>BMAU01020685.1:0-476607 GCA_019973935.1 Trichonephila clavipes | reverse complement strand
TAAGATTATGTTTAATCCTAGTTCTTTCGTTAATCCTACACCTCTAGCTCACGCTGATACTTCGAGAGATGTTCTTCCAATGGGTGGAACATCAATCACAAATTCAGTGAGTTTGGCTCGAGTTTTTTTCTTAATAATTTCCTTTCGAACACAATGGCAAAGAGTTCCAGGAAAAGCAAATTTCTATTCCACTAAAAAGGAAGATGGAGCTCCTTAAGCCTGGTGATCAAAAATAGAAAATGTTGCATTAAGTATCAGGAAATTTGTAACAAGTACTATACGGGTATTCTACTAATCATCTTGGAGAATTTCTTGCCTTGACTGCTGCGATTTTAGTTTAAGAACCACTTTCAGAATATGTGAAATATCAGTTTTGCGATAGTATGTGAAAGGATGTGACTTTACTTTTTAGTGCATATTGTGGAGTATGCAGGTTAACGCTAAAAGGTTGGATGTATTGTGAAATTCAGGTGTTAGTAAACGCAAACACAGCGACTGGTATACTCCACATCTTAAGATTAATGGTCTACACAGGAATCCGTAAGTAATTAACTAACCAACCTTGGAATGATATTTTATCGGTCTTCAATAATTATCATAGCAAGGGCTAATCAGATAAGTGCTCTAGATAATTTAAATTATCTGGAGATCCACCATGGCGGGTTTGGGATTTCTTGTATTGTTGCTCTTTGAGTTAAGGCTACTGCCTTTGCATACAGAAGAATGATATTTTTGTCTACATAGAGCATTTTTATTTCAAGCTTATGGCCCTGCCACATAACACCTGGGCTGGTTTGCTTTCAAAACCGTTTCAGCCTTTCCTTTACGCGAAATAGAAGCTGAGGTGCATGATTGTTTTACAAAAACAGTCACTCTATGCAAAAGGCGGTAAGATAAAACTTTAAATGAGTTTTTCTCAAAATTATGTTTTCGAAAGAAACGCTTTACCAAATACATGATATTTTAAGAACCAAACTAGATAACGTTTAGAAATTTCTTTTGGAATGTTTTTTATATACTATTTTCCTAAAATTGAACCATAAGTTTTGTTGTAGGGTTAAATATTTTTTCATTTAAGGTAGTTTTCATAAAAAAAAATATATCAAAATTTTCATATTATTATGTATTGTCTCGTAATTATTTTGTATTTTAATATTTATCTTAGATTTTGGTTCATTTTGAAGAACCCCATATGTATGTTGTGTTTAAAGAAAAATTATGATAATTGTATTAGCAATTTTTTTTGTACAGTGTTACCTGTTTTAGTAAAAATTTGGTAAAATTTCCTTGAAAACAACCAATTTTTCTAAAAAAGTACAATATTTATTTAAAAATCTTCTATGTATTTGCATTTTTTTTTTTACTTTTCTTCCTAAAAACACTCAATTTGTTTCAAAAAAAATTGGTTTTTATAAAAAATTGGGCCTCCAGAGAAGGTAAGCAGTCACCTTGTTGCAAAATAGCATATTTAGTAAAGTACTAAAGATTGAATAAAATTAGCTACTTTTATGATGCTTTTTCCTCGAACCGTCGCACACCCTAGAGCAGGGGTGGCGAACCATTGGCACACGTGCCATTAATGGCACGTGACACAATATTTTGGGCACGCCAGCGATCAAAATAGTTTGCATTTATTTCAAAATAACAAATTTCACTATGAAGTATTACGAACAAATGCGAGTGATCGGTCATGGGGAGACGAGGAGCATACTGTCGTTTGTTATTGTCTTGTTTTAATTATGTCGAGGACTACAATTGCAAAGTTTGTCTATGCATATCATAGTTGATTTCATTGACACAAACTTGTTTTAAAGTTTATTTGTATTATATTTTATGATTTTTAAGTGTTATTTTTTAACATGGCTAGTTCAGGGGAAAATAAAAGGGCAAGGTAGGAAGTGTAACAGAGAATTTTTCAAATTTGGCGAATCTGAAATATGGCTTTAGTAGTAAAGGCGACAAAAAGATGCGTGTTTTAAGTTCTGGAATAGTGGTATGCAGAACATCGTTCGTAAAATGGCATTTCGAAACACATCGCAAATGCACTTGTCAAAAAAGTGAACCACATCAAAAAATAATTAATTGCTAAAAATCCGATTGGGAGATGACTCCTATTGAGCATGCAATCTACTAAAAGTAATATCTTACAATCGTAATATAATTTATTTGTCATCCACCTCCACACAATCTGTAACAACAGAAGTCACACAAATGTTTCTTTTTAATTTTAATTACACGTATAATTAAAAACATTTTACAATTATACAGTGCAAAAGGAATTTTTTCGCAGTAAATAAAGAGTTGTGTGTTCTTAGTAATTAGTTTTATTACTTTCCTAATAATCAAAAGTCAAAATTATTTGGTGGAACTTGTACCTCATTAAACACTTCTTTCGAAAAATATCACGCTGGATCGATAAAGGTTCGTCGCCCCTGCCCTAGAGCTTCGGGCCGCGACAAGTGCTTGTGAATGTTTGTTCGATTTGTTTTTATTTAATGCATGTATATATACGCATCTATGTAAATAAAATATACTCTAATAAACAATTTTGTTTAAAAATATGTTTCATTTATTTATTTTGAAATACACTTCAGCACGAAAAATATTTCATTCCCCCCTCATTTCGTGTTAAATGATTTTCACTGTGTATCTGTTGTTTTTCTGCCACCTACCTGTCAATAATTGAATCGATGCTAGACATACAGCGAAACAATGGTGATAAAGAAACAAGTCTCTAACTACGAGTATAAAACTCCTTTCATCAAGAATGCAAATATATTATTACTTCACGTCACTTTTAAAGATTTTATAAGTAATTATCTTTTATAAAAATGAGATGGGTCATAAGCCAATACCAAACCATAAATAAACTAATTATAGTGATTATTCAGCTGAAAGCTGAAATTTCTTAATAATAACTATACATCTGTAACTCGTAGATTATATGAGATCTACTGTTATATAATCAATAACTATTGGCAGTGGACGAATAATGGATCCTTTTTGGAAATAACAGATTCAATTTTGATATTCATTGAGCATATTTACAAATACATTATACACTTTTCTCTTTAAGTTTGTTTCCTTCCTCACGTTTTATGCCTTTAATGTCTGATCCTTTAGTATTTCTACAAAAAGCTAAAATAAAAAAGTATTCAGGATATAACTTTTCTTCCTTTTGAAAGATTTTGAAAAAAAAAATTCTATATGTGGCATCACAAAATGATTTAATATATATATAACTAGAGATTTCTCCTATATATATTTTTAAAAATTTAAGCAAAAATTTTAAATCATTTTATAAATCATCATGAATCATTTTCTTAAAGTATTGTGTTTTTTCATCATGTGCTTTAAAAAATATATTATTTCAATATAATTAATCATCACAAAGTAAATTCAAATTTTTCAGAAAAGTGTGGAAAATATTCCACGATATATAAGTAATAGCTAAAAATATGCTGTCTAACTTATGGTTAATTGATAACAGCATTTATCATACTTGCTTAATGCATTGCAAGTTAAAAACATTGTGATTCAATCATCTGTTCATTCCATAAACTTAAACTATTTTCCTTTTTTTATGTACTTCAGTTACTACTTAATGCAGAAAGAAGAACGAAAAGAATATTCAAGCAGATATGCAACACATAAAAAGAATTTCTTATAAACTATTTAAAAGAATGTTGAAAATGGAACATTAACAATTTTTCTTCAAATTATGGAAAGAAAAATAAAAGCCACTTTGACCTTTCTGACATTTAGAAATTCAAAAATGAAATGAAGTGAAAGTTTCTTTTGTGGAATATATATTGTGCTTAATTTTTTTTTTGTTCATCATTCCTTTTTTTTAAATATTTCACAATATGTAATACATATATTTCGATTTTAATAAAATAAATTCTGGCTTCTAACTTTTCTGGGGATTAAGTTTACTGTGTCTTTCGTTTTTCTTTTTCACAGATTGTATGACTTACTTCTTCGTTTTTAGAATTGATTTTTGCCTTTATAAAACACAAGTCATTTGAAGAAACTTTTAGTCCTGCTTTGTATTACTTTGAGCAAAATAGTAGAATAAGATTTTTAAATGTAGTTAATACAGTTACAAATATTTTAAGTCACTTCGAAAAATACTGGACTGTATTAAGGAACGCAAATTAGTTTTTCGAATTTCCAGATGTACTTTAATACCACTGAAAAAATAACGCAAGGATAAAAATAATTTAAAATCTTTTTTCATAACTATCTACTATGTAGTTATTTTTGCCCTTTATACACTCAGTTCAAAAGTAAAAAATAGAATCAAATTTGCTGTTGTGGAAATGGTGGATAATATTTTTGATTCCCTTTATTTAGAAATAATAACATATATTTTCTATTTAATTCCAAGACATTAATGATTAATTGATAATGCTTTAAATTAGGGAAACAAATTCCTTTTGTTATAAATGTCGAAAACAATTGGCTGCATTGAAAACTGTGGGAGAAAAAAGTAACTAAAAAAGCGCTGACTCTCGCACTGTTGAACAGCCTTCTATGGCTCTTTTCCCGGCACCTGGATTTGGGGAGGAGTTACATATAAAAATGAGACCAAGCAATTAATTTAGTCTTGAATATAAATCAAAATATGTAATATGTGTAAGTATGAAATATATTCTTTGATTTGTTTTAATACATCTACACTCATGTCCAAAATTAAGGTCACCCAAACAAACATGTTTTTCTTCATAATTTTACATTGCCACCAGAAAAATTAATAGAATTTGTATTTCATATATTTTGAGAAGAACTGATAGTACAATATGAACGTTCAGTTAAGCTGAAGATGCTCTTTAAATTTAGATTTTACAGAATTACTGAATTGAGATCGCTTAAGAGTATGGGAGTTTTACCTGCAATTTTGTGAATATTGCACTAAAAAAAACAGGTTTGCCTGTTTGCAATGAGAATTTCTTCTGGTACTCGTTTAGATGATGTCTTGAGATGGAGATCTGTTGGTATCTTTGAAGTAGGTCAGTCTCAAGCGGAGGTGACTTGATGGTTACAAGTAACCCGAAAGTGATATCTTGGCTGTAGAATCAATTCCAAACTACTGTCACCAGAAAGGTCACCACAGAGCATTGACCTTTTCACAGGATCACTACTTGACCTTATGCGCTGGAAGACATAGGCCGAAAACGGCTCTTCAGCTTGCTCGTGTCCTAACTGCTGTGTCTGGAAGAATTTCCTGGCAAACACTCTACAGCTGTCTTGAAAGAACTGTCCTTTATGCCTTGCGTCCATTCTTGTGTGTCACTTTAACATCATCCAACAGGTAAGACAGGATATTGTGGAGCCGAAAACATCAGCCATGGACATCACACAAAATGGAGTATGTTCTTATCAGTGATGAGTTGAGATTAACTATGAAAAGGGATTTATGTAAAGTATTCATCTGGAGAGAAAGTGGCGCTCACTTTCATCCCTCCTACTTAACAGAAAGTGACAGATTTGGTGGCATATGAATTCTTGTATATGGTTCCATAATGTTGGGCAGTCTTATACCCTTGTACGTTTTCGACACGAGTACTGTCAATTCACAGAACTATAGGAACAAGACCCTGAAAGCCTTATAAGAAGATTTTCTGGGTGCTATGGCTTGGACGTCATTTTTATAGACGAAAATGTGTGGCTGCACAGAACTCCCATTGTTGATGAATTTCATGAAGGAGTGAATATTCACTCTGGGAATGGGTCTACCCCTTGAGGTTTCGGAACTCAATGATTTTAAATATATTATTTAGGTCTAGGAAATGCTATTTCTCACCGTAACTGTCCTTCATGGACCATCTTGGGTTAAAATTCGTGCTTTTCGAGAATGAGCTTTGTTGCCACAAATATTTATTGAAGCTTTCATAATCAGTGTGGCAGCCCGTTATGAGGCTTGTATACCGGAGCACGGTAGTTACAGTCTAAATTTGACGGACTTTTCCCAAGTTAAGTACTTCATCTCTTGATTCATAAATTCACACTTTTTTATATATTCTTATCTTAATTCAAAATTAAAGTCTTTTCGATATGGTTACATAACATTATTCTTTCTCATTTTGTAATACGTCTCTGTGCCGAATTTTGGGGCAACCCAGTAAATAGTTTATCAGTTTCATAGATTTTGTGTATGTGACTTTAATTTTGCACATGAGTATATATTAATGTTGAAATAATTCTCTTTTTCCTACTATTATCGTCTGCTTTGATTTAATAATCTATAATTTTTAGTGTTTATTTTATTTATTGATATTTAATAGTTTGATATTATAAGTTTTGTTGTTAAAGATGGCATCCTTTTTCAATGAATTTCGATGTAGTGTTGTTAAACTGACTCTTAGAATTTGAATTTGATATTTTTTCAATATTTTTACGTGTAAATTGGCGTTCTTGTTTAATACATCCTAATTTTATTTTAAAAGTTTTGTTTATTTCGAATTGTTTATTTGCCTCATATTTTAAACACTGAATCACCGAAACAAAAAAACAAAAACGATAAGTTGGCTAATACTTCTTTCAGTGGATGATAACAAACACGTTTTAACATACGCTTCTCAACAGTTAAAATAGGCTTCATATTTCATCGGTTTTATTTAACATAATAAATAAATAAACATCACTGGGACACTAAGTGAATTGGACATACAACTTCTTATTTCTTTTTATTTCTATTTTTTTAATTAATTAATATGGTTGTAATAGAATAATTATGGATGTGTCTTCTATTGATACAAGCATGGGCATTAACCGTAACTTTTTGTGTAAAAATATAATTCACAAGTTATTAAATATGTGTGTTTAGAATACATTTATATAAAATATCCCTAAATGAATAATAGTAAAATATCTTGGAAAACGTTTTTTTAAAAACGTGTAATTGATCTTTATATGATGAGTGGTCGATCTTTTTAATAAAAGGAATAAAGAAATTTTCTTCTTTCTTTATCACTTTTGTATAATCATACGGCCTGGCTGAATTCATGAATCTGAATAGCTTGACCCAACCCATTTATTTTCTGAAAAGAAATTCCTTCTTTTCCGCTTTTTAGATATTCCTCCTTTTACCATTTGTTTAGTATGCATACGCAAATTTCATTCACACAATTCATTTCTTAGTTACCTGTATTATTAAATATCAAGCCTGTTGATTAAAACTTTCTAAAAAATTTAAAGGTTGTATTAAAACTTAAATATATGTATTTCTTTGTTATGTTTTTGAGAATTAGATTTTGAGCATTATAACTTTAAATCAAATAATATAAGCAATTATTTTATCAGCGTATTGTTTCTTTAACGATTAGAATTTATAATTTGTTTCAATGCTTTGAAATACTATACAATTTATATTGCTTTTTAATAGTTCATTGTTATCCTGATAGTTTCATCTAAAAAATTGTTTTCTCTGTGTGAAATTCCTTTTTCAGTATGGTTAGTTTATTTTTTCAATTTTTTGAATTCATTTGAAAAAACATAATTTCAATTACTGATTAATATTTATTTTATTAATCCATCATTCATTTATAATTTTGCATCATATAATGCATTATGGTGCATAATTATACCCTAAATTAAATATTATTTCGTCACTTCTCAAGTATTTCCCTTAGTCTCAGGTGTTTTTTTCGAATGTTCGTGTATTTTTCAAGAAATAAGGAAATATTTCTGGTATGAAAAATTATCCAAAATAACATATACTATCAGAGTGTGTGGCTAACATGTCGATCTAGGAGCTACCCTTTAGAACAGGTACTGATTAGACTGCAACTTAAAAAGGCTTTTTTTCATAATGTCTATGACCATTCGATCGTGGCATTTTTAAATATAGAAACAGGATATACTATACATAAAAAGTTGTCCTCCCCCTTATCTATGTAGCATAATATACAATATCATTTAATACCTGCATAATGTAAATTCATTGTCTTATAAAATGCAGTAATGTATACCAAAAATTAGTGGTAAATATGGTCATTACTTTAGTTTTTCTCTGGGTATCTAATAAAGTCCTTCATTAGTTACTATCAAAAATAAATTCATCAAAAATGGCTTTGGAAAAGAAGTTACAAGCGAACTTTAAAGAAGAAAATGCCACTTATTTTTAAAAGATATTTATGGAAACTAGAACTGAAATAGGTAGATAATTATCATACCCGAGACTTCAAGAAGCGTGTTCCCCTAAAAACGGGAGATTCTTACTCGTTATATGCTTCCTGAATTACATCATCCCTCTACTCAGCAGGTGATAAACACATTGTGTTACTTCCAATATCCGACGAGACATAGTAGTTTTACAAAAAAGGATCAAGACAACATAAGCAAAAGAGTCCGTCATGATTTTCTTCTTAAAATTACCATTACTTAAACAGGGTGCATGGAAAAGTGCCCTTAATCTCAAAAACTTGTGAACGGAGGTGCTAAAGCTCACTAAGTGAAGTCATGGTATAGTAAAGTGACTACTTCCGACCATTCAGAAAACAGCTGTGACAACCCTTACTTGTGAAATTTGGAAAATAAGCATTCCAAACCAAAAACAAAAAAGATATAGAGTAAAACTTCTTGTTAGAAAGTGGTATCAATTAATTAGTATGAAACGATATTTGGCTCACTCGGATACGATGAATTGTCGCATGTTTATCTAAAAATTATTAGATTTTTATCCAGTATTGTTTGTTTGGAAGAAGTGATATTTCAAAATACTAGGTTACTTAACTGACACAATGCCCTCTACTGTGGGATGGAAAATCCCGCGTGGGGACTTATCTGCAAGACACTAAGTGCGCTGATCCAATAGCTTGCACCCCGCTATCTGGAAGGATATTTTACTAGAACCTGTGTCCTACGAGAATACATTATTTGGCCAGAGGTACATGTGAATATTATATCATTCACATGACTTTGTAGACGATATTCGGTTCTCGTCTATTCTCTATCTATTTTATTGTCCTCAATACGGCCCTTGTGGTCCCCACACGACTATGCACCTGTACACGAGACAGCAGAATTACGAAGCTTTCTCATAGATTCTTTTGGATCACAAATTTTCGAATATGGGTGTAATGTTTAATGGCCTCCATAATCTTCAGACCTCACTCTGTTGGATTTCTTCTTACGGCGCTACATAAAAGAATCAGGATTATGCAACTTTTCTTTCAAGTGTTCTGTATTTACGTCGTAGTACATTAGATACTTGTAATAGTGGGACACTTTCCATACTAAGAAATGTGCCTGCAGAATTATTGTCACGATATTAGCGTATATCGAGCAACAGCGAAATCTTCGAACATACTCGACATTAACTTATCACTTGGTGGCAGTTTGTCTTTGAGTTACTGTAGAGTGATTCCATCAAACTATATTGACGAATGCACATATTTTATAGAAAAAAATTGTACATATGACTATTTCGTTAAATGTTTGTACAAAGGGAATGCATTTATTTAGGACATTTTGAGGTATACATGCAACAATTTCTCTTATCTGTGTGATCAAATGTCGTTTCTTACTAATAGTACAAAATTCGTACTAAAATTTTGCTTTTATCTCTTTTCATTTTCAATTTTCAATGCATGTCTTCCTGATTTCGCCATTAGAAGCGCTGTTATCCTTTACATTGGTTGAGCGCAGTCATTTTCTATACTAGGACCTTACTTGCATATAGCTGTAGCTCTTTCTCTTCACAAGTATTTTCAATTTAAAGGGACTTTCCTATGCACCCTGTTTAGTATGGTTCTTCTTCACTTTCCTTCTTCACTTTTCTTTCTCTCACCTTCTCTTTCCTTCTCACTTTCACTTTAATCATAATTAATTCCTTCATAAAAATTAATTTTATGATATGATTCTAGAGTTGTGTAAAATGAAGCATCCGAAATGCAATTACTCTATTATCTGTTATTTTACTTACGAACTTGAAAAAAGAAAATAGAATGAAATATTGGGTATATTTTCTAGCAAAAAAAGCATCATGCATTTAATTTTAAAAAATATTTTCCGTTTAAAATATTTCACTAATTGACTTCTCTTTTGAATCTATTGTTCCAAATCCCATAATCAAACACTAGAATGAACTAAGGTAAAAAGTCGAAGCCAAACACATCACACTTTTGTTAGTACCAATAATAAAATTGAAAAAGTAAAGCTAACAAGGTAATTTAACACTAGGTATTTCTAAAATTCCAATTATAAACAAAGATAAATACTTTTATTGGATAACTCAGCGACAAAATAGTTGGAAATTATTATTTTTAAGAAACATTGTTTACCATTAATCCTCTAAATGTAAAAATCAATTTATCATTTGAACTTTTAATCATATCTGTATTATAGCTAGTGAGTTCTACTTCATCACGTGGCTGAGAGAGTGAATATCACGTGGGAACACTCGTAGATGTTTATGAACGCGTTAAAATAATACACAAGACTTTTATTGTTATTAATTTCTTAATTTGGTTTTTCTTTAAATAAATACTACATAACTATACAATATTCACTGAATTTTTTGTTTTTCTTTAAGATACAGATTCGAATTTCATTGTGAATATAATTCTTTAATTATAACTCGAGAATTACAACTCAGATTTGTTCAGTATACAATAGCATTGTTATTATTTTAATTTGCGAACCTTAAGGAATTTGTTCTTAAGCTCAGTTTTTTAAATAACTCACTAAAAAATAAAATTTTATTCGAAATAAGAGTTTTAAATTTATAGGTTTATTTAATATGTCAAAATATATAACATTTGTACATTGTATTGTTTTTAATATTTTATTTATAATAAGTTTTTAAAGCAATACTCTTATAAGTTATTACCTAAATATTTGAATATTAATTTTTGCGATTGATTCTAACACAATCTCTCTCTCTCTCATATTAGGATAAAGTTACCATTATATAATTTTATTCTGCAAATTATAATTTTATTAATTTTTAATTAATTTTAAAAAGCTTTCATTTTACTTAGGCTTTGTAACTCAAACATACCAAATAAATGTAATTAAGATGATTTGCACCAGTCTACGTACATACAGAATAATCTAAGATATATTTCAAATACGTCTTTTCTGGTAGTAGCATCCGTATAGAAGCGAGCATTGAATGACGTATTATAGACGCCTTGTTTTATTCTTCGATATTGGGACCAGTCTGGACATACATTCGCGCATTTCTTTTGGAATTCTGAGTAATCTGTTTTCTTCATGTGTCTGGCGTAAATAGGAAAAGTTCTGACATATGTCTTGATCTTTAGTTCACATAAAGAGAAAAAAGTAGAGAAATTCCTTGATAAGGTTTACTGCACATTTTATATAGACACAGCTAAGAATTACAAACCAAAATATTTTCAAAATCCAATCGCAAAACATTTTGGTGTTTTCTTAGAATTATATTTTATTAAGTACTACCTTGAAAACTATTTTTTGGGGTAGGTGAGTTTTTAAATTAAACTCATCAATCTCGCCATATAGCTTGCAAATTACTTTTTTTCAAACTAGACGTCCACGTCCAACAGAGTTTAAGACATTCTAACCAAAAATTTAAATGTATTTTATAAAAATATTCCACATTTTTATAAGTAGTGTTCAATGATTTATGAACCAATACTTTTTTTGATAAGATATTCGGGAAAAAAGTCACAATTTGCTGCAAAGAATAAAGGAATAATAATTTGAAAATTCTGCAAAAATTGAATAGGAGGTCATGTGACAAAATATGTATGTCAAAGCGATGTGAAGTGGTCCACTTTTTCCCCTTCAATAAGAGCGAAACAAATTATTGATTGTGTGACTAAGAATTAATATAAAATCCACCAATTGTGTGATATCTCGTTTTTTCTCTAACAGATAGAATGTTGATATAAATTCCTTGTCGCTCGGATCGAAAGTCCTCTGGAAATAATGATTTGAAAATAGGAAATCGGAAATTAAGGCTTTTCAGCGACATTTTAAGAAAATTCACCAAAAGTCGGTTTAAATTAGTTTACATTCCCAAAACAAAGTCATTCCGTGAAAGAACTCAAATGTTACAATGTTTCATTTCAGAACTAGACAGAAAAGAGTCCTAAAATAGTTTGAACATTAAATTTTAAAAAAAAGAAGCAAACCGATTTTTTAAGAATGTGCTCCGAGATGCTGAATACCTTAACATTAAGGCTGTTTTCGGCAAAAGTACGAGATCCTGAACCAAACGCGGAGCACATTTTCAGACAGAAAAATGCCTCAATTTTCATGAAAATTTGCAACATCATGACTTATACATCTGTTAACAAGATAGTGTTTCAAAAACTTCAAAACATTCCGTAGATATTATTTTTTTTTTCATTTTAACACGTAAAAGGACAACTCATTCAACATTACGGTATAGGAGAAAAAACACGAAACATATTTTACGCCAGAAAAAATGGCTCAGCTCTGTCAAAAAAAGTGAAGAATGATAAAATGCGTTGTTCTGTAAGAGATAGTGAAGCCAGAATATAATATTAATTTTTCATTATTTTATATCTGAAAAAATGTACCTAATTTGGGTCCTATACTTTAACATTAACCGAAGACAGCCTTAACTTTCAGCGTGGTAAATTTAGTCTGGGCCTTCTCATTGAGCTATATTACCCCTTCTCCACACCAACTCTTCAAAGTAATAGAAGCAATCAATAAGCACTACTTCATATTTGAATAATACGTATCAGTGCAATTCAGAGACTAATCATAGCACGCAAAACAGCCTTAAGCTGAAATTTAGATTAAATTAAGCTAAAAGCTATTTAAAACAAGTTTAATAGGCTTAACTCTTATGGAAGTCTCGTAAGAGTTTCGGATCAATTAAATTTAATCCACGTCTTTTTAGCGATGAAGAGAGAACATTGCATCGAAGTGCACCTTTAGTCGCTTTTTTCTTCATTTGACTGATACCCAATATGATAAGATTCACTAAATTGGTTGAAAATAAAGGTTGGTTGGAATAAATAGGATATGGATGTATAAAATAATGCATATTAAAATCCTTAAGATGAAAAAGAAAATTTTAAAAATTGGCATTGATTTAAGCTAAAAAATTATCCGAAAAGTAATTCGAGACGTCTTGGTTTAAAAATAAACTGAAAAACAAATTAAAAAATAAACATTAATTGAAGACAAAACTACTTGAAATAGTCAAAACAGGCTTAGCTTTGATACATTTTATCAACTACTCAAAGACAGGAATCGGGAAAGTAATTACACATCAATATTTATTTAAGAAAAAAGCTACTTCATAAGATAAATTGAAAAAAAAATATGTTTAGGATAGCAGAAAAAGAGAAAACTGGCTCTGTCATAATTAAACTTTCTAATATACAAAAACAGAACTAGAAACAAAATCCTCGTTTCAAGAAAGCAAATACAACTTTTGAAATCATTCTTCAATATATATATATAATAATAATACATAATAATATATGTATAATAGTAATATAATAATATATACATATTGTTCTGTTGCGATATTGATTCTGTTTCAAAGATCAAATGAATGAATAAGTGTGCTGAAGACCTCCAAAACTTACTTGAAGAAGATTTTGTTGCCTGTGTCATATCGCCAAATAATGTAAAATCGCTTAAATATTAAATTTCAATAAAAAAAATTAGAGCAAACACATCGCCATTACTTTAGTTTCAACATACCCAATTGCGCTTTTTTGACTCATTCTTTTTTTGTGTGTGTTGTCCGTTCGTACATATACTCGCATACACACTCTTTTTACTTATGATACTTAAATTATTATATCACGGAGTACTTCTATGTTGATATGTTTGAGGTTGACACGAGCAATGGAAAGTGCAGTCGCTTATCCAATATTATACTTTATTTCAATGATTAAGTAATGATATACTTAACTCCAATTATGCAAATTGTTCTGTACTCCAAACCATGACTAGAGACGCGTCCTATTTTAGAGTAGATCAGGAGTGAGAGAGCGCCGTTCGTCTACGTGTTTTCAGTAAGTCCGCCGAAGTTAAAGTTAAAGTAATTATGCGGGAGGTGGGTTGAGTTGTCCTTATAGGAAGTGTACCCCAACTGACATACAAAGGGCTGGGGATTCATCATATATATATATAATTTAAGAGTGTGTGTAATCATAAGCAAAACAATATTCTTTTAATTACCTTCTATGGCTTTGAGATCTTTCATGAGATATTATGTTTTAGACTGCATTTATAGTATAAGTTCTAAAAGCTTTGAAGTAAGAATTATTCAAATGTGTGTAACACGAACAATAATCTCAAAAAATATTTGTATCATTCGAAAATTAGTGTCTTTTTACACAAAGGAGATAATTACTTTCTTCCTCTTACAGTCCTAGAAATAGAAATAAATCTTCGTTAGAAAGCCTTACGTAATGCATTTCTGAATCATAGTTACTCAATAAAGATCTTTTTTTGCAACTATACAACAAAACACTGTTTTCAGACATTAGTTATTTGTAGCAATAGATGTTCTAGAAATCAAAACGTTTTCATCTTCGTTAAAGATTATTACCAAAGAAAAAAACAACAGAATTTGGATTCAAAAACTACATCCAGTGTTTAAAAGAGCAGACGAAATGCCCGTGAAAACATTTTTTTTTCTCCAAAAAAGAAAATTATATGGCGCTTTAAATTGAGATACGAAGCTTGGAAAATCCCTCATACTCGATTCCTTCTTCCCTCCTCTCTGTTTTTTCATTTTTCGAAATTTATTTCGAAGGCAATCAGAAAATATTTAGTACAAAGTTTCAGTTGAGCAAAAAAAAAAAAAAAAAAAAAAGATAAATATGTAATCTTTAGAGATATATGAGAGTAATCAAAAAAATTTTCACACCAATAAAAATGTTCAAACTGAAAAAAAAAATTGACTTTTTACATGATTGTTGGACTACTTTTTCTTCAATACAATGGACTGTTTCAGTTGTATTACTTTTTAAAGTTTAATTTTCCGATAAATATTTATTGTTTTTTTTTCTTAAGTTTCTGTGTTGAACGTTGGACTGCTTCTGAGATCTGTTGCCAAATGGGAAAAGTAGATTTGTTTCTGTATCTTGAGAGAAACAGTTAACTTTAACTGTTGTCTGCATGATTTCCATTAACAATAAGTAGGCAATTAAAATTGTACGTAACTCACTTTTTCACCAGAAAACATACCAATCATTTTAAAGAAATATATACCTTAAAACCCGGCGTACAACGTGCACTTTTAACACAAAAAATTAGATAGCGAAATTTACGGGAGCACGGGTATAAAAATGAGAGTTATTTAAAAAAAAGATTAATCGTAGAAAAAAATTAGGCTTCTACATAGATCGAAATACTATTTATTTAAAATACTTGGCGCATTCCTTATGAACTTAAAGGGTTGTAGTTCTATAAGTATCATATATTTTCTAATGCTTTGAATAATAAACCAAAACAATTACTTCAAAACAAAAGAGTATTATGCACGTAAATTTAAAGTTTCTTCTTAAAAAAGGGGGTTCTCGTTATACGGTGAATATATTTAAAAATTAAAAATTGCAGCCCAAAAGTATTGCTGCCTGTTATACGCCGGTGAGCGTCCCACGCCGTATTTCAAGGTATATTTTGTAATATCTCTTCTAATTTTATCCATGTCATTCTTGGGGTTTTGCCTTACAATCAATATTTTTCCGATGCCAATATTAATATTTAATTCAATTAACTTTAAACTCTTTTAAGTTATTAAAATGAACAAAAAATTTAATTTAAAAAAAAAAGTGCTACTCACCTTCATTATTTGAAAGCTAAAAATTTAAAACAACTTTTATATATAATTCAAACCATTTTCAGTGTAAAAAATAACTTTTAGTTTTAATAAATGAGCATTTCCTTAGCTCAATTTTTATCAATGTAAATCAGTTTCTTTAGTAAAAATAAAATTATTTGGAATCTTTGTCTTATTAATATTGTTATAAAACTTACGTCTGATATTTCATGTTGACAATACACTTTTCTTCTCAAGTTTTAAATGATGTATACTTGTTTTGACTGGTATTTGCAAGAATAACAATATTTTTTAATTTAAGTAATTTTTCTAAAGTATAATTTAAAAACTAATTTATAACTTACTACATGATTTAATTAGATTTTTAAATCAATTTTAAATACATTTTGCACGTCTATGAAAGGACATTAAATATATTTGATAGCTGATACATTGATTAAAATTCATTGTCCTTCCTAAAGGACATTTTTTTTAATTAAGGTATCCGACTACTTGCGACAACCTTTTATAAAGAAAAATGGAGATATGGAGATTTTTTTTGTGTTTTTATATTTATTTAGTACATTTTTTTTAAAAAAAGGCTAAAATTAAGTAGACAAAAACTAAACATTACTACTAAAATGGGAAAAAATGGGTAAAAATTGACAAAAAAATTCATAAACGGGGTTCGCTCTGTACAAATAGTAAATGAAAAAATTCTCAGTTTTTCACTTTTGATGTATTACTTTGCTATTCCTTTTTGAAATGACCTTCAGAATAAAAGATCTTTTAACTTTTTTAAAAACTAGAGCACTTTATTTTAACTATTATATGAAATTGCTTGAGAAAAACCGCGACAAAGGACTGTAAATTTTGTAATAAAACAGTGATTGACAAATCTGAAGATTAAAACACTTCTACTGTTATACAGAACATACACAAACAATTTCAGCAAGTTATTTCAAAACCTATTTGAGCAATCACTGTCCCCGTATGAACTTTAAACAAAAAACACATTTCGAGTAAAACGCATTTTAAAGTTTGACATCTTATGTAAAGTTACGGTATCTGATTTTACTAAAACACTTGTAGTTTTTGTTCTAGTGAATGGAAAATAAAAAAAAAATGGTATTTTTATAAAGCTAATAAGATAGCCTATAAAATAAAATCATAAACAAATTGTCAATCTTTTTTAAAAAATCATGATTTTACGACAGTCGGATACCATAAAAAAAGGGTTTTTTCCGAAAGTTTCTAGTTATTATTTCATTGTTAATTTAGCTACTAATTTTTGTGAATTCTAAGTTCAGCACAAATAGAACTTTACAAGGACGAAATTCTCCACAATGCGAGTACATATAAATGTATTGGAATTATTTTAATCATCTTGTAAGTTCTGTGAGTCGGCTCAGTGGCTAAGAGGTAGCGTGTGCACTTCGTAAGCCCAAGGTTGTGGATTCGATACCGGCTCGAGTAGATAGCTCTTCTGGATACAAAAACAGTAGACAGGTTTGCCATATGATTATGAAGAAGATTCCTTATTAATTGACTCTGTTACTCTTGACAGTATTAAATCACGGTAATATTTAGAATCCGATGAGAGCTTAAATTAAAATTAATTCAAGCATCAAAATTTGGTAGCGAGAGCCGTCATTAGCGAGAGCCACCCCTAAAATGGTTCTAAAATTTGGAGGACTTGTGTCTGCAAAGGCTAAAATTGCTAAAATGCAGCCCATTAAAAAAGTTTATAAGGTAGTGGAAAATATAGTGGCCAATTGAATTGTCTCATCTAAAACTTATTTTTATTTTTATATTTCCATAAATTGCAACTGTAGAAAATATTTATTAATATCTTATAAAAAGAAATTGTTCAAGTAATTGACTATATTATTTAAAGTTAAGTTTGTTTTAGTTTTATAAAAAATAATTGTTTTTGTTTTCTGATGCCATGAACAAAAGCTATTAGAGAGTTGAAAAGGGAAGATATAGTTTCTATGCAACAAAATGGCGTGAAAGTATCTGAAATATTTCAAATCAACTTAGAATATCAAACAGACACATTATAAGGAAAAATGAAGCATATTTAACTAGAGGTAATATAAATGCTTCATCATTTAGAGGACATAAACCCAAGAAAATGATACAATGGTGTTAAGAGGAAATTGAAGTCGATTATGAAGAAAAATAGGGAAAAAAGACGATTGACAACTCTACAAATTACGAAGGACTCAGAAACAAAGATCTTTCACACAGCAATACGAAGAGAACTTAAACCTTTTATGCTTGAAAGTCAACGACTAATACGAAAACTCTATTTGTTAGCTTTAAATCGAAACATTCGTTATGCTTGAGCCTAAGAATATACGATATGGGACGTAGAAGTGTAGGAAAATGTTGTATGGAGCTATAAGAGCTGTTTACCAGTTTTTACAATAATTGCAGACAAAGATTTCGTTATAAACAACATGTAGCTCTTTATTAAGATTGCATACAACCAGCAGTGCAGGTTGGAGCCAAAGAATTAATGATCTGGGGAATATTTGGCTGGAATGGGATCGGTCCCCTTATCACTATAAAGAGTAGATAGAACTAGAAATGAGTAATCTCATCTGAAAAATGTTGTTAAATCATTAATGAAAGATTGGTTTTTTTTTAGATGGTTAAGTAATATACTGGGACGACAATACTACTCCCATTTGTATCCAGTGGCCGCGGTAGCCGAGTGGTATAGGTATCGGACCATGGCTTGCCTTGTCACGAGTTCGAGCCCAGTACCACTAAAGACCCGCCGTGTAGGGCAGCGATGCACGTTAAATCTGTCGAGAGCTGAAACGTCCTCCCGTTGGTGTGGTGTGGTAGTTAGGAGAGGGGTGCCAGCTCAGGTGTCGTCTACGTCACTTGATCATGGTTCAAAATTACGTGGTCCGTCGCCAAAAGCCCTCGTGTAGCTAAACAGTGCGACGTTAATAATCAATCAATCAAACTCATTTGTATCCAAGCTGTTGTATACCTGGCTTATTCATAACCACGATGTATTTCACCATATTAAACGGCCATCAAAAGGTCTAGATATTATTGTAATCGAAAATCTGTGGGATTAATTGGAAAGGCATTGTAAAGGCTTGACAATAGCGCACTTGGATGCTTGAGACATAGCACACGACACACAAGAAAGAGGGCGCTGATGTGGACTGTTTTGGCCATTGAGTGGGAAGGAGAGATGAAGAGGGGCTCTCTCGAACGTTAAACTGGAGGAAGATGCCTGTAGTTCCTTATGCAATTTTTAATTGTAAATAGTATTATTAATAAATATACTTGTAAATATAGTGATGTCTGTTTTGAAGAAAAATAATAAAAACGGCAAATCCGGTAAATAAGAATGATATTTAATTCAAATACATGGCGATACAACAGCATTTAAGAGAGATGAGGAGATTGAGAGTTTACCAACAAATGTCAAAGTACAAGAAATACCACTTCACAAAACCTGGTCTGAAATCACTGTAGAGATGTTCAGAATCGTATTACATGAGTACCACTACTCAAAACAGGGTCTAAAATCACTGTAGAGATATTCAGAATCGTATTGCATGAGTACCACTACGAGTTAATGTTTCATACAAAGTAAAAGGCGGAAGCGTTAAATATTAGCCCAGGTGACAAGTCATTTTTAGACATTATGTTTATTATTACTATAATGGTTAAGTTTAACGTCATTTTTATTTGTTTAATTTGTGAGTTACTGATATATAACCTTACAAGTATTTATTTTTTGCAAAGTTGTTTGATAAAATAAAGTAATTCATGTAGTTTTCATAAGATGGTTTGACAAAATATATATATCTATAAAGCATATATCTTACAGAGCTTAGCAATATTTTCCATGCCCATAAAAATAGATAAATAATAGAAACATATTCAAGTTAGAATGCCTTATGTAATACATTTTCTTAATCCAAGGTCCGTGTTGTGTTATTCTAAATAAACATAATTTAAATCTTTCTTCCATCACTTTATACACAAAACACGTAACATTTAAAACAAACTATTAGCATAACAAACATAAAATCGGACGATAACGTAATATACAGCAATCGAATGAATTAACATATATCGGTACAAAAATTATCGTTGACATAGCGCCAAAGAAGTAATTAAATATTTCTTTCTTAACTGTTTGAATTTCCCCATTGGATAGGGAAGATGTGCTTAGAATTCCCTCATGTAGGGATTGAAGAGTTTCCGCAGTCTAGAAGATATTCTTCTCTTAAATTAAATAATTGATTAAATCCCATTCAAATTTTTTGTTTTTGGTTTCTTGTTTTGAAAACGCAAGTAGACAAGAAACTAGTAGACGCAACAAAATTTCTTATAACTTGATGTTAATTTAAATTCAAGTATAAATTTATTGATATTTTACTTACAATTTCGAGTTAATAGTATAAGATATAGCTTTAATTTCTTGTTGTTGACTGGCATATAACAAGAAGTTTGGAAGCAAGTTCACACTCAAGATAAACTCAGAAGTGAATGGTACATTTTATCTAATTACTTTAAAATTTCTAAACATCAATGTTATAACAACAGTAAGCATTGAATTATGGTAAACGGAACAATTATTCAGTAAACAGAAGAGGATTGAGCAAACATACATTGTACAATTAGATTAATTCACAAACTAGCAAATTTTCATAAATCTAGATTTGATGAATTGTAAGTTAAATTCTCATTAGCAATTTGGTTGATGATATTTGCACCATAATTGAAAGTGCAATTAAACTCGCAGATCCCCATACATCTACTCATGACGCATTTATATAGAGAGGAAACCAGAAAATACAACTCAACTCCACTTTTAACGTATTTGTTTTAGAGAAGACAGACATGAAGTTCTTAGAAAAAGTACAAGAAAAAAATTGAAATAAATCAATTAATCAAAAAGAAAATAAGGCTTTGCAATTTTATACATACCTAAAATGTGTAATTATGGAAAAATAAAAAAAAAATGTTGTTTTTTTTAAACAGTTTTTGAAATTATCGTCATTATTGTTATTATGCTAAATTCGTAACTTGAAATGGATTCAAAATGAAAAGTATTGAGCATTACATTATATTAAAGAAACGCCGAGAAATAAAAAAAATTACAAAATAAAACATTAAGCACAAGAAATAAAAGAATAACAAAGTAAAATATGAAACAAGAGAAATAAAACAAAATTACAAAATAAAATATTAAGCGCGAAAAATAAAAAAACTACAAAAAATATTAAAAATTCTGTTTAAAAATATATATCAAAATTAGGAGCTGTCCCGTCATTTAAATTATACAACTAAATTTGAGTTGATGTCGTTCAGGATAATTTGGTGGTATTGACTTATTACTTAAACTTTAATGCAGAATATAAGTGTTTAATCTAAGCATTTCTTACCGTAGAGATGAAACATCAAATCATCTTCACAAAGGAAAAGATTTTATGCATGGTTTAACTAGTAGATGGTTTATGATACACAATTAGTTACAAAACTTGGATATAAAACTATAATCAAAAATGAGTTTATTTATTAAAAATTAAATTATAATACAAAAATTACTTATATAAAATTATAAGTGTGTACATAAAATTTTCTGTATTAACGTAAAAATTATGACTGACATTGACACACTTACTAGAAATTAAATATTAGTATATACAGGGTGGAGCAAATAAAAGTGGCCCGAAGCACAGAGTTTCAGGCTGCTAAAAACACGACAAAGGAAAGGAGATAATTCGTTAACTAGCTTATAGCAGATATTGAAAATGACCACTATTTATCTCTTGGTACATTTGAGCCTTAGTTGGCAAGTTGCGGAAGGCAGATAATCGAAGCTGGACTATTGGAATCGCTGTAATCTCATCATAAATGTTCTGCTCCAGATCTTGAAGACTATGAGGGTTGTTGTGAAACATCTTAGACTTGAAAATTCTCCACAAACAGTTATCACACACTGGGAGATCAGGTGACCTGGGGTGGGGGAGGGGGAGCAGTCGGACCGAGATCAGACAGACCTCTGCTAACAATTCTGTAATGATTGCAAATGTGGTCCATAGTTCCATAGAATTGTAATGCCTTACTCCTGAGGAAGCCGTCTCGTCATCTACTCGACCTAAATCTGTAGGAGGTAAAGATTGATGAACCAAACTAACCATGATAAATCCAATTTATTATTACCGAAAATAATAATCCAAGACAAGCAAACTATAAAAGGAAACTCTAGAGTGATATAACGATAGCTCAAAACCCTTTGTGAATAAGTGCACGAAATCCTAATAGCTTAATTTAAACGAACATCATCTTAAGAATCCTAACTTCTTTAATTTATTCTAATAGTTAAAGTCCGTCCTATAATCAAGCGTCGAAATTCTGATCTTTACCGTAACAGCACCGCTTTCAGCGACTCAGCTCCTTTTGCTTCTCTCTACAATTATTAAACTTCCGCTATATATATCCTAGATAATCTGTATATCATGGCTTCTTCTTGTGAGGGATGGCTGTGAAATAACGTGATTTGCTTGCCCAAAGATTCCCCAAGAGGATTAAAAGAAATTCTAGTAAAGCTCCATCACAGAATGTATGGGTCGTTGCCCCATGCTATTGGAAGTAACTATAGGTTTTTCCTCCTCAATTAATGTTGCCACAAATGGATTGTCACTGATCACTATATTGATACAACCCACACTAAGATCTGAATCGATTTCGATCACTTTTTGTGAGAGTTACATTCGCGTCCAATCGCATCTTCTAGTCCAAGTCACTTTTATTTGCCCCACCCTGTATAATCACAACAATTCCCCGTAAATATAGTGAACAGAGTGAGGTAATAATAGGAGGAAAGTATATAAACAACAATTATTTATACAGATTGAAGCCTTCGGGGATTCACAATCAGAAGGGCACCTTTAATGTATTATGAAAGAAACATCAAAAATTTAATACTGAAGATAAAAATTGATTGAATATTTATTAGCGAGAGAGAGAGAGAGAGATCTATTCTTAAGCAACATGAAATGGATCGGTGACGGACCTAGTAATTTTGAGCCACAGTCAAATGACGAGAACAACATCTCTATAGATTTAACCCCTTGAGCACCATGTAACCACTAGTGGATGCATGCTATGTATAGGGCAAAATCCCATTGTAACATAATGTGGATATATGGCTCATTTAAATGTGCAACCTGTAGCTAGCACATGAAATATTATAAGGTTGATTTTCTTTCATTAGGATTGTATGAAATTGCAAAATTTTAGTTATAAAATGCCTTAGTTAGAAAAATTTGAAGAAAAAAGACAATTAGAATTAAAATTATATACCTTTGTGAAATTGCTCGAAATGTTATTTGGAACAAAAAGATTTTCCACATGTATTAAGCAAGCAAATTGTTATTTTTGTTACATTTCTTCAACTTCATCACAAATAGATAATTCCGTATCAGAGTCACTGTCGTCATCATCGGTTTCCGGCAAATATCTTAATTTAGTACCACTTTATTTGAAATTCAACGACAATAAACTACACAACGAGTTATACAAACTTACGAAAGCGAAACGAAACGTGAACAAACGTGCCCTTTAATCAGAGTCAAAAGAAAAAATTATACGTGCGTCGTAATGTCTAGGTCAGTACCCTCAGAAATTCCAGATTTCCGGGGACACTAAAAGAGCAGTCTGGTGCACAAGGAGCTAATGTGAATTGAAGCAATACTTACACATTTCAAACAATATTTATTATGCAATATTAGATAGCTAATGCACAAAATAGGCATACATTTTCTAAATAAGAAAGTACTATAAAAAACAATGAACACAGTATTTTACTCACATTTGCACCGGAGTCATTGAGGAATATAAATGTCACATTGAAACAAGTGTCATAGGAGAACAAATCGCAAATAACGTTTTCCAACTTCCAAAACAGAAGTGCTAATTCTATTTAGTCGATCGAGTAATTTATGGCAGAATGAAACAGAAGCAGTAATTAGTCTTCCCATCATTATAATAGCAGGATCAATATATTGTCACGTAGATAAAACTACTGTGAAATTGGATATCCAAGTAAAATTATTACAAATCTCGCTAATCACAACTCAAGACTTTATTTCATGAACTGAATATTTCTTTTTCCTATATATTTCCATCAAAAGTTCCAGAACTTTCAATAACTCTAATTACAGTTAACTTTTATAAATAAAAGTACAATTAATAATTATAAAAGCACGTTAGAAAGAAAAAATTAAAATGAATAAAAAATGGCACAAGACACAGAAATTAAAGTCGATACAAAGAAAACAAATAAGCATGGTTTATTCTTCTGTATTCTTGTATTGTATGTTATTGTTCTTCCACTTGTATTTTATATGTATACCAGGATAAAAAACACACGACAACAACAAAAGAAGTTATTTTTGGCAAATCGCCCGCAGTCCGAGCAGTAAATTGTGTCCATGACACACAATCGAAATGTATTATTTTTGTTACATTATTATAATGGGTTTTGCGCTTTTCACAGGTGTATTTTGTAAAGTCATGTAGAAGGGAAGTAATCTTCCCAAAACCCATGAAAGGGTTAAAAATACCGGTATACATGTTTCCCTTATGCAAAATATCTCCACATATCGCCCTTAATAGTATATAACGGTGTCTATTATTTTGATAACTATCTATAGAAACTCTCTCTCAATGTATACCTCCCTCACAATCGAGACGTTGTAACGGGTTCTAATGGGGATTCTTAATAATCCTCTAATACAGTGGTCTTCCAAAGTGTATTCCGCGTAACCCTGGGGATCCATGAAGCATTTTCAGGGTTGCCCAAGTCGAAATAAAAATTGAAATATTATAAATGTTTATGGACAAAACAGATTCACTTTCACGTTCTGTATGAATATATATATTGTATGACTACAAATAACTTCAGCCGGGTTCCTACGGGAGGGGGGAACTTATAAAATAAATTCGGCACACAAAACATCTATCTTTATTAATTTCCTGCAACTTTTATTATAGTAAAATAAAATAAATATATTAAAACTTTTTTTTCTTTATGTATACGATCTAGATCGCAAATATTCCATTAGTGCAATGCTTTATAAAACTATGCGAAATAGAATGAATTAGATTTAGACGAAAATGTTACAAATTATGCAATAAAGCCTCTTTTTGTATTTGAAAAACACCTGCCTATTAGAGAACCTTTTAAAAACACATTTATCACCTGTACAATATATCTGTATATGGAAATTGGATGGCCTGCCCCAATGAAGAAGGAACAACTTATTGACACATCACTTGTACGATGTTAAACTAAACTTATGCAGGAACAGCTGTTAAATTTTAGGTTGCATATTTACAGAACAACAGAAGTTTCTCTCTCTCAGTTCTAAACTTCTCAATGTCATTTTGAACAATGTGTTTAAGTTAATAATTCTCAATGTATATGACAACAAAAACATAATACAGAAACAAATCAACGCAGAATATAAAATACGACAGAAGATAGCTTCAATAGACTTAGAATTCGACAGGCCGGGTAAAAAAATACAAACACATATCCCAGTTACTATATAAGACTAAAGTAAATGATACCTGGAGAACAAATTAATGCTATTAATGAGTACATTACATTGATGTACTAAAACTTTAATAAAGAATACAGTATTTACCTTACGTTGTTTTTACTTTAGTACCTGTAGCATTTTGATCTACTTTAAATATTATTTTAACATATAGTATAGTCTAAGACTCTCTTTGGAAAGGGTTCCATGAAAACACCTAATAATTTTAAGGGTTTCATACAAGCAAATTAAGGTCTTAACGGTTCCACGCCAACTCCTATTTGTTTTAAGGGTTCCTTGAATTGACAAAGTTTGAAGACCTTTGCTCTAGGAAATATATCTTTATATGATTAAAGAAACGTTCTATAAAGGAAGTGCAATTTAGGTTAGTGAGGTTGATATTAGGAGAGTAGGGCACATGTTAGAGGGAAGTACAAGGCACAAGTTGCAGATTGTTGCCATGTGGAGTTAGAAATGTAATAGTTGAAATATTGCCGAGTTTCTCAAGAGGAAGGATGCGATGGATCCTTTTAAGACGCTTAGTGTTGCTAATAAATATACTTTGTACGATAAGTGTTGAATTTAGATATTTAAATCAGTACATTATCTGATGGCTCACCCAGCGCTTAGGTCAGATTGAGATAGTGATTTGTAGCCACACACACAAAAAAAGTGGATTTACCAATATATGTTTTCCTTTGGTCCATTCTAACACTTTCATGGGCGAGAATTCGTTGCAAAGTATCCAGAGCAGAGAATTCCTCAATGAACATAAAATAGTGGGTACTTATAGTTTATATAAAGTTCACTAATAGACTAGAAACCCATTACATTATTTTCTTTCCCGATCGAAAAATGAAATGATATGTACATATTCGACGTAATTAAATGACTTTTTTCTTATAAGAAACCATTTCCTTTAAATAGTAAAATTCTTAAAGATACATACAATGCAGTTTTAAAAAATTTTGTTACTAAATGAATTACTTTAAATATGAAAAAAGGTGTGTAAATATTGCTTATTAAACGGATATATATTTTTTTCACAATTTATATACATATACTAGTTGCAGAACCCGGCGTTGCACGGGCGTTCTCTACTTTTATAAAAAATTTCCCTTTCTTTCACAAAATCAACACTTCTCTGACACTCTTTTTCAAAATGACTTCCACTCTGCCTCCTCCGCTTAGCCTGGCATTGCTCGGGCTTTTATCGAGTGTGTAACTTAAAAGTCCCAGTTTTGAAATTTATTCGCTTCTTTTCTTTGTCAGACAGGTTTATTTCCCCCCGGCGTTGCATGAACATTTTTAAATGCATAACGTATTGTCATGGAAATTCCCCTCTCGCTATCAGAGCTCTCGAATAAGTGAACATTCACAGATTCTTAAGCAGCTTGAAATGTGCAGCCATCTAGTGGCATAAAACGTAATAAATAATTGCACAAAAAAAAATCGCAAAGTTTTCGACATTTTATTTTTTAAATCACTAACTGTAAAAGATCAAATTATGAGTTTTTTAAAAATCATTTTCATATAAAGGCATCGATATTGATTCATTTTAGAAAAAAACATAAAATATGTAAAGTATCATTGCTTTGTAAAAAAAAAAATACTCTATCGTGACGAAATAAATTATTTTTTCAATTCCAAAATTGTTGGGGAAGTTATTAAATGCGTGAATAAAATTTTCAGTATTTTTTAAAAGAAATCACAAAAACTAAGCGATGATGCTGTTTTAAAACCGAGTACACAAGTTACTTATCCAGTGCTCTAAACGACTGATACACGAAATCTTCAGAAAAAAAGAAAGAAAAGTAAGAAAAATTCAATTTCGCATTGCGTTATTTGTTAGAGCTTAAATTTTTTTAGGGCTTCATTTTTAAGTTAATGCCTTCTAATTTCATATACCGCTTGTAAATAACGGTAATTTTTCGACAAAAAAATGTAACAAAAATAATGCTTAAATATTTCTAGCAGAAAGGGGGGGGACCAAAAACACATTTTTTTTATACAGTAGTTTTTAAACAATTTTTTCAATTTTTGTACAGATTACAGATAATATTGTTTTATACACGGAAAAAAGTTTCCTGAAATTATTTTTCTAAATAAAGAAGTTATTAAGTATTTAAATGAAATTTTGAGTAATTTTTGAAAAAATCATAAAAAAAAGTTTTTGAGATTTTATTTTTTAAATGACTGATTCTCTAAAAGAGAAAAGCATGAATATTTTTAGTGTAGAATATCATTTCATTAACTTGAAATAAAATGCAATCGGAACGATTGAGAAATCATTCTCATGAAAACGTATCGATTTTGACTCATTCTAAAAAAAATTTAAAAATAGAAAATATCATTGTTTTGTTAAAATAAACTATACCGTATTGTGGCGAAGCAAATCATCTTTCCAATTCTGTATTTTTTTTCTCTGAGTCCTATAAAAAAATTAGATCGATTTTTAAAAACGTCTGGGATAAAAAAAAAAAGGTTGAAAATTGAAACTTCATCGCCTGGCGGGAAAAAATAGCAATAATTATGTGTTTTAAAGCTTTAAAAAATATTTTTAACTAATTGCAATATGGGAATATAAATGCAAAATATGATTCCGAGCTTTTGGTACTTTCGACGAGTTTTTGCGTCGTGCGGTTCGTGAGAAAATACATCTAGCCGTATAGTCGCTCGCATAGATGCGTTTGTTTACCTTTGAATCTTAATAGTGTAGATAATGTGCAACAATATGTACTTCATGAATTTTCCAAAATAATTCAATTAGTTATTAATTTTTAAAAATAATTGTAATAAATATTACGCGCTGAAAAAACTTTCTTAGAAACTTTTTAAAGGAGCTCGAAAAATATATTAACATCAGATTTCTTAAGTAAAAAAATTTGTTAAATACATCGCTTATTTGTTTGTACTAAGCACTAAGCGAACAAACACCAATCACTTTTCATATATAACTTAAGACACTATTTCTACAAATATTGTTCAAAAATAAAATAAATAAAGGCAATGAAAAGTTTTAAATTTTTTTTCTAATGATTTACAACATGATTTGCATAAAGACAACATTCATTTACACTTGCGAAAAAAAAATCAAATACTTTTAATACACAAAATCAATAACACATTTTTTTCTAATACTTTATTTTCTGATGAAAGAAAAAATACTATTTTCATGGTATAATGATTATTTTAGGAGGTGGGAAATACAAATATTGATATTTCTTACGGAATCTTCCACACATTCTTTAGTTATGGTTGGTTAACAAATGTTACTTTCACACCATATTCAATATTAGAGAAAGAGAAAGACAGTATAGTTAATTATTCGAAGAAAAATGAGTCTTTGCCACTACAATATGTTATTCTGGTTTGCTTACGCATAAATATTACTGAACAAACAATGTCTCTACAGCCTTGAGATAGTCAAAAATATTTCCCGCCCTCCAAATTACAATAGCTTTTTCTAAATACAGTAGGTTTTTGTACAATAGACTAAAGTTAGTAGTTGGCTAAAGTTTCCTATAATGGTATTTCGGAAGAAACCTTGTTTCCCCTTTTTTGCCTCATTTACAAAAAGAGTAACAATGCAATATATATATATATATATATATATATATATATATATATATATATATATATATATATATATATATAAGTATATGCTTTTAGTAATTCTTTTTTGAGTAATCAAATAATAAAGCTCTCCATGTAAACAAGGCGATTGTAAGAAAGTTTCATCTTTATATATATAATATTTTTAACAAATTCGCGTAGATCTGATATTTTTTTTGGTTAAAATAATACTTCAATTTTTATTAAAAGAATGGTTCCAGAAAAAGAGCATTTTTAAAGTTACTTATGACCATTAATGCATGTAAACAAAATTTCTGATTATAACAGCTCAGGAATTTATACAAAATTTTATGATGGTGTCAGTGACAAAGAAGTACTTTGACTGCAGAATTTTTAAAAATTAATGGATTACAGCAGCATTTCTCAAACTGTGGGGAATGTCTACCTAGGGGGCGTGATAATTCTTGGAGAGGGCGTGAGCCTATTGAAAAGTCGAGAATAAATGATTATTTAAAAATTATTAATTTATAATAATAAATAAACAAAATACTTCTGACATAATAAAAAATTACATTTATTCTGATTAAAGTATCAGTAATGCACAACTTAATTTATAATTAATATAACAATACAACGTTAAGAACAAGTTTAATAATTACAGATGACTCCACGGGCTTGTCATAAAAAAATCATACGGAAAAATTAACACTTATCTTGATAATGTGTACGGTTTATAATTAATCTTTTAACTACCAATTAAAAATTACACGATTCACTCTTCCCAATACAGCCACTTTGCACGTATGCACGTGTATATGATGTATTGAGGAGTGAGGGGAAAAAAAGAAATAATTAAGTAAATCCTACGCAAACACTGTCAAATTCATTTTATTGCAATCTAAAGCCTTCGGATTAATTTTATCGCTAGCAGTGAACAGAAAAGATCATTTTTCAGAAAGGGGCAATTAACGCTCTGGCGAGACGTTTATATACGCCGTTGGCATTTAAGAGGTTAAAGTCGAATTGGCACTTCAGCGCTAAAGTATTGTATTGTCGAATTCAATACATTGTTATTGTATGGAAGGAGGCACGATGAAAATTATATAAAACTAGCTGATATACCCGTTCTTCGCACGGGTGAACTGAAAAATTAAACAACACAGATTGAAAGATAAAGAAGTTTTTAATGAGTTAATTTTACGTGAATTGCAAACTAAATAAAAAAAAGCTTTTTGCATATCTCAGCTAAACAAAAAAAAACACCTTTGTTAAATTTTAATTCTGTAGATCTAATAGCTGATAAAAAGGATTTTTTTTTCTTTGATAACTCCTCGTAACACTGTTGAGAGGGTCGATTTTTAAAAATACCTCCCTAAGCTGATCCCTGCTCAGCGAAAGTAACTCATGGTTAAAAATTTTCTGTAATGAACGCTTAAAATAGTGTAAATAATTTATATCTGAAAGTGTAATACATATATATATTATTTTCTGTTGTATTTATTTTATGTTAAAATTGTAATATTCACAAGCTACGCCGTTTCTTAAATTATAATGGCGATTCAATGAAAAACAGCGAAATGTTAACGATACAGTCAAGTTGGCAAATGTCTAGCTAATTTCATAGCTCGAGCTTTATTAGAGCTTTGTAAGTCCCGCCGTGTAGAGGCGCGTTGCACTTTAATACTTTATCCACCGCATTATGATTTACTGCAGATTTTTTCATACAATATTTTTTTTGGATCACAACATTGAAAATTAAGGGATATACATAAACAAAATACTCCCCTTTGGAAAATTTAATCCGTTAAGAGATAATAAATTAATTAAAGATATTCCCCTGTAAAGTTAGTTATATGTACCGTTCACTTAAAATAAATAGTCAAATCGTTTTCTTAAGTCTTCATTAACATACAAAACTATAAAAACTTAAACTTTGACATAAACCACTTTTTCGGGACAAAAATAATAATCTTTGGAATCCGCTGAAAACGCCGTCAGCTGAAAACGCATATTTGATGCAAAACTGTTCGCCTTCTCCGCTAAAATACTCATCATAGAACCCGTGCTGCCACTTATCATGGAAGAGTGGATTTTAAAGAATATTCCGGCTATTTATTGGTAAAATATTCTTTCTAAGTTTGTGTGGTGTGGTAGTTAGAAGAAGGGAGTGCCAGCTCAGGTGTCGTCCACGTCACTTGACCATGGATAAAATTACGTGGTCCGTTGCTAAAACCCCTCGTGTAGCTCGACAGTGCAACGTTAATGTTCCCTCACTCCAAAACACACAATACAGTAGCTATAATTATTTTTATACTTAAAAATGCAATATCTACCTATTCAATTAAAATTATAGCGTTATAATTAACTACTAACCAGAAGCAAATTTTGAAAATTTGTACGAATGTTGTTGTGTGAAAGAGAAAGTTTATTTACTTTAAGTACCAGAACCGATAAAAGCATTTATTTTGAAAAAAGATCAATTTCTTACTACCAAATATGCATCATAAAATCATAAAAAAACATTCAAATAAAGGGAGACTTATAACAACCTCTCCCTTCAAAACCTAGTTTTATTCTGAAATAAAAAAAATTAGGGATTATGCTGATCACAGGAAAAAGGGTTTCTTCACAAACAAGAAAGAAAAAGGGTTTCTTCACAAACAAAATAAATATATATCCTGTCGTCGTGGGCTCTTTTGCAGCGCACGCCAGAATTGCTTGCAGATGGCAGAATTTTTTTCCTACTTACTTGACAAATATCGTTATATTTTGGACACTTCACACAATATCTTTATAAATTATAGCCCATGCTATAAATTATAGCCTATGTGTTATTCTGAAGTATAAGCTATATTACTGTAAAGTTTCATTAAAATTCATTCAGTTGTTTTTGCGTGAAAGAGACGAACAAACATCCTCACAAACTTTCGCATTTATAATATATATCAAGATATTACGGTCACAAGTTTTGAAAGTTTAAGAAGTACTGGATTACAGCTTTAGTTGTTTTTGTATTCTAAATGCGGCATATCAGTATTTTTGCTACAAATTAAAAAAAATGTAGTAAATTTTGTCTCCAATTTAAAAAAAAAATATTTTTTTTCCTTCAGCTTAGTGTGGAATGTTAATTATTTGTTTATAATTTGACACTTATTTTGTGAAATGTACTTTATTTTTAAAACATGATGGACAGTTTTCATGCATAAACAATTTGTAATGAAGTTAGTATTGTAATTTTTTATTTCATCAGTTTTAAATCTGTCAAACTAAATTCTACCCCAATAATGAGATAATAATTCTAAGGTTCTTTAGAAGTAAAAAACAAATTACGAAAACTTTAATTTCAGTAAAAATAAAAACTTGTATATTTTTTTTTTATAAATGCTTTAAGATACTTGGAAAGGTAAATAAAAATCAATTTGCCATTTGTAGTAAATTTCAATTCGTTTTGTTGTGTATGCTGATAAAACTTTCAGAAAGACTCTTATTATTTTGAATAGTTTTTATTTATTTCTATTAATTATTTTACAATCCATTCCTGAAAGAACGTATCAGAAAATATGTATCTTACGGGCAAAAATACAAAAAAGGGATAGTAATAAAATATATATTTTATGGATATCATTTCAAGTATACTTCAGTATATTAGTTTTTAATTTATTTGTACAAGTATTTAATTTATTTTTACAAGTACAAGTTCTCTCATTTAGATGTTTGTATTATTCCTCTTAGAATACAGTTACTGGTAATTACTTAACGAAATGAATAATAAAAATTAAGGAGAAGTTCTGTCAACAATAAATATACTTTGATAGTCACAAACTACAAAATCCAAAAAGCAAAAAATATAAAACAGGAAATGTCATTCTTATCAAAAATCAGTGATCGAATTTTGTTTTTTAGAGTTAAAAGCATTTAAATTCGAGGCATTAGAAACATTTACAGAAAATTAAACCCGGATGCAAATGAGATAAAATATTAGAAACAATTAAAATAGAGATTTTTAGTTTCCGGTTCGTTGGTTTATTCCAGCCCATTATTATTTAAATAGGAAGAAGATAAATTGTTAGAAATTCCGAACTGTACTTACTTAATTGGTCTCTTACTTGATAATAATTTTCTTTTTTAAATGGTATCTGAAATAGAAAACATTCTGTAAGCGAAAACATTAAGAACTAATGTTTCCAACTAACTAAGCTTCCTTTTTCTCAGGCAAACAAATAACGAAGAATAGCTCAAAGTTTTAAAACTAAACTTAATTGTCTGTTTAAAATTTTAATTTGCTTTTATTAAATGTTACCTTTATATATATTTTAAATTTATATAACAGGAAACAGTTACATTTAATATTATTGTGGAATATAGAGTAACAAAGGCTATATCTTATCCTCATGAGTGAAACAAAATATTTTGTTTTTAAGAATGCATCCTGTTTCAAATCATTAATGTGATTCCTATTGAAATATTTATATATATAAAGTACTCAAAAAAGTTAGAGAAGCAAGCAAAGAAGTGAAGAAACTGATGCGCGATAGCCACGAACGAACATAAAATGGAGAATACAAGTGTGACAAAACGCAAAAAACACAATATATATATATATATATATATATATATATATATATATATATATATATATATATATATATATATATATATATATATATACATATATAGTCCTATTAACTACAAACAAGAGATAACAACCAACAATCACATTCGAAAAACCAAAGGCAGTAGGAAAACCAGACAATGAAGGACACATGAGCAACCGAGATTAAAAATTATAAAATGGATGTTGCAGTATTATAAACATTGCTGACTTAGGACAGCTAATATATAAAATAATTTATATAAAAATGGGGTTGAACATGTTTTATTGGCCAGCCAACCTTCCCCCTTTATGTAAATAATACTGAGCAAAAACGTGTTCAAAATAATGGATAGGAATATATAAATCCATTACAAGATAGTAGAAACCTACGTAAAAATTGCACTTGAAAATACAGAGAACACGCTCTGAGGGCAAAGAAAAAGTTATTGCCAGATTCTGGATCCTAATACAGATTTAAATCATGAGAATGGCTGAAATTTAGCCCTTAACAAAAGTGTAAAAGGAATGAAAATAAAAATTAATAAGAGAATTACAAATTACCATAACTTTAGCAACACTAGAGTATATATGAATAAAATAATAATAAATAATGTTCCAGAAATTTATTGCGTTGTAAATAATTAACGAAACGATATGATTGGTTATTTAGGCATACAAGTTCTGTATGGTGTCTTGATATTCTTTGTTCCATATTTTCTGTAATCTTGCCTCGTTCAAACTCGTGGGATGCCCAACTCGCCACCCCAAATGATCCCAAATATGCTTGATTGGAAACAAATCTAGGGACCAGGCAGGCTAAGGAACGGTAGTAATAGTGCGGAGACAGTCTTGTGACATCCTTGCTGTGTGAGGCTAAGCATTGTCTTGTTGAAAAATGGCTCCTGGTAGCCGTTGCATGAGTGGAAACACATGTGGTTGCGGGATGTCATGGACATACCGCTGGACAGGCATAGTGCCACGAATTATTAATAGGGGTGACCGTGTATTGTAGGCAATTGTACCCCATACCATCGCACCAGCTGTGGGAGTGGTGTGTCGCTGTAAAGTAAAGAAAGGATTGAGGTGTTCACCACGGGGTCTCCAAATACGAACACAATTGTCATCACTGCTGAGATTGAATCCGGATTCGTCGCTAAAGACGATCTGGTTCCATTTGGTTGCAGTCCAGTTTCCTCGTACACGGCACCACTCCAAACGGAGGCGTCGATGTATGGGCGCCAAGGGTGGCAAACGTAATGGGCGCTGTGATCCCAAATGTCCTTTAGCCAGGTGACTTTGTATGGTTCGAGAAAACACAGTGACCTCAAATGAAGGAGCTACTATTGTCTGTATGGCAGCCGATGAAGCATTTGGCTGTACGCGTGCATTTCTTACGATGTGGCGGTCTTCTCGATGAAGGTGTCCTGAGCCTGGTTTTCGTTTAAATGACATCTCTCGGATCCCCTGATCCCAACACCTCCTCACAAAACAATCAGAGCGACCTAATTGGCAAGCTACTGTCCAGCTGACCACCCAGCTTCGATCAGGCCGATGATTCTTCACCTCTCAAACTGCGACAGCCGCTTATACTGTCTTCGAAAATGGCGTAATGGCATGTCTACCTCAGCTCTTGCTTTGTAAGCGATTCAACACACTCAAACAAGCTTTAGTTACCTTTTTTATACTCCACGGAGAACAAAGTTAAACACCCTCTACCGGCTGTACGTAATGTGCAATTACGCTGCATTTCTAATCATTTGTATATCTCTCTAACATGTACCTTCATGCCAAGTTTTGGGACAATCCCGCAATTATTTCTTGGTGCGCTAATTTTTTGTACATGAGTGTATTATACACCTTTAAAGTATTATTCGCCATATCTGATGTGTTTGACAAAATCGAAGCCGCCATCTTGTTTATGACGTAGTTCACCGAAGAACCCCATTCGCTGGAATTTCAGGCAACTTTATTTTGGAACAACTTTCTGAGCTCACTAGCTAAAAGTTGTTCGAAAGCCGTTGCTGTGGCAATTGAGTAAAATTTGCACGAATTGGATGAAACATTTCTCGTAACGTGTACGCGTGATACGGCCTTTACACGACGGATCTTCAGTGGCACCATGTCTCAACAAAAGATGGCCATAAGTTAATGACCATGACCACTCAGCTACCGCCTAGTCACTAAAATTTTTGAAGTACCGAAGCCACTGTAGAGTACTTTACGCACGCAGTGAGAAACGCGAACATGGTTTTAAGCAGTCTTATTTAATGAATCATTCATTAAGGTCACTATTGGAAGCAACACGAGACTGTAAAAAAGGGGCTCTCAGTTTTAAATTTAAGTGTTATAATCTTATGAAAATATATTAACACTGTTTCAATTAAAAATCAAATTAAATAATGTAACAAATAGAATTATACATTGTTGAAAATTTAGTTATAGATGTTTAAAAGTATTATTGTATAAAGTAGCAATTTCAGTTTTATAAAGTTAGACTGTTACATACGACAGCATAAACAGTAAATGATATCAGAAAACACTATACTACTGCTAATTCTAGTCATCTAGGATGCATCTATACTTAAATTTATTGTTCATCCAAAGCCACAATGTAATACAAATTCTACATTGATAACTGATATACATTAAAGAAAATGTACTTATCCTTTTGAAATACATCAGTTACTTGTCATATCCTGTTAACCATATTATTTTGAAATAATATTAAGATGATTACTTTTGTATTTAGATTACTTTAAAGAAGTATTTTGTTTTCTAGATTCATTATTCTCTTCTTTTTTACCTTCTACAGACAATATTGACGCTTAAAACCTATCTAAGTGAGCGACTCTGTGGCGCAATCGGCTAGAGCAGGGATGAACCATTGACACGCGTGCTAATCATGGCATGCAACACAATATTTTGGGCACGCCAGCGATCTCAAAATGGTTTGCATTTTATTTCAAATTAACAAACTTCACTATAAAGTATAACGAACAAAAGCGAATGATTAGTCGCAGTGTGACGGGGCGCACACTCGTTTGTTATTGTCTTGCCTTAGTAGCGTCGTGGACTACAATTGCTTATGATGCAAAGTTTGTCTACGCATAACATAGTTAATTTCATTGACACAACTATAATTTAAAGTTTATTGCGTTATACTTACAATTTTTAACTGTTATTTAACATGGGTAGTTCCACAAAGGAACAAAAAGTACAAGATAGTAAATGTAACAGAATTTCAAATTTGGTGGACCGAGAAACATGGCATTATTAGTAAAGGCGACAAAGCGATGCATGTCTTATGTTCTGGAACAGTCATTTGCAGAATATCGTCTGTAAAACGGCATTTTGAAATAAATCACAAATCCTCTTTTCAAAAAAGTGAACGACAGCAACAATAATTAATTGCTTAGAAACCAATTGGCAGATAGTTCCAATTCAGCATGCAATTCTACTAAAAGTAACATCTTACAATCCTAATACTAGTTATTTGTCGTCTAATCTGCAGCAACATAAGTCACACTAATGTTATTTTAGTTTGAATTACACGCATAACTAAAACATTTTCAAGTACACAGTGCAAAAGGAATTATTTCGTAATAAGTAAAGAGTTTTGAGTTGTTTGTATTTAGCTTTATTATTTTCGCAGCAATCACAAGTCAAAATTATTTGACGGCACGTCTATACTTCATTAAACACTTTTTTAGAAAAAAATGGCGCGTTGAACCATAAAGGTTCACCACCCCTGGGCTAGAGCGTTCGGCAGATACCTGAAAGGCTCCCGTTTCGAATCCCGACACAAGCGTTTCAGGACAATGATTTATTATTTAATCTCTCTAATTATTACTTTAATTTCTAATATATTCTAGATGTTTTTTTACTTACTGGAACAGTATTCCATAATATTCCATTATGCAATAAAAGAGCCAAGAGCTCGACAAGATAGTAAGTTCTTGGTTTTGTAACCTAGAATGCTTCATCCATAAATACTTGGGACACAAAATCAACACATCTCTATCTTTCTTTCTACGTGACAATAGGAAAACTTTTCATCTTTTTTTTGTTAAAGTAATTATTGCTAATGTCATTGAAACTCACAGTACATATTCATTAAAGATCACACTGAACAATTATCCTAATTTTAAATTAGCATTTCGATTGAGAATAAGAAGATTTTTTTAATCAAATTCACAATGAAATAAAATTTTTATACCTACACGTAACATATTTTTATCCCTGAATATTCAAATATTAATCGAAATATCATCAAATAGGAATCTCTCATCTCCTATATGCTTTGATTATATTAATAATATTGGCATTTGTCAGCCACCGCGATCAAAGTAAATACAGTAGTCAAGTAATACAGAATAGGATGGCAACGGGCAGCGTGATAAACATGAGATTGGGGATCACATTTCACATTCTAGAAAACTTATTTTATTGTTATATAAATAATTCAGAATTATATATATATACATATTAATTTATATAAATTTGGACATTTACTCTCCGAATATTCTGAACTTATATATGAACACGTAATTTAAAAAAAAACATATTTTAAGTCAATTCCTACCTAGGCCAACAAAGAAAAGTTTTATCTTAGTTATATTTTATTGAATAGTTACAACTAATATAAATGTGTGCATATATTTTCCTTTCTATATAGGGCGTTGAACTAATTCACTTTGTTTGTTACTATTTCTTCTATAATTAAATTTAATTATTCTAATAAAATAGCACAGTAAAAAAGAAATCACATTCTCAGAAATTAGGCCATCCCAGATGGGATTCGAAACCACGACCTATGGATTTGAAGTCCTACACGTTATCGAATGCGCTACATGGATACAACGAGTGTTTTTTCTTTTTATATATTCTGTTGGACTATTATTTTTGTTCCTTAATATTTATTCATTAATTAAATGTAATAATGAATTAATATTTGAAAACATTATATTATATTATTATTATACATTATATTATATTATTATTATACATTATATTATATTATTATAATACATTATATTATATTATTATTATACATTATATATATTATTATTATACATTATATTATATTATTATTATACATTATATATATTATTATTATACATTATATTATATTATTATTATACATTATATTATTATATTTTTATGCATTATATTATTATATTAACATTAAGTGTCATCTACTACAAGTTTAAAAAAAAATATTTGAACTTGAGTGGATAAATAAAAGTATTTTATAAGTGAGTGAGAATTTGAATAAGATGTATTTATATATAGGGAGATAGTATCAACTATAATAGTAGGAATTGAAAAATTTGCATTGTATTGAGAAAACGACATCAAGTTACTTAACATTAACAAATTGTGAATATTATCCCTACATTTTCTTATCATAGTAACTATACAGTAAAATCCGGCCCATAACGCGCACCTATACTTCAAGCTGCTCTTTTTTTTTAAGGTACATTCGCCGTATAACGTGCACCCCTTCTTTTACGATGAAACCTGTAATGTATGTGTGCAATACTCTTATGTTTTGAAGTCATTAACTCGAGATATTATCACAAACTTTTGAAAAAAAATAATGTACCTCTAGAACTGCAAACCTTACAGTTTGCATAAGGAATATTTTTTCTTTTAAATAAACAGTATTTCGATCTATGAAGAAGTCTTATTTTTTTATGCTTATTTCTTTTCTTATTTTTAAAGCTATCATTTTTATACCCTTGTAAAATGCGCACCCTTAAATTTCGATCTTATTTCTGTGTTATACGCTGCATATTTTACGGTATTTAATTTATATTTATTGTTTACTTTTTAAAAATGTGTCATGCCATTATCTTTTCAATGCTATCAGAGATCTCTTTCGGAGATAATTTATCAGAAAATTTTTAATTGACATAAATATCATCTATCTGAAAATGGTTGATGTAAATGAAAATTGTGTGTGTATCTAGGATCATGGAGAATAAGAATTTTTATTAAACCACACCAATATGGTAAAATTAACTTTTAGTAACTTCCAAATATGAAACTAAATTATTTAAATTTACGAATTGAAACCAATTAATGCATGAGGTTTAGTAGTTTCTGAATAAAATCACAAGATTAATTTTTATTAGAAACAAAGATTACTTCCCATAAGTATTTTTCAGAACTCCGTGTAGTTAATGCTTAATTTTATCTTAAAATAGTGTAAATAATTTATATCTGGATGTTTAGCAAATTAATATTATTTTATATTGCATTCTTTGTATGATAAAAATTGTTATATGCGCAAACAACGCCGACTGTTACATTATAACTACATTTGAATGGAAACTTTACAAAATATTGGCGATGCAACCAAATTGGGATGGTTTTGGCGACCGAATTCGACGACTATTTTGGCGTGTTAGCAACCATATTGGCGAAAATTTAGGTAACTTGGAGACCATATGGATGCTTCCGGAAATTACTGGAGAAATCTGTAAAATCACGACAAATGACGTAAGCGGAATTTTTTAGAGAAAGCGCTAAAAGGTAGCTGCGTAGACTATAAAAAGCTGTCAATTGCTGAAGCTGAGTCTGTTTTACTCCATCTGTTGAAGAATTCACTAGCGAACGGTTGCTTGCAGATAATCCTTATCGTTACGTACTTTTATTTTTAGACACAATGCAGCCTGCTGAATATCCCATGTTTTGCGTTTCCAATCTTACAAGTATTTTAATAGCTATCAAAATATACCAATTATGAATTTTCAGGATAATTTAAAAAAGTTAGAAATCTTTATATGATTTTATCCTTCATAAGGGTTATTAAAATTATTTTATTCTTTTTAGTACGCTATAAAACATGGTACATTAATTTTATATTATTTTATTATTATTTTCTCATTTTTAGGGTTATGTGAATGAAATTTTTTAATTGTTTTTAAATACTTTGATGGCGTAATTACAGAGACAATTCAATTTCTTCTGGTTATATCTGAAATAGAAAAATGTCATGCCTACTTAACAATAATACATCAAACTATTCAATATTATTATTTTAGAAATTAAACTACGAAGCAAGTGAAAATATTTTTTATAAAACTTATATTCAAATATTAAAAACAATCAAAGTCAAATCCGTTTGCTAAAATTTTAAATATGACTCTATTCACGATGCTTGAAGTATTATATTGTCGCATACGTTCCATCTCCTTCAATGCCTTTTCATTGCACGGTGGCTTGCCTGTGAATTTCAAGCAATTGAGGTCCACTATTCTCAGTCCATCCAATGGTCTGACACAGCTTAGCGCAAGTGAGTTAGAAAGAACAGGGCAACCTGGGGGCCCCTCTCTGACCCGAGAGCTGACGCGGAGAACATTTTCGAACAGAAAAAATACCTCAGTTTGTATAAAAAATTGTGATATTGTAACTCATGCATTTTTTTATAATATATTGTTTTTAAAACTTCAAAATATTTTATAAATAATTATTTTTTCCTTTTAATATGTAAAGGGATAGCTTCTTTAGCATTACGGTATGGGAGAAAAAACGTGAAACACCTTTTATAAAAGAAAAAATATGTCAGCTAAAATAAAAATGAGTAGTAGGGTAAAATAAGTGATTCTCTTCAGTATAGTAAAGCCAGACAGTAACAGTAACCCACCATAATATCAATGCTCGAGTACTTTTATATCTGAAAAAATATTCCGAATTTTTTTTTTTTGGGTCCTATTCTTTAACATTAGCGAAAACAGCCTTAATAGTTTTGTATTTCTTATGGCTAAATTCCGTTTCAGATCAATATTATAAGTATATGACATTGTTCATGATGCTTGAAGTCTTAATTGTCGCATACGTTCTACTTTGTAGAAAGCAATAATATTATTGTTTTCTACATGGTGGTCACTGATTAATTGCGCAATGACGTTGATTAATGGGTATTGGCATAGCTTTCAGAAGTAACACGAAGATTATTGGCAAAATTTGAGACATGGTTAATTCACGAGGATAGTATTTAATCTGACGCATCACTCTCCAATTTCTATACACCACTAAAACATAATGAACTGACTAGAGCCTAAAATAAAAAGAACGTGAACTTATTCTAATCAAACACAGAAATTTGATTTTAAAATATACTTCAAATATTACTCACACTTGTGGGTGTTTTCATTGGATAAAAAATAAAGGCAATTAAATTTTGTATCGCATTACAGACTTTGCCATTGACTTAACGTGGTTTGGAAGCTTTGAGAATTTTCGAGAGAAAGATCTTACGCTGCATTCATCGTGAAATAGAAGTGAATAGATCATGAAGAAGAAGGTCTAACTTAGAACTCTACAAAATTTACAAATAACCTGATATTGTAAAATTTGTCAAATTGCAGACTAAAATGGGCTGGTCAACTGGCTAGAATAAATGAAAATAGTTGTTGAAAAATTTCTTTCTGGTAAAGCCCATGGGAAATAGACTTCGGGTCGGACCCCCGTTAAGATAGATTGACAGCATTGAAAATGACCTGGATGTTTTAAGGGTCAAAAACTGGAAAACAGTTGCCAAAAGTAGAGATACCTGAAGAAAACATCTGGGGAAGGCCATGGTCCATCCAGGGCTGTCGAGCCATTGAAGAAGTAATTTTGTAACAATTAAATTATTCCTTATAATGTTGTTTACGAACGAGATGCTTTTTTTACAAGGAAATTTATACATTTTGTGTTTTGAAAAGTAAAAATTATAAGAAAATGCATATAAAATGCTTAAGAGTTTTAAGCATTTTTTTATAAGTAAGGGTTTTTCACGTCTGTATATTTTCTCTTTCTTTTCTTTTATTCTTAAACTTTCTAAAGCTTTATTTTATAAAAAAGATAGTTATTTTCAGTTTACGTATTCCAATCATGAAATATTCCTAGAAAAACTTAGGTGAATTACCAATTTTATATCATCAAAATACTATATTTCCGATATATATAGTTTATATAAATTCCTACTTAGTATAATTTAAAATCAGAGAATCCTGTTATAATTAGTTATTATTTTTATATTCTTAGTTCATAAAAAAGCAATTATTTTTTCTGCTCCAAAAATATATTTTTACCTAATGTATTTTCTTTTAATCTGTAAGAGAAAATTTCTAAGAATGTTTTGAACTGAAAACTAATCAAACAAGTCATGTAGTTGAGTCATTTCACAGTTAATGCGACAGGGAGTTAAACTTTCCCAAATTGATCAGACAAAGGCTACTTACTCTTCAACCAGATTAGTTGACAACTACTAAGACACAGGGTTCAAAGGGAATTAATTATTAATTTAAACTTCTACAGAATAAAATTACCTCAGAATAATGATTCTGCACGAAGTGTAGAGCCCCTTACTTCAATTACATTAGTGATAAATATTCGTTGATAATATTTTAGACATTGTGAATGAATTAAACATGAATTATATAACATGAATTAAACAGATTTAACCATTATCTTTTACAGATAAGATGTCTGGAAACCGAAATAAATCTCGAAAGCATAGCATCATTAACGAGTAGATTACTAGTATTAAAACAAGATTGAGTTCTAATACATTTCAGAGGTGCGTTAACTATATAGAGAAGCTTAAGGAAATAATAAAGCTTAGATACGACTAATTACATTTCAGAAATTACGTGTGAAGAAGCTTTTCTTTCAATGTTATAAAAACATAAAAAAAATATATATTAATGACGCAGCAGTTAATGCTCGTCAGGAAAGCAAGGATTCCAGAAGATAATTATATAGAACATATATAATTAAATAAATTACTTATCACTTTATTAAAGACATATTTGTAGAAAATCATCGTCTTGGCATAGTGTGATCACATATTACTCTGTCATTTCAAGATTGGGAGCATTAATATTTCACACGAAATATCTTACTGAGGCATCTGGGTAGAGTCAAAAATATTTTATCGAGATTATAAGGATTTATATTCTAAAAGGAGACTATGCATACACTGTTTGATCTCAATATGATGCAATTATGTCTATCTGTGTAAAAAGAATATAAAACCAATTTAGTTTTTTTTTAAATTTCTAATACAGCTTTGGACTAGTAATTACCATTGGAGAAGTAATACATTCCCTGGATGTTAGTATCACTCTTTAGTGCATCGCCATCTAGGTTAGCGATTCTTAAACTTTCGATTTCCACATGGTTTCCTTTTTATATCAGCCTGTCATCGCAGACCCCTTAAATTTTCAACTCCTCTCCCTGACTCTCAATAGCCTTCTAAGACTGCCTCTGCCATTTGCACAAACTTTTTTTAGCATTCTTTTTTTTTCTTCAAGAAAACATCTAATTATTTTTTTTATTAAGAAGCATCTAATTAAACATCTAATCAAGAAAACATTAAATATTAGTTCCAAATAAATAAATAATACAGGCGCAATTCGATAAGGAAATCGAGATGGATACAATCGTTTTATCATATGGGCGTGCTATGTGAATTCAATTCTTAATCTATGCACATGTATTATATATTATTTGAAAATATTACGGCTTGGAAATGGTTATTTAATTGCAAACAACAAAAAGGAACTGAATGAATATTCTTGATTGAAATACATGTTATTGTAAATACGAGGATTGGGGTAAAAGTCATGGCAACTATTTTTTTCTTGAAAGTAACAATCCGGTTGGAAACTGTGACATATCGTCGGTCTAATTATCAAACTGCATACTCCATCTGGGATGCTAATTTATACAATAGCGCCAAGTTGTTGTTTATATTCGCCAAGATAGGCGATAATGTTACAATATGGTTTAATTTGATATTTTTATCGTGCGACAATGTGGTTGCCATGGGGATAACGTATATTAGTGTTGTTTATTTTATTTATTTTTTTTTTTGCCGTGGGATCTCTGCTCAGCTAAAATAACACATTGTTACAAATGTTGTGTATTGAACGCTTAAAATAATGTAAATAATTTATATCTGGAAGTGTAATACATTAATATTACTTTCTGTTGTAGTTATTTCACGTTAAATTCTTGCCCACCACCTCTCCCTTCGAATTCTAGTTTTATTATGAAATAAAAAAGTAGTTATTACACTGATCGAGGAATAAATTACAAGCGGAGCGCGCACTGAGGCATGGCGTAGACAAAACGAAAAGATTAAGGAATCGTGCCAAAAAGCACTTGGCGCGTTGCACTCCTATATCAAATCAATTACACCGTTGGAATTACGCAGTCTGATAACTATGCCGACGATATACAGACGAAAGGACATAGTGTTAACTACATGTGTGAACAATGAATAGCAATGCAATATCGTAACACACTAATGAATTACGGTAGTATACAGGGAAATATGGCTTTCACGGAGCAAACGAATGACAACACAGTACACATAAAGCTAACATGACAAACATGGGCTTAAAGACCCTCAATGCAGTCCCCTGCTACTGTCATCACAACGATGTGGAAGACGCTGAATACCATCAGTGTCAGCATTTTCCGCACCACGTTGCTAATCATTGGTTGACACACGTCCTTGTTGGAACTTTCCTACCCACCGTACTACTGCACGGTATTGTAGGACATAATTCCCAAGGGCTTCCACTAACTCTCTGTGATATTCCATCGCATTTCTCCCTCGGAGAACGGCTATTTTAATGTAAGCGTTTTGCTCAACACGGGTTACTTCCATCTCACATGACACTATCCAACTGACTAATTTCACAGCCCTCGTTGTGCTACTACCAGCTATCAGAGAGACATCTGATGTTCTGCATGCACACTAAGCCTGCAGAACTTCCCCACGACACATATATGTTTGCAATTCGTTCACATATCTACAAGGAAAAAAAAATAGTTGTCATGACTTATGCCCCAACCCTTGTATTTTTATTGGGAACAAATTAAGGATTTAGTCTAGAGTCGCATATTTCAATTTTTTCATGAAGTCTTTCAGCGTCCGTAAAAGGGGAAATCTTAACATTAGATGACACTTCACGGACCCCCTGTGATCCGCGGATCACAGTTAAACAATCATTGATCTAGGTGCTATATCAATCACCGCAGTGTAATTTTTTCACACAATTTCCTCTCCAGAGGTGAGAAAACTTGAGTTTCAAATGTGCTATGACAATGCAAAATGGTAATAGGAATTTTTTTAAAGTTTTGCCGAGAACATCCAATCTAAACAGGCACTCTACGGATCTTTAATATTTACTCTTTTACGATCAACTATTATTTTATTTATGATGCTTAAAAAATAAACAAATGCCTAAACCTGTAGAATATTTATATCGTTAAGTTTGGAAGAGAAAAAAAACCCAAAGAGATGTGTATGTGAAGTTTAAAAGAAATTTTTTTTTGTTGATTTTTTTTTAAAAAATGAGATTATATTCTTAATAACAGCATTTAAGAAAAGATAAACATTATGCAATACTTAAAATGGTGGAAGCTTTATTAAATAAAAACCTTAAGGGATATATGTAGATACATTGTGAATTCACTGTTGTAAGAGAGTTCCAGTTATTTCCGTTAAAATTACCTCAGCACTATAAAAGCCATATTATATATTCATTAATTCCTGAAAAGTTTCATAAATTTCAGGAAAACAGTAAAAGAGTGCCCCTTTTTTAATAAACCGTATAAAAATAAGTGTATATTTTGAAACAAACTATGTGACAATAAACCACTTGTCTCAAATTACATTATTAATAATCTAGTACTACCGTAGGATATGTGAGATGAAATTTTACTGGGTACAAGAAGTGTTTTTTTTCAGGTTTTTACTTTTGAACACTCCGGTCATGAAGTATTCGGACTCTCGAGAATAGATAACAAAACCTCTTCCATCATTTTGATCCGGTGATCGGGAGAGAGAGGGAAGGGTTAACCCTCTGTTCAAGAAAGTTATTAATATATATATATATATATATATATATATATATATATATATATATATATATATATATATATATATATATATATATATATATAGTTCAAAAGATTTTTTCCTTTAATCTCATAATAAGCTCACTTCACCATACAAAAAGTTGAACTATAAAAATTACGAGGACTTGGTAAGACTTACACAATTTCTTTTAATTTATTGATTTTCATAATTTTTTTGTTTTCCTCCGGTGTGTATGTATGAGGTAAAGCAGATTTTGAGCTCAAAATTTCATAAAAAACTAACCATTAAATTTTTTAAGGGAAAAGCTTAAAGCTTACGAAATGATTTTAAATTTAATTTTTAAATGCTACTATTTCTACAAAAAATAACGTACATATACGAAATTTGATTTACAAAACGTTAAAATATGCATAACAAAGGTTTGTACAGGTGTTGTGGTAACATGACTGATATTTGTACAATATTTCTTTTTATGAATGTTTATTGAAAATTCCTTATAAAATGTGTGTAAATTTTAACTTCAATTATTTTTAAAAAAATAAGTATTGCTTTGATTGAAAAATGCATACCAACTCTTTTGTTTCATATACTATTAGCAATAAGTGAAAAAAATTTCCAAGTATTAAGCAATATAGAGAAAAAGCCTTAGGATTTTAAATGAAGACAAACTAGTTATTTTATCTTTCTGGAATAAGTCAGTTTAAAGTTTTGATTTGACACATTGGAATATGAATAAAAACAAACGTAAAAGGTATCAAACTCTGCGTTTTTAAACTTAGAGCTTTTAAATTTATGAGTTTTATAGAAAAGTATATAAAAAATAATTTAGACTAAAAAAACTAGATTTGATTTTTTGATCAATTATTGTCATTTGAATCGTACTGTGTCCCTTTCATTTCAAAAATCAAAAGTAATTGTTCTTGTTCAAATTTGAAATGAATGATAAATACTAAAGGTAAAATACTACATGTCATTTTATTTATTTATTTTAGTTCAATTTTGTTTGATATTTTTTGATGAACTAAAATACAGAAGGTCGTTTGCACTTTATGGAAACGATTTTGATAGTTTATTTTATCAATAAATACCATATTTTCGCGGCAATTGTCTTTCTATATAATAGTCATGGTTCTTGAAAACAACTCTAGCTTGAATGTTTCATGAAATTTTATATAAATGTTTCTGTCAAAGAAATTTTACTTCGTTCCTTTTGAACCATTTTTCAAAGTCTGTTCAGTATTCTTTGATGCCATTTTCTTAAGGCTCATTTTAATAAACCGAAATCACAGCAGTCCATTGGAGAAAAGAAAGTTAGTTTTACACTTATTTCATCAAGTGGTGTATGTTTTATTCCTTTGTTTCTGATTATTTCTTTGCTAGATAAGGGGCAGTTGACTTAGCCGTGTGACTCGAGGCTCTGACCATATGAAGCTCAACTTTATCTATGTCCTTTCCATATAAGGTTGGCATTCTTCTTCAAACATTGGTTCTAAAATATTCTGCTGATAGTAGAGTAAATTAATTTTGGCTTTACTTGAGACTGAATTGTTTTTAATTTGCCGTTGTTAGAAAATGCTGCAACTAGCATGAATCATTTTGAGAACTTTACTGTACATTTATCAAGCCATTTCGTACAATTATTTCCATCAGCTGGCACAGTCACTTAAATATGTCCATGCCGCATTAAATGTTACCACAAAGTTGCATTTATCAGCAGCTAAGTATTTTATATATATTTTTCTACAATCTGTGATTTTCTTTCAGCAATAGGTTTTAAAAAAGAAGTAATATATAAAAAAAATTTAAGTCAATTTCTACTTAGATAAACAAAGGAAACTTTTATATATATTTTAGCTACTTTTAATTATATAGTTACAATCAATATAAATATGTATATACATAGGACATAATCACAACATTAAGTGGTAATTAATTTTTATTAATTATCATTAAAGTATCGTTCTGTCATCCAAAACAATCTTTTATATAAAATTCCAGTTCAACTGAATGCTTTGAAACATGAGAAATAAAACCTTTTCAAGTTTTGACACGAGTCGCCAAAAATGATACCAACGTAGCTGTACATGTAATTGTTTGAATAGTTAGTTTTAATCAACTAATTTTTATTAATTATAATTAAATTATTGTACTGTCCTCCAAAATTATCTCGTATGTAAAATTTCAGCTTAATTGAGCGCTTTAAAATGCATTTTATTAAGGATTGAAAATTCCACAAGATAAATAATTAAATATATAGTGAGGTGAGCTAACAGTAGAAATTGAAGGAAGGCGAACATTAGGTTTAAATGTTTTTTTTAAATTTAAATCTCAATAAAGGATTTTAATTACAGTGCCGGAAAAAGTTCCTAGTTTCGATGTAAGGAGTCTGAATCGACGGATTTTTTTTTTCATCGGAGACTTCATTTTCTTGATAGTTGCCTCCGTTTGAAAAATCTTAAAATGAAATCTTACGGTCATATTTTCATTTTTACATTTAGGTAGACGCCTTTTCTCTGTCTTATTTAGTACGTTATACCTTTTATTGAAAATTAATAACTGAGATATTTACACCGCTTTATAATTTGTTGACATGAATATTTCTCCTCGGTAAGCGCAGTTACGTAACCTTCGAGCCATCTATCTATTTTAGGAGCAGTTGTTAAAAGAAATCTTTTATTTTACATTCCAATTAAAAGAAAACATCGGACGAGTATTCTGAAGTTATCAAAGTTTTATCTCAAAATACAAACGAGAAAATGAATTACAAAACCATTTCCATAAAGAGCGAAAAATCTTCTGTACTCTAGAAAGCGGGAATTAACTATATTTTAGTTAATATTACCAAATGTTTTTATAGTTTAAATATAAATCTCAAAGGCAAATGTTCCAATCATGTTTATTCTATCAAAATATAATTTATTCTCTAAACTAATAAGTGCCTGGAATAAGGCAAGAAACAGCTAATTTTTCAAGTTTTTTTAAAAACATTTATTGCATTTTTCAAAAGTAATCAGATATTTTTTCTTTTTATTGTCTTTTTTAGCATCAAATTATCAACAAATTGTTCGATGTCGACCATTTTTCTTACATTTCACCATTGGAACGTGCGTCTAAATATCTGAGCATACTTTTCATGATGTTCCTCATTTAGAATGATGTGGGAATCGAAGCTGCATTATTCATTCCATTTTCGTCTTTGGAGTCTGCATCAATGACATTTTTTGAGCTTTGAACAAACTTTGAAATGTCCTTTTTTTGTCATAATAGAGGCTGGTACACATTATCTTCATCTACTGCAACGAATTCTTTCGATCATGCAGAGTAAGACAGTCCAATATCCATTTTATTAAGTGTCTGCTCAGTTTCACTATCCTCCTTCCCCAGAAGAGAAAATATTTTCGTGTTAAGAGAAAAAAATGCATGAAGTAGTTTGTCGAAACCATTGCATTATTTCTTGTATTTCGATATATTTCGCCTTGAGCATTTTTACGTTACACGTATTTCACTGTGTGAGTGTTGTGACTAATGCAACCTGCCTGACGAAGTCAGATCGAGGTCCACAAAATTCATCGCGGGTTAGGGCTAGAATTTTTACGCCTGTCGTTAACCTTAGCTTTGAGCACCATACAAGTCACAGTACGATTTTGCTCGTTTCCACTCCAGTTTTGAGAAAGAACAACCTTGGCGTGGTCTTCCCCTTCCACCAATCTCACGAGAGGACTTGCCGCTCGACGGCTATATAGAGTATCCCCATGCCGCAAATGCACTATACATTTACAAACATCCATTTTTTTTCCGGGATTCGAACCCGGTCCCTACGGCACCGCAGTCAGCGTCGCTAACCACTATACTGGTTGGGCGACTGTATTTCACCGTAGTAACGTGAAAAAATAATTGTTTCTGTAAATCAATTATACAATGTCTGATCAATTTGATACGAAAATATTTCATTGTGAACTGAATGATTCATTAATCAAAAAGAAGGAAATAATATGGAAAGCCCATGTAACAAAATTCTTTGCATTGGCATCAACATTATCACAGATCTCTCTGACCCCTTTTTTTTCTTCTAGTTTCCAGTAGAAGATGCCCTGAATTTTACTTCTTTTTCGTTCAAATTTTACTTCGGGTAGTATTGTATTTTGGAGCAGAGTATTTTAGAATACATACCTAGTTTCTGTATTCTTCTGATTTTGAAGTTTTTGAACGTATTAAAAACATTCCTTTTTCAAAGTTTTACTTTTAGGGATTATAGAATCGCAAGTATTTTTGTTTTCGAAGTATTTCTTGTTTTCCATCAATAATTTTATCCGAAACTTACGAAGAAAAGTTTGAAAATAAGACACAAGATTTTTGAAAACAATTGAATATAACTCATTTGTAAAGCAGTAAGTTTTTTTATGTTAATAAAACTATTAATATCCGATCATAACACTTAAAGCTAAGAAAACACTTAAACATTACTTATTGCACTTATTGTGTTAAAAATTAATCTAATCATATTTTTGGAAACCTTTTTAATAATTTAACGAGTAATGGTTATTTATAATTCAGAGTTAATAATGTAGTTTTTAAGCAAACTATGTGCATCAATTTCACATTTTAACATAAATATAAATTTTAAAATTAATTAAGGATTTGATATAACATTAAAAAAAACCTAAATAAATAACTTAAACACTTTTTGAAATTCAGAGTGAAAAATTCATTGTACTTTTTTTAATAAAATGTGTTCGGTGTTTTTGAATTTTATGACTAACAAAAATTCATAGTTCTATAAGTATCTCTATAAAATCCAATTGTTTTAGTTACAGTATATATAATCCCATATTCTTTTTAAATCCATACCATGTTTATAATCAGGAAAATGATACGTAACCGAAATCATACAAAAAAAAATTCACACGCCATAAAATAAGGATTTAAAATAATTATCATCGAAGTTAAATCGTGGTTTTCGTTTATGATTATTAAAAAATTAATGTATTTGTTACAGCCTAAAACTCAAGAAAACATATATATATATATATATATATATATATATATATATTTCCCTGCACATCTCGCAATATCTTATTACAATATTTGGTCACTGTAGACTCATGGTTGATTCGATTCCACGTGACCACTAAAGATCGCCGTGTAAATGGGAGGGGTTGGGCTGCATATTAAATCTGTCGCACCCAAAACCCTCTTGTTTAAATGGTGTGGTAGTTTAAAGAAGGGGTGCCACTTCAGATGCCTGTCACTTGACCGAGATGTCAAATTGCGAGATCCGTTGCCAATAGCCCTGGTGTTGCTTAAACTGCGTCTTAATCTAGCTCTAAACTTTCGCTTATTACAACCCAAAGAAATCTTACAATGCTTTTAAAAAAATGTCGAGTTTAAATTCGATAACGTGATTTTACAAAGAGTTGTAAATTTGTCTGTGTATTATCTGTAATCATGAGTCTAGAAATTTATGTAACATGAGAAGAATTTGGAAAAATTAATTCCTAGTTATTCAACTTTTACATGCTAGGGTTTTTTTTCTTCACTATTAACATACGTTTAAAGTAGCATTTTAAGAAAAATTTCATTTCTTCTTAATAAATAATAAGGCTCTGATAACTTCGTATTACATAATTTTGTGCAATGATGTAAGCGCGCAATAAAAATAATGTACCGTATACCAATATGTTGAAGTTACATTCATGCTCTTTCATTTTATCAGTAAAACAGATGCTATGTTATTGAAAAGATCTGCACACACACACAGTTGTTCAAAGTAACCGTTTCTTTTCAATATGTTATTAGATTATTAATTATTTTTAATCATTTATTTTCTAAAAATTACGCCATTCTTCTGTAACATTTAAGGGCAAACGCGACGATTATATAGTAGTTAAAACCCGTGAAACTTGTGACGAATCTATACGGAACTTTATCACTAACCTTCTGAACCGACCTTTTTAGGGAAATTTAATTCCCTACCTATTTCCAATCAACTCCAAAAAGCGGACAGGATTCCTTGTTATGCAGATTAGATTCAGTATTTAAGTCAAACGAAATAGTAAAGTTAGAGCAGTAGGAGATAGATATTGAAACATAGAGTTATAGTGATTTTGAATTGAAATATTGTTGTTGAAGGTAAATTAACCTCATGAAGAATTGAGATTCCGAGTGGTAAATATCTTTTTGAAGTTAAAGTCTCACTCAAGTTTTAAGAGTCGGATTAAAGTTAAATGTTCAATAAGAACATTATTAAATATAACTCTGGGATCTCTTATCGTGGTAATTTCTGCGTGATCATTATTTAATAAATTAATTAATTGAATTATTAACTAATTAAGCTAATTTAAAAGATATTATCTTTAAAACCTCGTAATATTAGTAGTCGAATTTGTTAATAAGTCTTTGATTTTATTTGGGAAAGATATCCAAATAAAGAAAGTTATTTATAAAAATGGCTACTGGTTCTTTTATGTCTCATAATTATTCTAGTTCTCAAAGTGAGGTCCCCAGGGACTATCACAATGGCGCCCAGCGTATAAATCCCGAGAATAGAGTCGGATCCAGTTTTAGAATCATTCCGGAACAATATTTTTCGGGGATTGAGAACATAGATGATTTTTTGGAGAATATTGATCATAATCTCGCGTATTATGAGATACCTGCACAACTGGCATGTGCTTACTTGAAAGGTCATCTCAAAGGACGGGCACTCGACTGGTTCGAAGTTCTAGGTTATAGAGTCATTGAAGATAAGACAACAGACTACGCGCACTTAAAACAGGCATTGTCGGAACAATTTCCCGTGGTCAGAAACAGGTCAGAACTAGAAACGAGATTTTATTCCTCATCACAAAGACGAGATCAACAGCCTTCGGACTTTATTTATGAATTGTTGAAAATTCATAAAGTCCTTAAACTAGAAATGTCGGAGGAAAAATTAATAGATCACGTCGTTAGTCGATTAGAACCTCAAATTTTGGATTATGTCGAAGGTAGACATCCACGAAATACTGCCAATCTCCTACAAATCGTTGATAAATACGAAGAACGTTTTATGCATAGACAAATCAGAGGTTCGAGTGAGGGATTTAGAAGTTCAGGCCCACATGAAAACAATCGTTTTAATACCCGGCATAGACAGGAAAATTGGAGGGAAAACAGAAATAATGAGAGATACGCCAATAATAGCCGACCACAAAGGGAATTTAATCGGTTCGAAAACAAAGGTTTCACAAATAATCGCAGATTCGAGGGTAGACGCCAAGGTGAACAATCGGATCAACCATTCCACAGTCAAGGCGGTCGACAAAGTGGATCGAGAAATAGTTCATTTCGAGGTCAAAATGAACGAAGTAGAAATTTAAACTTTTAAGCGATCGATGTGAATATGGAGGTAATCGATCGCGGGGTACGGAAAATCCTCCACTTTGGGATCATCGGCCTATCAGAGTATCCTCTATAAGAATGACCCCAGTCGAATTACCGTATGTCCCTATTCTATTAAACGAAACCTTTATTACAGCACTATGGGACACGGGAGCAGAGAAATCTTTTATTTCGGAGGAGGTATACCGCAATTATTTTTCATACCGACCTCGTCAAAAGACGAAAGACAGAGTCGTGACAGCACAAGGAGCCCCGTGCAATCATTTGGGTAGAGTCGAATTACAAATTAGAATCAGGGAATTTCAGAAACCCTGGGAATTCCATATACTTGATAACATGCAGTATCAGTGCATTTTAGGGATTGATTTTATGAAGGCGTCGCGATTAACATTAGATTTTGATCAGAAATCCTTAATCATTCCCGATCATCTGATCAAACAAACACCTAAAGAGGAGAAACTCGTTGATATTGATCTCACAGAATCGAAACTTGATGACGAGCAACAGAAGCAATTAAAAGCCTTATTTAATAATTTTAAAGGGTTATTTTACGATCAACCGGGATTAACGCATGTTGTATATCATGAGATAGATACTGGAGATAAAGGACCGGTAGTGTCGAGACCATACAAGTACGACCGGGTCAAACAAGGCATTATTGATTATCACATAGATAAGATGTTACGGGATGGTACAATTTGTCCTATTAATTCGCCCTATGCATCTCCAGTCGTATTAACTCGAAAGAACAATGACCTTCCTCCAGATTCTCCCGAGGCGTATCGTTTCGCGATCGATTATCGGAAACTAAATGGAATTACCAAATATCCTCGATATCCATTACCGGTTATTGATGACTTACTCACCAATATCCCTCACACCAACGTTATGTCCACTCTAGATCTCAGAAGTGGCTATTTTCAGTTGGCGATTAGTCCAAAGGACATAGAAAAAACAGCGTTTATCACTCGCAATGGCAGTTTTGCATTCCTACGCATGCCTTTTGGTCTTTCTGGGGCGGCACCTAATTTCCAACGGGCCATCGACATTATTCTCAAACCTGTTATTGGGCGTTTCGTGTTGGTTTATATGGATGATGTTATTATTACATCACCATCGTTTAAAGACCATCTAGATCATTTAACTCAGGTTTTTACCTTATTACGAGACGCAGGGCTAACGTTAAATAAAGAAAAATGTCACTTCGCTCGTGACAAACTCAAATATTTAGGCCTGATTATTAGTAAAGAAGGAATCGAAACTGACAATAAGAAAATTCGGGCAATTATGGAAATGAAACCTCCCAAAAATAATAGAGAAGTGTCAAAATTTTTAGGGATGACGGGTTGGTACCAAAAATTTATTCCGCTATACGCAGATATATGCGAACCGTTGTACCAATTAAAGAAAAAGGGGGCGAAGTTTAACTGGTCGGGAGAAGCACAGGATTCTTTTGATCAGATCAAACGCACACTAACGGAGGCACCGATTTTGCAATTACCAAATTTTTCTGAACAGTTCATTTTATTCACTGATGCAAGTGGGGTCGGAATTGGTGCTGTGCTTCAGCAAAATCAAAACCTATTGCTTTCGCGTCTCGAACCCTTAATAAAGCAGAACGTAATTATACGGTTTACCGAAAGAGAATGTTTGGCGGTAATTTGGGCTCTAAATAAGTTTAAAACTTATTTTGGACCCCTACCTGTAAAAGTGATTACAGATCACGCAGCGTTAACGAAGTTAACCAATGGTAAGAATTTATCAAGTAGGATGATCCGATGGGCATTGAAATTATCAGAGTTTAACATAGAATGGGAGCACAGACCTGGTGTTCAAAACGTGGTCGCAGATCTTTTATCAAGAAATCCAGTAGACAGTGTCGAGGGGTCGCAAATTTCGTGCGCAGCTCTTAGAGCCCTCGCAATAAATTCCCGTGAACAATTCATTAAGGAACAGAGGGAAGATCCTGAATTAGGACATATTTATCGATACTTAGAAAACCCTGATGACGGTTCTGTTAATGCGACGGTATGCGAGAGTTGGTCCCAGGACTTCAAGTTAATAAATGGTCTCCTCTTTTACGCGAAGTATTTATCTAATCTGGGAGAACTAAGAGTTTATATTCCTGGTTCTCTTCGAAAAGATATAATGAAAGAATTTAATGATCTGCCATTAGCAGAACATATCGGAAAGAGGAAGACATATCTTAAACTTCGTGACACGTGCTATTTTCCATTTATGAGAAAATATATATATTTGAATATGTTTCAACCTGTGACCGGTGTCAAAAGTTTAATTATAAAAACGCGCTACCAGCTGGTCGTTTAATGCCTATAGTTTCGAAATATCCAAATGAAATTGTAACGCTAGACTTAGTAGGCCCCTACCCCGCATCCCGACCCGAGAGATATAAATTCATATTAGTTATAACTGACCACTTCACTAAGTGGTGTGAGCTGATTCCTCTTCGTAAAGCTTCAGCCCAGACAATAGCTAATGCCTTTTTAATACCTATATAGCGCGTTACGGAGCTCCGATTTCTTTGATAAGTGATAACGGCCCCCAATTTATTTCTGACGTGTTTGAACATCTTAGTCACAGGTTGGACATCAAACATATGAAAACGGTAACGTACCGACCACAGTCTAATCTCACGGAGAGAGTGAATAGAAATTTAGTTCAAATGATAGCTTCTTTTGTTGAAGAAAATCATGAAAACTGGGACCCAATTTCTACACGAGTTCGCTTTCGCATTGCGCACGGCGGTAAATGAGACGACAAATAAAACTCCGGCTGAGTTGTTTTTGGGAAGGAAAATCATAACTCCGTTTAGCAAGCTCATAAATGTTACGGAGGATGCGAAATATGTTGGTAATAACATCGAAAGTTTATTCGATGAGGCAAGACGAAATATGCAAAAAAAACATAAGTCTTGGGAAAAACATTACAATCTCAGAAGGAGGGATGTTCACATCAAAGTGAACGATTTGGTTTTACTTCAAACACATTTCTTAAGTGCTGCGGGTAGGAAACAGGTGGGAAAATTTATGCCTAAATTTGAAGGTCCTATAAGGTTTTGGAAATAAAAGGAAATAATTTAGTTATTTGGAAAAACGGAAGAAATATAACTGTTAATATTGATCAGGTTCGAGTGTACCGACCTCGTCAGTCAGACACGATTAGTTCGGATAGTCCGGTAGAAACTCTATATGACGAACAAGAAGTTAGTCATGGGTCAAATAGATCACATCAAGGACAGTTTAAAGAGCATAGGAAAACCTCTAGTCAGGAAAGTGAGGGGTGTAGATCACGGCAGAGTAACACCACACGGAGATCCCCAGAAATAAACGTAAAATTAATAGTACTGCGTCGAAGAACCAAGCTTTAAAACGGTCCAAGATATGTAAGTAGAGATCCCGACAAGGATCTGATCATCAAGACCGGAAAAGACACGCTCCTGAACAAAGGCAAGGAGTCAAGAGGTCGATTCCATCCTCGATCTCATCCAGAACTTATAAATTTAAGAGACATAATACCTCTTCACCAGGAGTAGAGTCCATTACAGGTCCATCAAAGTTGCCTGATCGCAGGACTGCTACGACTACAAGTGGATCACGAATGGAAGTTAGTGGACGTGATAACCAGACCCGTCAGACCAGAGCGACAACGAGAAGACGCAACGAACAAGCGGAGAAACCAGTCCGGTCGAATCAAACCAATACAAGGAGACCTTGCCCATACTATCTACGGAGCCGTATACAAGAAAAGACAGAATCCATGAGGACTCAACAACATCGAAATCAACGGCATACCTGGCAGCACATTCCGCAGAAGAAGCCTCAGTATGGAAGCGTTGAATGGAGATCCAATACATAGGTTTAACAGACAAAATCCAGGTTGTATTGTTTCATTATCTTCACAATGCGAACAAATGAAGAATTTTTGCAATTAAAAGCAAGTCACGGGCGGACTCTAAAATTAAGAAGACTGACAAAAGTGGACACTGCATTGTGTGTGTTTTTTTCTATAACAGAAAAAAAAACGACTTTTGTGTTACTTTTTGTATTTTGGAGAAAACATCTGTAAATTTTGCATTTGTTTACTTCGATGTATGACTTCACTAAGATGCGACAATTCATTTGGTTGTTTGTGTTATTTGTTTATTACAAAATGATTATTATATGCTATGTGTGTTTCTATGTATGTTTTGTTTCACATCTGGTGCCTTAGAGCGCGGCGAAGTTAGATAGATTAACCATTAACACTAACTAGCGCATCAAGTTTTCGAATGGGAAGGCAAAGGAACCAGATATTTATTGTATTTGACATTCATGTAACAAATGTATAACTTCATGTCTGCTTTTACCTACTTCTCAAATGGATATCAATCTTTCAGGGTAGCTGACCCCTGAAGTCTTCGATGTTCCAGTGCCACAGAAGATTGTATTGTATTTTTTGTATAATGTATAAGTCATACTCTATGGGGCTGGTTTTTGCCACCACTAGGGTGGTTTTTCTCACGCCCTTCGCCGAATGGATAGAGTGCAGGGATTAATTTAAACTTGTAAAATATTATGAGGTTTAGCAATTAATTCTAATTCTTAATTTTGTCATTTTTCATTACGGAAGATGTTTCAGTAATATACAGTTAGAAATTAATATCGTCAGTACTGTAAGACAAAGATAGGATTTACGTAATTTATTTTCAGGACATTTAAGTCCTTCGAATAAATCCCGTTTTCTTTTTGGAGGGGGTTGTGACGAATCTATACGGAACTTTATCACTAACCTTCTGAACCGACCTTTTAGGGAAATTTAATTCCCTACCTATTTCAATCAACTCCAAAAAAGCGGACAGGATTCCTTGTTATGCAGATTAGATTCAGTATTTAAGTCAAACGAAATAGTAAAGTTAGAGCAGTAGGAGATAGATATTGAAACATAGAGTTATAGTGATTTTGAATTGAAATATTGTTGTTGAAGATAAATTAACCTCATGAAGAATTGAGATTCCGAGTGGTAAATATCTTTTTGAAGTTAAAGTCTCACTCAAGTTTTAAGAGTCGGATTAAAGTTAAATGTTCAATAAGAACATTATTAAATATAACTCTGGGATCTCTTATCGTGGTAATTTCTGCGTGATCATTATTTAATAAATTAATTAATTGAATTATTAACTAATTAAGCTAATTTAAAAGATATTATCTTTAAAACCTCGTAATATTAGTAGTCGAATTTGTTAATAAGTCTTTGATTTTATTTGGGAAAGATATCCAAATAAAGAAAGTTATTTATAAAAATGGCTACTGGTTCTTTTATGTCTCATAATTATTCTAGTTCTCAAAGTGAGGTCCCCAGGGACTATCACAAACTTACCTCGCTGTCTAAAAATATTTCCAAAAGTTAATTTAGCACATTTTCAGCGAAATTTAGCCCATTCTTCCGAATACTGTTATAGCTCGTTGTTAAAAGTGAAATATGTTCACAGAAAGGACAAATATTTAAAAAATAAATAATGAAATACGCTTAGTTATAAAGTACTTTTGTTCTTTTGTTCCTTAAAAACTTTAAAAAAGAAACAAATTAGTTTTACAAAAGAGACAGCTTGCAGGCGCTCAATAACATACCCGGACTGGATGAAAAATGGACAGCAGACGCAAGTTTCAAAAAGCGCTGCTAAAAAAATTCAGTGAAAAATAGTGCGAAAAAATGCTATTTTGTTTATGTGTGGATTTACTTTATGTGAAAAGGTTATTTTTTTATGGAAGTTCATTAGTTAATTTTGGGTAAACTGTTTTGAAAGAAAAATGGAAAATAACAGGAAAATATAATTATCTGAAAAAAAAAGATAATTAAAACACACTTATATATATCACTTTATTACAATTATTAAATTTCTAATAAACTATCTAGTTACAGTATATTTCATTTATAAATCTACATTTTTTAAAAAAAATTTTAAAGTTAGAACTAAGGATATACGGATAATTTATATATGGATCCACTTATATCTCGAAAACGTGTAGCTAAGAGAAAAAAGTTTTTTTTTCTTTAACATTTTCCGTTAGTCATGCTCCAGTGATTTTGAGTTCGAATTAAATCTTTCAATGTGAAGGAAAACTGAATCGCATAAATCCTATCAAGGTAGTGACAGAATCCAAGTTTCCGAATACTTCGTAAAATTCACATACACTCACTGGGATGACTGAATGTATACAATTATCGTGCAGTGAGCTTTTTTTTCAATGCATGAAGTGGTCCACTAAGCTGCGTCACATTTGAATTTCTCATCATCTCATTTTCCATGCTGAAAAAAATGGTGCAACAAGTATGACTAATATTTATAGTATACAAAATAAATTAATGGGAAAAAGTTCTAGATTTAGCTTAGCTTAGTTTACCCGACATAAAGCTATTGTCATTGACATTTGCAGCAGTTTGACTAGGAAATATATCATCCGTTTTAAGCCCTTTAATTCTCATTCAAAATATTTAATAAGTAATATACGAGAAATATATAAAAAGAAGAGACTAAGTGTGTAGCTTGAAAAAAGAGTGGCATTGGCAACAACATTTTTAGTGACGTCATCCTACACACCTCCTCTATCTATATGGACACAATTTAGACTTAACCAATATATACCTCCAGTATTGACACAAGTTGACTGACACAAACTGGCAGGCTGAGATAAAAATTTCAGCAATCATTTTTACTCATGATTTAAAAACAAAAATTATACGAAAAGTGTGATGTAGTAAGTACATTTGTGTCATTACACTAGTTCTAAAATTAAATGTGCTTGCGGCTATAGATGATATGAAATTACAGCAAATAAATTGAGTAAAACTGCAACTGTTTTATTTAACTTATATGTATTGATTTTTATATTTTACAATTTATATTTTCTGAAGGGAAAAGTTAACTTAGGGATGCAATTATTTTAAAAAGGTGTGGCTTTCCGGTATCTCTCTGCTCCCCCAAGTGTGTGAAATATATTTATATATGTATGTGTATTTATTTATTTAACCAAACCAAAACATTAAAAAGCACCTTATTTTTATCCACGAAAGTTTCTTAATCTAGTGTGTTAATGTAATCACTGCAAATTAATGTCAAGTGGAACAGAAAATATAATGTATTTTGACTTATTGCTGTGAATATCATACTTTTTTCCTTTCATCATTTAAGATTTTAGAGTATGTATACTTCCTATAAATAGAATTCACAACCATTCACAAAATATATATATATATATAAACAAATAAATATCTTTTATATTAAAAACTTCATTGGATATCCTTTTTACATTAGAAGTGGAAAATTCAACCAAATATTTAAGTAAATGTTATAATAAAATATATTTTATATTTTAACTTCTTACAAATCTACTTTTTTTTGATGTTATGAATAGTGAAAGTTGAAATAGAGTATTTAGTGTCAGATAATAGGTACCTAAAGCAACAATAATTTTAGATTAAAATGCGTTTTTGAAATTTTGTGTTTAGTTAGAAATTTGGTTTTTAATAATGGATGAAGGCTGTTATCTCTTGTAAATGAAATTTGATATCGATGCTTATGTAATCTGAAAGAACTTAAATAAGGATTAAAAAAGTGCAGGGTTCACTGTTATATGTATTTTCAAAAACGATCAAGCACATATATTTTAAGTGTGAGATCCTACTTGCCTTATTCGTTTTTTAAACTTCTTAATGTGAGTCAGTAGTATATATATCTTAGAAAAATCTATTTTATAAGTTTTTGATATTTCTGAAATCTCCAATTCATGACCTTTCCAATGATACACCACATTTACTATTTTATGAAACAGGGGTATATCAAAAAGACTTTTAAAAAATAATAAGCTGATGTGCCACACTCACTTTGACAGATAATAATGTAAGCTTTGACCTTTTAAACCTGGGTAGCAGCTACAAGGACTCTCTACCTTTTTTTATTTAATACTACACAATTAACTGCAGAAAAACTAAATAATAACTAATAGTTCAGCTGTTAGTTTGTTTATCTAATTTTGGAGCAAAGTTTGTACATTTTACGAGCACATTGTGCTTTCAGTAATTTGAGATTAATTTAGAAATTCTGGGAATGATTTGTGGCGTAATGATTTTTCCTCAAACTCTTTCGAAATTTTCTCCTTATGCTAAGAGACTTTTAAATAATGCGAAACTTATATTTGTGAGGACTCTGCTCAAAATATGTAGGAAGCTATTTACAAAATTGGAAATAACAAAAATATTGCAGTTGCTTGAAGAAGAGACATAGCAGTAAAAAGATCACATGCCTGAATGATATATTTACAACATACTAGCTGTTACCCACCCGTCTCACTGAGTATTTCGCGATGTTGTATAAATATATACTGTTATCATATATATAAATTATTCATATCTAGCATTAAGAATTCAATTCTCTGGAAAAATATAGTTATAGCTGTAACTCTCGCCTCTTGATATAAAAATGACATAAATTATAATTTTTAATTTCTATTAATATCTAAAGTAGAAGTAGAAAGATTTTTTGCGCTCACTTAACCTAATAATCAAGTAGATTTCCACCAAAGCAACTTTCAGTAGATCTCTACTCCATAAAATAAACATGCTTGCTACATTTCAGGTCTAAATCTAATAGAGCAAAAAAGGATTTTTTATCATCAATACGCCTCGCTCCGTAACCCCGTTGAGAGCATTTTTAGCGGATTTCAATTCAAAAAAAGAAACATGCAAAGCAAATTTTATTATTACAGTCCTAGTAGTTCGAAAATGGGAATTTTGTCCATCAATACACCCCAATAACTCCCCCCGCTTCCCCCTGGAGTTGATTTCCGTAAAATCCAACTAAACTCTGGAACTCTTTTCAATTAAAGAAACGTGTTCGGCAATGTTCAAGTAAATGTTTTAAATTCAAAAGCAGGAATTTTTCCATAACTCTCCTTGACTCCTCGCAACCCCACTTCTTCGGTCGGGGGTCGGTTTTCGTAAAACTCTTTATTAGAGGAACTATATTCAATAAAAGGAACATACCTTTTAATTTTCAAGCAGATGGGTCTAATAGATGAAAAACGGAAATATTTATCTATTACGTCCCTTAATCCTCATAAGTGCCCCTTGGGGGTTAATTTTCCCCAAACCTATTTTGTAGTGGATCTCTACTCCATGAAATAAATCTGCTTATCAAATTTCAAGACTGTACGTCTAAAAGTTTAAAATACCTACAACGCCCCTTGATTCTCCGCAACGCCACTTGGACGCCACCACACTCGATTTTCACAAAACCCATTTTGTAAAGGAACTCTACTCCAGGAAAGGAATCCACTTACGAAATTTCAAGGCTATCCGTCAAATAATTTAAAAATGGAAACGATTATCTATAACGCCCCTTAAGTTTCCACAACGCCACTTGGGACTCGATTTTCTCAAAACTCATTTTTTAGCTGATCTCTATTCTTTGAAAGGGGAATCCGTATACAAAATTTCAATGATGTACGTCCAATAGCTTAAAAATTGAAATAATTACGTAGAACGCCCCTTTGGCCCTCACAATGCCACTTGGAATTCAAATTTCTCAAAACCTAATTTTGTTGCGGATCTCTACGCCATGAAATGTATATGCGTAACAAATTTCAAGAATGTACGTCTAAAAGTTTAAAAATGGAAATAATTATGTATAACGTCCTTTAGGGCCCCAGAGCGCCACTTGGGAATTGATTTTCTCGAAACCCATTTTGTTGCGGATCTCTGCTCTATGAAAGGAATACTCTTACCAAATTTCAAGACTGTACGTCCAATAGTTTAAAATGGAAATAATTATACATTATGTCCCTTAAGCACCCTTGAGAGAACCCCCCTCTGGGTTCCACCCTAGACACTAAGATTAATTTGAGGGAAAGAATAACCAGACGCCACTTGTATAATAATAGCTTATACGAGGGCATTTATAAAAGTAAAGATACACCGTACGCCAGAGGAAAAGAAAAATTTTGGCGAGCAAGTTGTCAACACAGGTGTTAACCTTGAACCATTGGCTTTCTCCTCGCGGTTGTTCGGCATTTCAACGTTGATTCTGGTTGGAGTATATCGGGTTTAAAATGGCTGCGCCAATTCAGAACCCCACCAAATGCGAAGTGCGCTCCGTCATACGTTTTCTTCATGCAAAAGGTCAGTGACCAGCGGATGTTCACAAAGAAATGGTTTCTGTTTATGGGAACATTATGACTCGACAAAATGTAACGAAATGGTGTCGTCATTTCTCTGAAGGTAGGACCGACGTTCATGACGAATAAAGACGGTGAAGGTCGGCCCTCAGTTACCTCTGATGCCCTTCTTCAGAGAACGGAGGAAGCAATTCGTGCGAATAGACGTCTCAAATTGAAAGAATTGCATCAGATCATACAGGAAGTGTCAATGACAACTCTTTATGAAGTTGTGAATGTCAAGTTAGGGTACAAGAAATTATATGCGTGCTGGGTTCCAAAAATGTTAACGGAAGAACACAAAAAGAAAAGGATGGGCTTTGCACTTGACTTCCTACACGCTATGCAGAAGCAGGGGATGAGTTCCTTGAACACATTGTGACAGGTGACGAGACGTGGGTTTATCACCATACACCTGAATCCAAGCAACAATCAATGCAATGACGCCATTCGAATTCAGCAAAAGTCAAGAAATGCAATTTCGATTTCAGCGAAAAAAACCATGGCTTCTGGGAGAGACAAAGCATTCTTCTGTTGGAATGTATGCCTCCCGGAACGACAATTAATGCTGCTGCATATTGCCAGACTTTGAAATGTCTTCGAAGGGCAATTCAAAACAAACGCAGGGGAATGCTGACAAATGGAGTCCGCTTTCTTCATGACAACGCTCGGCCTCACACAGCGCTCGTAACCAAAGCACTACTCAAACAATTCAAATGGGAAGTATTGGACCATCCTCCATACAGCCCGTAACTTGCGTCCAGTGACTTCGATTTAGTCCGCTATCTGAAGTCACATATTGGTGGAAAATCATTCCACGACGATGATGAGATCAAAGATGAAGTTGAAATGTGGTTCCGACAACAGGTGGCAACCTTCTATGACAGTGAGATACAAAAGCTTGTGCACCGACTTAACAAATGTTTAGATAACGGAGGTGATTATGTCGACATATAATAAATAATTCAGTTAGTAAGATGTAGCTGTCGTTTTCTAAATAAATATTTTTTAAGGAATGCGAGCCATTGTATCTTTACTTTTCGAAATGCCCTCGTATTTATTCACTTGATTCAAATATCATAAACTCTAATGACATATAATATGTATATGTCTACGTCAAACAAAAAGGATTTACCTTTAATATTAAATTAAATTACGAAATATGAAATTAATCAATAACTATGCGTAATATCAAAAGGGTTTACCGGAATTGGAGGTCTGAGAAATACACGCAACTCGAATTATTAGCTTTCATTAACTTAAACTAATTTTATTAAGCTAACGCTTGCTGTAAGCCGTATTGATCTAGAATATATCACCCCCCTGGTAAGACTTTGATCTCTTCACAAGTATATTAGCCTCCTAAGATTCTTTCGTTGAGTACTAGCAGTAATGTTTCACTATCGTAATCCAGTTGAATCCTCTAAACGTTGTCACTACAGCTGCTGGATCAATAGCCTTCATCCTCGCTAACTTACAACGCTCTACTTAAGATTAGTCGGTAGCCCCTATACCGACAATGTTAAATTGAGCCATTTTATAAACCTGTTTCTCAGAAATAGTTAAACATAATAACTTCAAATTTTGGTTGTATAAAAATTAGGCCTTTTTATTTAAATAATGGTAATATGTTTCAAATATATTGTTTACTTTTTTCAAAAAAATTCATCGTAAAAGTATCGCTTTGAAATTTGTAAAAATTGTCCTTTTTTAAGATAACTGCTTCTGAGCAAAATATTTTGCAAAAATATCCAAGAATGTAGCTTTATTATATACAGTTACATGTTATTTATGTGCAGTAAAAATTGCAAGTAGTTTCAATCAGTATTTTCCATGAAAAAGGTACATGCACTTTGAAAACAATCATTTTGAGATAATTACATTTAAAGTGTGAAAAAGCACTTCATCACAAAAATAATCAATTACAACATGTATTGGCCCTATTTTATTAAACATTTATATCTACTTAATTTTAAGCATAAAGTAGGAAACAAAAAAGTCTTAAAATGTTCAGAAAATACATATATAATATTTTTTTAGTTTCTGTTCAACGAGTTTTTTTTAGCATTTTGCATCAATTTTCTCAAATCTGTGTCAATCTATGAAGAATTATTAACTCTGATGCATTATAATTATCAAATCTCATCTGAAACATCATAAATATAATGTAAACATGTCAATATGTAAAAGTCATGATTTGGGAATACATTATTTCACGACATTGCGAAAAAATTAACAATGGATTTGTATGTTCCCATGCAAACACAATTTCTTAAAGTTTCAAAATTCAAAATTTTACCTAAACTGTACAAAAGATTTCTAAAAAAGTCAAAAAATAAAATTGTTTTTATGTTTTTAAATATGAAGTTTGCGTATTTTTATGCATGTGACAAGCTTTTCGCAACGACAAAAAGCATTACATCTGAGTGGTTGTTAGTTACCTATTATTGAAAAACTTTTGAATATTAAAGCTTAAAAACTTGTCTGAACAATGAATAAACATTAATATTTGCAATTAAGTGAAATATTTAAAATATATTGTTTAGTTTTCTCAAAAACATAAAACATAAAAATTTCACTATGAATTTTTAAAAAAATTGACATTTTTTGTCACGAGATATATGGACTCCAGTCAAATATTTTGGGAAAATCTCCAAAAACGTCACATGAATATATCGCCTATAAATTATACCAGAGTAAAAGGGCACTTTTTATTATGCTTGAAAGTATTTTGTTTTAATTCATTCCAGTAAATTATTCATTTTCTTAAATCTTTTATTTTCGATATGCTCGCACCCCCCAGGGAGGTGCACCCCACAGTTTGAGAAACACTGCTTTAAGTTAGTAATAATAGATTTATATGAGTATTGTTCTGTTAATCTGGAATTTCATTATGGAGTTTGGTAGAAAGTAATGCTAGAAATTTACGGAATAAAGTTTATGTGTGCATGAAAAGAATGTCCGATCCTTATTCATTCCTTCTTCAGTGGCCCGACAGCCCTGGGTGGGGCCTGGCCTTCTCAGGAAACCTTTTCTATACCTGCCTTTTTCCTGTTAGTGTTCTCCAGTTCCCAGTTCTAAAAACTAAAAGATCTTATTCTAAGCTATCAACCCATCTAAGATTTGGCCATCCCCTTCTTCGTGGGGTTATTGGTTGAGCATTGAAGACTTTTTGAGTGGTGCGGTCTTCGGTCACTCTGGCAACGTGACCTCCAGCATTTATTCATAAAATACATTCAATAATTGTGCACTAGTCTCCTTTGAAGGGATTTCTTCGTAATTTTCCTCCCATTTCTTTAAATGATTTAGCCCCGGTTGAAAGTAGCACTGGAATGAACCTTCTGTGTTGGAATATAACTGGTTCCTCCCATTCTGTCTAAACAAAATGATGTCTATAAACAAAAGTTTTCTCCCTTTCTGAAGCAAAAATTAAAATTAATTCAACTTTTTTTTTATTATAATAATGCAATAGTAGTATTTTTTACGTTATAAACGAAAGTTCAATTGTGTTCATTTACATTCATTTGCCTACATCATACGGATCCACCTCTTTGTGTAAATTTGAAAAAAAAATATGGTTGATTCTTCTTAGAACACCTGATGGGTGTGGGGATTTTTTTTCTTTTGATTGAGAAAATTATTAGTATTTTAAAAATATATATATATGAGAGTGAATATTTAATTAATGAGTGTGGTAAAACCCGTGATGTATTTAAGCCATTAAACTAGGACGATTTCAGTGAATCAACAAATTTAAAAAATACAATTCGTTAAACATAAAAAAAAAAAACTTAACCTAAATTTATAAAAAACCAAGTAATATAAAATAAAATTAAGTTCATTCCTACTTATATATAGATTAACTAAGAAAATTTTTATTTTAGTTAATTTTTACTTAATAATTACAAATAATATAGATATGTATATACATATGACAGAATCACAATATGAAGTGGCAAAATAGAAAGCGAATTTCCTTGCAATTTTCTATTTCTCTTTCTACATATGATTTTGGACAATTTTTTTTTGTTTTTTACTATGTATTCATTAATTAAATTAAATTATTACAAAAAATAGTATAGTAAAAAGAAATTACGTTCTCAGGAATTTGGCCATCCCAGGTGGAATTAGAACCCACGGCCTTTGGATTAAAAGTCTAACGCGCTATCCATTGCACTACAGGGACACAACAAATGATTTTCATTTCTACATATGCTGTTGGGCTATTATTTTCGTTACTATTGATGCATTAATTAAATTTAATCAAGCAAAAAAAGTTAGTCACAAATACGGCTTTCGAGTTGATTTTTAGATGGATAGAGTAACTCCGCATCTGTTTGAAGTGCGGTGTAAGAAGGCGATAACGAGTAAAAAACGAATATGTACATATTACATAACGATGAAAATTTTGTTCATGGGAATGTTCTTTAAATTTGTCTTCATCATATCTTTATGTGATAAAAAATACAATAATTGATTCCAAAAATACCTATATCCAGCAATCTGTCCTCCAAAATTACAAATGTATTTTTAATAAAGCTAATGTATTAATAATATTAAGTTACATCAGCATTGTTAAAGTAAAAACGTTTCTTTTAGCATTTAATTCTGTTTTGGGTCTACAAATATTGTAAGTAATTATTGAAATACTTATACTGTAGGAAATTATTGCAATAGGTAGCTGAGAGAGAGAGAGAAAAAAATTTTCATGAAAATGCGACAGTTCGATCTACTGCAGTCAATTATTCTTTCTGGCTCGCTGAATGAAATATAAAATTAGTGCAAAAGAAATGTAATAAATGTTTTATGAGAAACATGTAATACATAATTCCATTGGAAGTCGAATATTAACTGGAAGAAATTGACGGATAAAACATTAGAGCAATTATTCAGAGAATAAATCTGCAATTTGTTGCTTGAAAACTTTCGGTTACTTATTTCTGCCCACCTTATTCCTATTTACCTATTTACTAAATTACAGCCAATGCGCATCTTAACTTTACGAGCCGCTCTCAGTGACGATGTTAACAAGTTAATTATCCAATGTCGCCATCCACACTATGCCAAGTCGAAGCTTTCAGTCCCCGTAGATTTATCTCGCATTAGCCCCTCTCACAAGTACGGAATTACTAGAATTGAAACCTCTTTACTCTTCAGTTAAGATTCCAAGCCAGTTAGCATGTATCCATCAGCAATAATGAATAGATTATGGAATACAATCTTGCTTAGTAAAACGGAAATAATTCCCCTGCGTGTAGCAGGGATTTAAATTTTATCAATGTGTTTCAAAATATTATAACTACTTGTCAGACATTTAAATGACTAATTCAGGTAGGAAAATTATTCTAAAGTGAAACGAACATACCATGTTAATATTATAGCTTTCATTTTACATTCACTTTTATCTTTAAGATTACAGCAGGGCTTCGCAAACCTTCAAGATTTACGACCAATTTTTGAATGATAATTATCATCACACTCCCCGTCATACAATGTATTGAATTCAATAATAATAAGCAGTAACTCTAAAGCTACGACACGACTTTAATTACAAACCGTAAAAGTTAGCAAGATAAGAATGAATGTTTGTATTTGACAAGCCCGTGGGGTAACTCATAAGCATAAAAATTGTTAACTAAGTATTGGTGAATTATTGATAAAATATATTGTAAAATACTAATACATTTATATTATATATCTGTAAATATGTATTTTATTTTTTATTATGTCAGAATATATTTTCTTTTGCTTCCTTTCAGTAAATTAATATATTTTTTAAAAAATAATCTTTTATTTACGACTTTTCGAGATGCTTGCCCCCCCCTTTGGGTAGCCTTTCCCATAGTTTGAGAAACGCTGGATTAGTTCTTAAAAATTATTTATTATCACGATACTTATAGATAAATGTCATTATTGTCTGATGCATTCTGTGAAAAATGAAGAGAAAAGTTTCATATATTATGGAGGTAAATTGTTGAACGAAATTCAAGAAATGATAATTAAGAAACTGCTACGAACGTTATTAAACCTATTTAAGTTATTTATGAAAGAATGAATTGAGCAAAGAAAGATAAGAAATGTAAGCATCCTCGATTTAAACAGATCAATAGAATGCTTACATCAAAATAGCTACAACGTGTGAATTTAGATATTACAACTAATACTTTCTATTTAATAATAGCGAAAGAGAGTTGGATTTCATCCTGCGAAACAAATTCTTGAAAATAACAGAACGCTTTTAATACATCAAATTGTTCGTGAATAATAAAGTTAATAATTATGTATAAAATTCATAGCATTTTTATCTATAAAATTTATATACTTATTTTTATTTAAATGTTTACATAGAAGGTTATATAATGGAGTATATATTAGAATATGTTTTTAATATAGCTTTTCAACTTCCTCTCTTGAATTTATGTTTTTATTCCAACATCAATACATTCCTGAGAATTTGTGCTAAATAATAAATAATATCTGTCATCAAGCATAATTTGACAAACCATTTTAGAAGAGCTAATTTGAAATTTCAATCCAATGCTATGTTTTTTATAATCTTTCAAAAGCAAAAACTAAGTACATAAAAATGTATAGTACATAAAGATACAAAAATGCAGTTTCAAAATGCAGAAAAATTCAAGTGAAAAAGAAAATAAAGCATTGATCCCCTCATGGTTTGTGTGAAAATTGTCAACCGGCGGGACATAGAATGATTCAGCTCCCAAATGGTGTGCAGCAAAATTCGTTTTACCATGACCTTAGCTGTCATGCTAGATCAGTATCTGAATTCAATGGAATCACATTCCCATCACCCAAGTTTTGCAGTTTCGATTAGACATCATTTAACCTAAATGTCCACGGAAATAACTGCGAAGCTTAAAAATAATTCATAGTAAAGCGTTCTATGTGAGGAGGAATATTAAAGTTTGTAAATAAAATCGTAAATGGCACAAAAATAACGGCAAAAGAGCATGACCTAGAATTGAGTATTTGTACCACTTCGCTATATAAGCCTACTATAACTCAGAAGAAAAGGAATCGGTATGTCAGAGGAAATGGCTGCAGACCAAATGGATCTAATGTATAATAGTAATACGCTACCATGAATGTTTTTGAAAATGTCTGTACTGGTCGTATTTGTTACCGAACGTGACTGGTGGTTATAGCAATACGTTTTCAACCGTCACACGTTCTTAATTGATTAACTTCATCCAAAACTATTTTTCACAAACATGAGGCGTAAAAAGAATAATGACATAAGTCTAAATTCCGTTCTTTCAAATATCTGTCAATTATCGTCCATAACTGAATTTCCTTAGTCGTACCCTCCACTTTTAAGAGAATAAGTAATTTGATCAGGCTATGGAGGTAACTATATTATCTAAGAAAAATGATAAATTTATAATAATAAACTGTTATTATTCGAAAGCAGCGTTTCTCAAACTGTGGAGCACCCCTCTCTAAGGGGGCGTAATAACTCTACGAGGGGACACGAGCTTATTGAAAAATCGAAAACAAAATATTATTTTAAAAATTATTAATTTACTGGAAGTAAACAAACAAAATACTTATAATGCATATACTACTTATAAATGTGTCAAAATACTGTTCAAAGTATTTTATAACTAAGTTAACAATAATAAGTTAAGGACAAATTTAATAGTTGCCAGTGACTCAATGGGCATCATATATAAATTATATACAAAAATTAACCCTTATCTTGATACTTAATTCCTTAACTGCCGAGATTAAAAGTTACGCGATTCGCTCCCCAATGCAACCGTTTTCCACGTAGGTGAGCATCATATTAAATAAGAAAGAATAAATAAGAAAATCCTTCGCATTCACTGTCAAGATTAATTTATTTCATTCCAAGTCCTTCGTGAAAATTTTATGGTTAGCAGTGTGCAGAAAAGATCGCATTTCGGAAAGACTGTGATAATGATATTTTGAAAGATACAGGCATGGCGCAATTAACGTTTTGGCTGAGCGAGACGTTTATATACACCGGTGACATTCGTATTGCAGCTTTAGAGCTAAAATATAGTATTATTGAATGCAATATATTGTTATTTGTATAGAGGGGGGGGGGCGATGAAAATTATGGTTGGATATTGGGTCGCAAATATTGAAAGTGTGAGAAGTGCTGACTTATCTCGCAGCCTTTCTAAGTAACGTTTACCATTGACTGCACATGACTTACCGCCTAATCTTGCATACGACTCTTAAGCAAAAGAAACCCGCAATAATTTCTGGCCTTTTATTGGACTATGAATTGCATATTTTCCGAGATTTGCTCGACTACAGTGTCATCTATAGTAGGACAAAGTAACTATTTTATTTTCTCAATAAAAAATGCACCTTCACAATTTCTTTTTTCCCCCTTCAAACCGTATTCAAATACATCAATTCTTTATTTTTTTATGCATTTTTAAAGTATTTACGGACTTATGGGACATAAAGTATATACATGATGTTTCAAAATTTTTCGTTCAAATTTCGTGTGGAGGTAGGGAATTCATCAGGGAACCAATTTTAAACAGGAAAGTATGTTCCCAAATGTACGCATCTTATGTAGAGGGTGCTGGGTAAATCCAACCAGTATAAAGCTCAGCCGACCACTCCTGTTATCATTAGTGTACGAGCTATCATACTAGTGTTGAGATGAATCGTTTTACGAATAAAGAGCAAGCGGATATGCATCTCGCATATGAGGCAGTAGGAGAAAGTGGCCACTGAGCAGGCAAGTTTACAAAAACCGATATCCTGACAGAAGAAAATCACAGCATCAAATATTTGCACGTCTGCATCGTAATCTGTGAACATGGTTCAGGTGGCAGAAACTTGCACAAGACGACTGACGTGGACAGTCAACATCGAAGAAAGAGCTCTACAGTCTTTTGAAGATAATCCGAATACCACCTCAGCAGCTTGTGGTCGGTCAGTCAGCAATGTGGTGGAATTTGCATGAACATGGTGGGCATCCTCACTGTGGTGCCGTGACCCATTTAAATAACTTCGTAACATAGTAGTGTTAGGGATCACACAGCTAATTATCCCAAAACTCATTTTATTCTAGATTAAATAAATAAAACAGTAAATTTATTATTAATTGATAAAGTTTACAGCATTTTGCAGTAGAAAATTTTTTATTCAAAAATCAGATCATTCCAGCTGTTTCTCCGCCGACTCCGGCACTCCATCTTTCAAAATTCTGCTATTCATCTCCCTTCGTCCTTGATGTGTGGCTACCCCACAAACTCTACCTAGCACCTTCGCAAAAAAACAAAATTCAAGAGCGAAGTAATTCCCTAAATTGAAGGAGATCCAGAGTCCCCGTCAAGTTCCGAGGCAACCCTTTAAACTCCCTGAGTTGGTCACTTTCACACCCCAATCTCATCTCATTGGTGCATGTAACAGATCTATCTGCACACGGCTATCGCTACTTTAGTGCTACTCCATTGATACTTAGAGACATTACACACCGGCACGTCTGATCCCAACTCCGAGCGGTATCTTGTCCACCATCTGGAGGCCCATGAATCGCTTATAAAACTGCCTCTTTCTTTTTTCCTAAAATGTAAAAAGTACGTGAGGAAATCAATTAGAAAAGGAAAATAGAAAACGAAATTATTAATGATTATACATGCTTACGAATTTCATTTTATATAGATTTAGTGCCGTACAAAAATTTATTCAGACTTTTAATCAAATATTTATCTGGCGAACCATTGTATTTTAGAATAAGGTTCAACATTTTTCAACTTAAGATATATGTAAACTTATTACTAATTCATAAATAATTATTCATGTTTAATTTTTATTCTTTTCCTTAATAATTATAAACGAATGTCTTATCATATATAAAGAAAAAATAATTTAACAATAATTTAATATTTGTACTACAAAAAGAAAAATTAAACCAAAATAGATCTTTAGTTTACCAGACTGCTTGGATTAAATTACATTAAAATGTATAATTAGTTATTATTTGATTCAAACACTTTGTTCTTTAACTATCTAGATACAAAAACAAATTCAATAGTTTCCTTTAATTATTGTTTAGGAATAATACTTATCTAAAATGTATACCAAACATCAAAAAAGAAATAATAATCACAAATGCTTTATATATTTTCGTTCCTATTACATTAAAGTATCTCTATTTTATTTATTTCAGATACAATTACAACTTATGATGTGTGTGTGTTTCCGCTCTCTAGGTAAAGTGTATCAAAAATATAAATAACTAAAATTTATTCTTTTTAATAATTATAAATCAAAGATATATAAAAAATGGATTTTCTCTTTTTTTTCCTATTTTAAAACAGTCAATGAATTCTTTATATTATTATTAGACTGATGTGCAAACTATATAATCGAACAACATGGTTTAGCAGCATTTTTTTATAATTTTCCATATTAATCTACATGATATGTACCAGGTGTCTATAACTAAACTTGAAATTTGCAAAATCTATACTGCAGAATTGCATGAAAATGGGGGTAATGGCAGGATGAAATGATGGGAATTTTATCCAAATTAAAAAAAAACAATGAGTTTCAAAAACCATCCCTAGGTGGCGCATCATAATTTTATTAAGAAAATGTAAATTATCCACCAAAGTTTACAAAACATGCTTCATATACTGTCCCCTATTGTCTGCTACCATATGGAAGCGTAAAATTGCATGTTCGATTGTTGAAATCAGCATAAACTGGGGAATGTTACACACATGGCGTTAGATGCTTTCTTTAAGGTCGGGTGGAGATATGATGAGATCACGGTAGACAATGGCCTTGAAGTATGCCTTCAGCCAAAAATCACAATGATTCAAGGCGAGATATTTAGAAGGCCAAGCTGTAGGAAATTGCGAGCTCATGATTTTGTCATCACCGAAATGGCAGCGGAGCATTTGTTTCACACAATGGGGGATATGTGGAAGAGAACCATCCTGCATCAACACTATGGTTGTATCACATCGTCTTGCCTAAAGAGCTGAAAAAGCAGATTACTCTAAAAATGAAGCGTTAAAATGACCGGTGATGATGAGTTTTTTTTTAATACAAATGGACTCTCAACGAAGGTTGCCATGAAAATAATTCAAATTTTTCGTAACACTAAATAATTTTTATTTGAATAATTTAAAATAGTTTTTTTTACATGTGTAGTTACCTTTATGTCCATATTTCTGAAAGAAAATATGTTTGTATCTCTGACCTGCGGTATTTCAAATAGATAGAAGAGTGGATTTATTAGTTCTATTTTCAAAATAGGAGATAAAACATTTTTTAATGTACCGCCCAGAATAAATTGTGGAATAAGTTACAAGAGCTTCTGTGACATAAATTTTAAAAACAGCAACAATGTAATTAAAGTTCATTATTGTTTTGAAAATAAATGACATTTCAAAAAAACAAAACAAACACTTTCTTAACAATCAGAATTAAAATACACCAACAATGCAAATGAAAAACTATCCTGTTTTTTTAAGATCATTTATTGTTTTGATATTGACTACAAAGTTGAGATTTTAAGCGATTTCTATATTTTGAGAAATTTTACAAAGCGAAAGACATTTTCTTACGACAATGGCACTCTTATTCATATTGTAGATTGCTTTGCACTTGATGCATTGAATATTTTACTGTGCTTCCGGGCTCGATATTCCATCGCTTTTCGATAATCTTATTTTTGAAATGGAAATGGAAATCATGAAATATTTCTACTTCAATTACCATTGCACCTTTAAAACTACAACTAATAACCCGCTACCTTTGGATGTGACAGTCGGGGCTAACGGCTTATTAGAAATTCCTCAAGTACGTTCAACTACCGTTTACGCTATCTGTCGAGCCCTGGATTAAAGGCTGAACTTGTTCCTTTCCCGGATACAAACCAAGAACCGACACTGACTAGACCCAAGAAAACTCAATACAACTCAACTCCTGATGTGTACTCGTTCACTGTTTTTAAGATCTCTGAGGCGCTAGAATTAAAAACTGATCTCCACCCACTAAATGAATGACCGCTGTTTATAAATAAAAAAACCTAGAGCAGGTCCATCAGTGCATTCTGTCGCGGTTTTTTACTTGTGTCAAGCCTTGGAACTGGACGTTCAACTAGCAAAAATCTAATATCCTAAAAACTTTATACAGCCTGTTGTACTACCTGTTCAACTAGCAAAAATCTAATATCCTAAAAACTTTATACAGCCTGTTGTACTACCTGTTCAACTAGCAAAAATCTAATATCCTAAAAACTTTATACAGCCTGTTGTAAAATATACAATATAAAATAAAATCGTTACAAGTATCATAAATAAAAGAAATACAATAATCGTGCCTCCTGCAAAGAAGAATGATTTATATCAATAAAGTGGTTATTCCACCAAGTTGTCAATCAGGCATAAAAAATGTTTTAAATTAATTGAATGATCAAAAGTCATACAATTTCTCTTTAAAATTATTTTTGAAATATTTCTAAAGCGACAATAATTTTGGCATATAAAAAAAGACTGAATTCATGAAATTCACCAAAGTCAAATGTATGGAAAGATTGAAGACCCATTTTTATCTGAAAGGCTAAATGAAAAAAAATACTAACAAAATTAGAAAGAATCATTACAATTCATGAAGATCAAAACAGCCTTCAACTTCGATAAAAAGGAACCAAAGCCTTATTTGCAGAAAGATAAAGAATTGCTTTCAACAGAGATCATGGGAGCTGTCATCTATAATTTGAAAAACACCTTAATGTGTTAATAAAAAGGACGATCTTTATATGGCCTTCAAGAAAAAAAGAGAAACTCTTGCTATTTTTTCATCTGTTCTGGGATGATTCACTTTTTCTTTTATTGAAATATGGGCCATTTTTAACTATCACCTTTCATTAAGAAAAAGGAAACTTCCATTTTAAATATTGGTAACCAAATTTATGTGTCCATAGGACAATTGGACGTAGACATCTGATGGGTAAAGAAGCAGTTTCATCTACCGTGTGAATATTAACATTAAAAAAAAAAGACGCGATTCATTTTCGCCTTTAATCAACGAAAGAAACGCCTTCGTTGGAACCTGTAGGTTGAATTATTTCAAGAAAAGGAGGCTTGGTAGGAGGATCTTGAATTTCTAGGGTTATAATAAACTCATGATTTAAACATTTTAGTAAGTGTAACAAAGCAAAGCCCATTATGCAAGGACGATTGTACAGTTCGCCTGGATAATTGCGACTTCTATATTTTAGATTGCCGTGTCTTATATTTCCAGAAAAAGGACGATCTTTATTATCGCTTTCCGGAAACATAAGGAACACTTTTATCTGTGCTATTAAGTACGCTTGCCTTACATAGCTACTTCAACAAAAATCTATTCAATGGATAATATTTCAATGAGAACTATAAAAAAAAATATTTAGCACATTTTCAGGAAATTTTTTGACATATTTTGGATTATTTTAGAAATGAAATTTAATAGGCTGTTATTATGCTGTTTTGAAACTAAATAATATCATTTAAAGTTATTGTAAATAAAGTTTTTTTATATGTGTTAACATCGTCTTATTTTATTAAGGGGACACATTACCCTAAAAATGACGATTTTAACGAATTTTTTTATTGCCTTATTTTAGTTGTGACTTTCTTAAATATGTTTATAAAATTTGGTAGCTGTAGCTGTATTATTTTGCGAGTTATTTAAATTTTTTTGACAGTATGTTGAAGCGAAACCGAAACTAAAAGACATGCCGTCTGCTTCTTATGCAAACGCTATCATCCTAGCCTAAACAATTTCGATTGATTTATTTTTACACGCAATTCTAAAGCTTTATACTTTAATTAGAAGAAAAGTGAATTCATTCGTTTGTTTTTATGCAAGAGAGAAACATTATTCCATTTTGCTTTGCATCCTTTTTTTTCTTATTCTAAAACCATTAGTATCTAAACTAAAGGCTTTTTTCTCTCAAAGCCAATTATATAATCAATTTATTTCTTTATAATTTTAAATATTCGATTGAATATCTTTTTATTAATAAGTACACTTTAATTCAACATGCCTAGACAAAAGCGATCGAGTCTTGTTAGTAAACAAAAAGCTAACAAGAGATGGTGCAGTGAACATTACACTCATGACACTGATGTTTTCAGAAAAGATGAAACTTCTATTTCCTCAGCATTACCAGAAAGAAATATGAGATGCCAAACTTTAGAAGACAGCTGCTTGAATGATTTAAATTGTTGTGAAAATTCTGAAGCCCCTCATTATGTGATAATGGATGTACAGTTTTTAAAAGGACTTTTAAAAAACTTATTGTGTGATGTTTGCAAATCGTATTCACTAAAAATTGACATTGGTGGAAAGCTTGGATTTTCCAGAAAAATCTCTGTATTTTGCACTTCTTGTGATATAATTAAATCAAGTAACTTTACATCCAGACGAATTTCTGACAGTGAAGGTACGGAAAACCAATCATTCGACATAAACATGCGCATGGTGCAATCATTTTTAAGTTTTGGGAAAGGCTATTTAGCTATGGAAAAATTTTGTATGTTAATGAATATGGATTTACCCTCAAGCAGAACATTCAATATATATAAAAAAAGTTATGTAAATCTTTGGTTAGATCTACAGTAAAAAGCTTGAATGATGCTTGAAGTCAGGTGAAAAGTGCTTATCAAAGTAATAGTGCCATTACTGATATAGATGTTACTTTTGATGGTACTTGGTTGACTCGGGGACATTCATCTCAAATAGGTGTAGGTTGCGTGATTGACCTTCTTACTGGATTTGTCATGGATTTTGAAATTATGTCGAAACGCTGCATTGAATGTGATCACGCAAAATCTGGTTTGGGAGAAAATTCAGCAGAATTTCATGTGTGGTATGAAGGACATATATCTTCATGTGCTGTCGATCACAAAGGACCATCTTGTGCCATGGAACAAGCGGATGCTCTTAAATTATGGCAAAGATCTGAAGATAGTGGTTTTCGATACACGACACTATTGTCAGATGGTGATGCAAAAACATATCAATATTTAAATACTAAGGAAGTTTATGGTCCTGAGATAAAAATAAAGAAAGAAGAGTGCATAAACCATGTTAGCAAGAGGCTAGGTACATCTTTATACGAAAAGCTGTTAAAGAATGGTGGGCAAGTGAAGTGAAGTGAATGTGAGGTTTAGTGGCGCAAGGGCCAAACACTTGTTAAAATAAAAGCCGTATAATTTTAAAGATATATATGTTTAAAAGTATATGTACACATACATGCATGCATGCATGCATGCATGTATACATACATAAAATATATTAAAAATACAAAGAAACATACAAATCAAATTAAATGTAAAAATCCAATCTTTAAAAGGAAGGCAAAAAGGTTTCGGCGGGGGGATTCCCTCACCAAGTCAGATAAGGTTAAAACAGATGTATGAAAGAAGGTGACGCGGTGACGGTTAAAAACGGGACAGTCTATTAAAATATGATAGACTGAATATTGGACTTTGCACGAGGGACATTCTGGGGCATTTTCACCCAACAGAAGGTGCCTGTGCGTGAAACGAGTGTGACCAATGCGAAGTCGAATCAAATGGACATCATATCTTCGCACTGGTAGTGCTGCCCAATGAGAAGTGGAAGGATGAATGCTATGCAGTTTGTTGAGGACCTGTTGATCCCAAGTCTCTTGCCATACACGATGGATATAGTTCTGTGCAGAAGTTTCTAAATCCTGGTAACAGACAGGCCGCTGCATGTGATCAGACATTGATCGTGCAGCAGTATCAGCCTGTTCATTACCAAGTATACCCACGTGTCCAGGTACCCAGGAAAAAATTATATCAAAACCCTTCCATTCCAATTTTCGCAGAAGTATTTCGATCACAGTGGGGTGTCGGCGTTCTGTCAAAAAATGCAAGGATTCTAGAGCACTCATGCTGTCAGTGTACAAACAAAAATGACGGTGGTTGGAAATTAATATATGTTGAAGTGCGATAAGAATGGCAGTTAATTCTGCACTAAAGACAGACATGGAATTATGTAAGCTAACACTTAAAATGGTATTATTAAAAACAACACCACACCCAACATGTCCTGCAGTCTTCGACCCGTCCGTGTAGACGGGTATGTACTTAGAATACTTACTGCGATGAAAAGAAAAGAGTTGCTGATAAATAACATCGGCAGTGCCTGCTTTGTCATAACCCGAAAAGGGGTTGTGATAGTTAAAAATTTGGATGTCCCAGGGTGGAAATGCAAGGATATTATTTTCCTGGATATTTATGTTATTTAAGTGGGCGTCATTTAGAACAGCCTTTGCTCTTTTCGAAAAAGGTTTGATGTTAAATGAACGGGCCTCATAGAGTCGGTTAAGACCAATGGCAAGAGCAAAGGGTTTTAATGGATGAGAAGGAACAGACATAGCACGAATGAAATAATTGGCACATAATTGCCTCCGCCTTAGTTCTAAAGGTGGTTGGTGGCATACCACATACAAGCTGGTAACAGGCGAAGTTCTGAAGGCACCAGAGCAGATTCTTAGAGCAGAATGATGTATTGTGTCCAATCGTTTTAAGACAGACGCACGAACAGAACCGTACACTACACAACCATAGTCCAAACGTGAAAGTATTAGTGCTTGGTACACTCGGAGTAACGAGACTCTATCCGCTCCCCATAAGGTATTTGATAGTACCTTTAAGATGTTGAGGGATCGTTCACAACTCTTCCCCAAATAAAGGACATGCGGAAGGAAAGTCAAATTGCAGTCAAAGATTACTCCAAGGAAGCGCACCGCACTGACGACAGGTATTTGAATATGTCCTATATGAATAGAAGGATCTGTGTGTAGATTACGTTTTCTGCAAAAATGGACACAGCTGCTCTTGGATGGAGATATCGTGTGTCCATTCTGATCGCACCACTGAACTAATCGATTGACAGTTGTTTGCAGCTGTCGCTCAATTAGTCGCATATCTGAACCTTGACAAGAGACTTGCAGATCGTCAACATAAAGCATTCCTCGTACTGAAGGTGGAAGTTGATGAAGTATGTTACTCATATGAATATTAAAAAGGTTAACGCTCAAAACGCTACCCTGAGGAACACCTTGATCTTGAATGAATTTATGAGAAGATGAGTGACCAATGCGTACATTAAAATAACGAATAGCTAAAAAGTTAAAAATAAAAATAGGAAGATTTCCCCTTAGGCTCAAATCATACATATTACGGAGAATCCCATAACGCCAAGTTCGGTCGTATGCCTTTTCTATATCAAAGAAAAGGGAAACCAAGTGGTTTCTCCTAACAAAGGCATCCCTGATTTGCGACTCTAGGAATACGAGGTTATCAAGAGTGGATCGGCCCTTGCGGAATCCACTCTGCAGAGGAGAAATACACTTTTCTTTCTCTAAAACATATACCAATGTAGTATTAACCATACGTTCAAAGGTCTTACAGAAGCAGCTCGTCAGAGCAATGGGACGGTAACTCAGAGGATCTGTTGCCACCTTGCCCGGCTTAAGGATTGGAATCACAATGGCCTACCTCCAGCTGGAGGGAAAGCAATGCTCCTTCAAAACTCTGTTGAATAAAAAAAGAATGTTGGCCAGAGAGTTTGGATGTAGATGACGGAGCATCGCATATGTGATCCCATCCGGTCCAGGGCTTGTATTGTGCGCTTGAGTGAGTGCCTTTTGTAACTCAGTAATCGTAAAATCACAGTTATACGGAAAAAAGGAACGAGTGAAAAAGTTAATCGGGGTACGCTCTGATTGCCTCTTAATCTCGAGAAAACGAGAATTATAAGAGGCTGCACTCGATACACTCTGAAAAGTTTCACCCAGAATATTAACTATTTCGTCTGGGGAAGAAAAGACAGAGTCTGATGTTTGTAAAATAGGGAAGGAAAATTCCTGATATATCCCGTTTGCTGCCTTGACCTTTTTCCATAATTGTTTACTGGACGTTGACGAGGTGAGTGAGGACACATATCGAATCCATGATTGCCTCTGACTCCGACGCCTTACTCTGCGAGCATTTGCTTTTGCCATTTTGAACGCCAAGAGATTCTCCGTAGTGGGATATCTGCGAAAGATTCCCCATAACTTCCGCTGGTTCTTATATGCTGTCTGACAATCAGCATTCCACCAAGGTTTGTAATGTTGGAATGAATGATCTGAACTCTTTGGTATTGAGAAATCAGCAGCAGCAATCAAAACATTGGTGACTTCTTGTACAGCAGTATCAACACTGTCTGTCTTGACCATTGCATCAGTTATCATAGCCAACTGCGTGAAAAGGGCCCAGTCTGCACGACTATAAGAATACGTAGGTGGGAAGGTTTTTCCACCCGGATCAGAATCGTGAGAAAGGATAACAGGGAAGTGGTCACTATTATACAGGTCCTTCTCAACTGACAAATTTAAATGAGGTAAGAGTGATGGTGAGCAGATGACCAAATCTAATGTGTGAAAGGATCGTGTTGGTTCGTGAAAGTACGTTGGTTCCTCGTGATTAAGCAGACAGAGACAGTGATCAGAAAGCACCTGTTCAATCTGTCTGCCACGAGGGTTCGTCTTCATACTGCCCCACAGAGTGCTATGTCCATTGAAGTCACCAAGTATGATAAAGGGTGCTGGCAACTGATCAACCAGGTTGTTCAAGTCATGTTGGTGGATAGCAGTATTTGGTGGCAAGTAAAGACAGCAGACTGTGATTAGGCTCGTGGAGTGGATTCTCACGGATAGAGCCTGCAACGAGGTATGGAGTGGCAGAGAACTAGATGGAACATCGAGGGATGTAAAAATACATACACCTCCGGACACAGAGGGTCCCTCCGTGTGTTTCCGCACACAACCATACCGACGTATCTTTGTTGTGTGACAAGACTTCAAGAAAGTCTCTTGAAGTGCTACGCATACTGGATGGTATTGACGTATGATGTTTTTTACGTCATCTGTATGCGATCTATAGCCACGACAGTTCCAAGAAACCAGGGAAGTTATTTTTGGGCGAACTTGGCGAAAGGGGCCCTTTTAAGGGATTTTCTGCCACTTGTTTAAAATCAGTCTCTAAAAGGCTCTCATCTTCTTCGGATGCCAGACATGTGACGTAATCCGTGTCAGAAGGATAAGCGTCCGTGTCCATGGCATCCGAGGTTTTAAAAGTTTTCCGTCTGCGAGATTTTTTGGAGACGGGAGATATTTCATTGGGGGAATCTCGTTCCCTCGCAATCTTTATGGATGAGTTTTTTTCAGGATTTTTCTTTAAATTGGATGTAGGTTTTATGCGCATTAAGTCTATTTTTATCTTATCTTTTCGGGAACGATGTAATTGAGATGGTTGCTCTTTAATTTTCCTTTTTGTCTTAGACATGGGAGTTGGTGGCTGGAGATTCGATATAGTAGATTTTTTTGAAGAAATGGAAGGTAAGAGTTACGTTTGGGCAGAGGATGATGTGGCAATAACAGTAGGAATATTTGTTCTTTGTTTGGATGATAGTGGTGCAAATAATTTTAAAGGTGGACAGTTTATTTTAGTTATATTTTCATCTGTTTGGGTAGAATTATTTAAATTAGAGGATTTGGTAGCTTGAGCGTAGGTTTGAGGTAACTGTGGGACTATTAATTTACGTGCTTCTGGGTAAGAAATATTTTGAGTTGTTTTTATTTCCTGTATTTGTTTCTCTATTTTCCATTTAGGGCATAATTTGGAGTCTGATGGATGAGGTTGTAAGCAATTAATACATTTAGGCTCTAGACTGCAATCTGTGGAAGCATGTCCAACAGATGCATCTGGTATTTTATGTACCAATAGGAGCAGTCCTCTTTTGCTATAAAGGCAGTGAAATACGTACCTTTGGTTTTCTGGGACAAAGGCCGCTTTCAATAAATCTTCTGCGTGCAGATAGCTGTGATACAATTCCAATGGTGGTTTCAGTCTCTGAAATTAAATGCTTAACAGTAGAATCCCTGTTATTTCCATGTATCGATCTGAAGAAGCAGTTGTTACACGTTTACAAATTTATCTAAGCCTTGTTATAACATTTCAAGAATTCAGAAATTGTTTCCGTAGAGTAGAGAATGCCTGTTTTGAAAGATATTTTACGTCTCTCTGTTTCCTTAACTCAGTGTTTCTCAAACTGTGGGGCGCGCCCCCCTGGGGAGGCGCGGTAACCCTGCGAGGGGGGCGCGAGCATATTGAAAATAAAAGGTTTAAAAAATATTTTTTTAGAATGAAGTAAAACAAAATGCTTTCTGACATAAAAAATACACATTTACACTGATATAATTTATTTTTATCATCTGGTGATCATCAAAAATAAAAGATTCCACTTCAAACGCTTATTAGCCGTATTTGATCCTATAACCAAATTAAACAAATATTTTGTTTGCTTTGCGGTCAATATGAGAACGATGAGAGATTTTTTTTTACGTTTCTTATAACGATATCAAACGATGAGAGATTTTTTATTACGTTTCTTTTAACCTAAAATATTACTTTAGCTGACCTTCGAACTTACTGGTATGGTTATCTCGGTCTTTTTTTTAGGGAAGTTGTAAATATATATAATATATTTCTGTTTCATCTTTTTTCCATGTGAAAGAGTTTTATGATATATGGATAAGCATGAGTATTCTGAAACATATAATGCATAATTAAGAACGTTTTACACAATTATTTTTTAGAACATGCTACACTTTCCCCATGAGCAATTTTGTAGTTTTGATTGCTGCGTTGTACGACTTATTATGGTTTATAAATATAAATAAGCAGAATATTAAAAAAAAATGGGCATCTGTGATCCCTATTAAAGGAAGTTGAAACTGATCAAGCAATTGAAGAACCTACTGAAATAATGCATATTAATCAAGATAGCGAAAGTAAGTATCAGAAAATCGTGAGTCATGAAACGTTTGAGTTGATTTGAGTTTAGCTGGAAAAGAACGTTCCTGTGTTGTTAGCGAAAAGTGTCTGTGATTTATGTCCTTTAATAAGGACACGCACATTTGGAACATTTTCTTTAGTTTTATTGGATTTTTTCTCAAATTTTCTAAGAAAAATTGAAAAGTCCTTGAAAGTAGGTAAGTATATTTTCTCTTAATAAAATTATTCACTGGAATTGTGATTTTTATAGTGTATAGTAAAAATAACTATAAAATAAGTTATAGTTTTAAAACAAACTAAAAAACACGCTTTTATAGTGAATCGAACTAAAAAACAAAACAAAAAATTACTTAAAAGTAAGATATACAAAATTTAATACTTATCTTGTTAATTTGTACGGTTTATAATTATGATCGTATTGTAGCTTTAGCGTCAAAGTGCATTATTATAGCATTCAGTACATTATTAATGTATAAGGGGGGGGGGACGCGATAAAAATTGTGATTGAAAAGGGGTTTGAGAACCACTGCCTTAACTGCATGCCTCATTCAATTCTCGGGTGTTGTGATAAATTGTTTCGAGTCCTTACACGCTGAAACTAAATGTATTGCAGAAATTCATTCAGGCATTCACTTTACGCAAACTTCGTGATTTACTGCTGGATGACGTAACGCTTTGATTTGCGTATCAGAACCCGTTTGATCACTCTTTATCGGACAATGCTAATTAGGCTTGTCTTTGACGGAAAACATAACTTCGATTGGTTATTTCATGTATATATGTAAATAGTACTTTGGATATGAATGTTCTTTTACTTAATTTTGATGTTATTAAATTTAATCAAGCAAAATTAGTGTTAAGAAATTCATATATGTTTAAAAAATCATTCAACTTTTTAAGTGTTGTGCTAGTATGCTTATTCTGATTACAAGTCAACATTTTACAAATATATTTGAATTTACATATCCCATTATTATATATACGCATATATACATATTAGGAATAAGACTTCACTATGCTTCATGCACATTGGTTTCATTTAAAAAAAGATTTTTTAAAGGAAATACTAATTTTGAGATATTATTTATGCTATTTAATTATTGCGTTTTGAGAATTAACAAGAAAAAATGTGTACTCTAGCCTTTTATTAACATAAAACATATTTTAAAAATCTTGTTGAATACTTATAATAATTCTTATAGGCTTTTATTCAAGTAATTTATTAAAAACACTTTTGAAACTAAATAGTAACATAGCTAAAAGAGCGTTTATTAATTTCGTTTCAGATAATATTTCGACAAATTTAACTCGGCATTCTACTCTAAAAGAGACCAATTATATTTTTCAAATATCTAGAAGCAAAATCCTGCAGTAGGGTATCTTTAAATCAATACAATGAAATCTGACTTCCCTCATATGCTGTGCAAACGCAAAGGAACAACAATATGTCAAAAGTAGTCTCTTAATGAATAATTAATGTCTACTATTTTCCTTTGCTTTGGCAGTTCTTACATAAAGATTTACTTTAGTCTATAAAATCTAAGTGAAAATAATTAAACCGTTTTGAAAATGCAAATACTAGAAAGCTTAATCTTTTCAAGATCCTTTTATGTCCTTTCTAGAATTTACTTTTAAAGCGCATGCGCAATAAAATAACACTTATTGACCATTCAATTTGGAGATAATACTTTTTAAAATAGCTGTATTATAACATCAAAATTCAGAAAATATGAATTAATGCTATCCTTACTACTTCAGTTTAAAATTCTTTTTGTGTTCTTCCACCTACCATACTAAATATCATATACATCATGGATTGATTAGATCCTACAGAACTATTTTAAACAATATTTTGTTTTGAATGAATCCATAGATTCTTTAAAAAGGCGATGATCTCTAAAGTAACATAGATTTGAGAAAAATAGATAAAATAAAATATTAAGAGTTTTTTGAATTAAATAAGTGACTAAAGAGGCGATATGAGCTTAAAAGAAAATATATTTTGGTACATAATATTAATAGTAATGATTAGAATATAAATGGAACAATTTACATGGAAGTAAAACAAATGAGATTTTTTTTTTGTAAAAGTTTTAAGCGATATGCAGTAACATATTTAAAAAAATATATATAATAATGTTTAAGAAATTAAGAATTAGTAGACAAGTGATATAAAATTCATGCATTAGCAATTTTGTGTAAATGAGCCAAAATTCAACTATGCCAATTATATTCTGAGAGCCCCAAAGAAGTAATCTGTTCAAGTATGTGAAATTTGTAATTTTTCTTCAATTATAAGAATTTTAGTTAGATTTTTTTAGTGTAAACGATTTTTCTATTACATATTGTTTCAATTACGTATTTTTCAACTAATTTTTTTTTACAGTATGTGATCGTTCATTACCTAGCCTTGATTATTCTTGATTACATTATTTAATTATTTTATACAAAAGAGATTCAGCGTTCGAACTGTTTTTTAATTAAATCCAGTATAGCATTTACCTTAATATGAGTTTTTTTAAATTAAGCTGTGTTTGGTTTAATTAATATAAATTTCATAAGAAACAGCCGCACAACTTCTTATTAATTTGCTAGGCTTTTTTAATTATTTATTAAACAAAAGATGAATCAAATAGTTACACACAGTTTCAGTAGTATTCCATCATAAATTAATAGAATCAGAACAAACACGACTTGTATTTTTTTAGTTTTTTTTTCTTTCTTTAGAGAGACAAAGGACAAAAGCCAAGAATAAAAGACAAGAACCACTAATTAAAAAGTTTCAACGTACATTGGGGATCCGAGGAAAAAATATTAAAGATTACTTTCACTACTTCTAGGTTACGGTTTTTTGAAGGTGGGCTTAAAAACTGCATTTTAGTGCTATTCATTAATAAATAAACACGTACTAAAACAACCATCTCTGCAACAACTAAAAACAACCAATGATTTAGGTAGTTAACAACAAAAAATGATAAAATATTTGTTTATATCTCTTACGACTTACTATGTAATTACGATATCCAACTAACGTGAAATCCTGAATTTTGCCAAAAATTGACATATTTTTTGCGATTTTATTTTATAGACCATCTTATTAGCTCTATAAAAATACCAAGCTTATTATTTTCCATTCACTAGAACAAAAGCTACAAGTAATTTAATAAAAACAGGTACCACTACTTTAAGCAAAATGTCATACTTTAAAATGCGTTTTACTTTAGAAAGGTGTTTTTTTAAATATTTCAAATGGGAACAGCTATTGCTCAAAAAGTTTTGCAAATATATAACTGAAAATGTTTTTTGTGTATGTTTTTTATAATAGTAGAAGTGTTTTAACCTTCAGATTTATCAATTATTGTTTTACTACAAAATTTACATTTTCTTATGTGAATATAATCGCTGTTTTTGGAAACAATTTCATATAATAACTTAGATAAAGTGCTCTAGTTTTTGTAAAAGTTAAAACCTATGTTAACCTGAAGGTCATTCAAAAAATGAATAGCAAAGCAACACATCAAAATTAAAACTTCAAAAAAATCCTTATATCTCTCTTTTTTTAAAAAAAAAAAAGGTTGTAGCAATTAGGATATCTTAATATGTTTTTTATGTATTGAGAGAAAGTGTTTAAAATTATATGTGTTAAAAAATGTAAAGTTAAATTATAAAGTGTTTAAAAATGTACTATACGCGTTTTTTAACCCTTTATAAGGCCGTGGTAAGTATACTTACCACACTCTTAATTAGATTTTAAATGTCGATAGCAAGCTATATTTCCACCTATGATTTAAGCTGCCAGCGCTTGGCTATCATGACAACTGATAACTGGATTTTCATATCACAAGTGCAAAGGACCTGTAAATTTCCTGAGCAGAAAAAAACTGTTTCAGAATACAGGCAATCAAGTTGGTGACCATAGACATTGTTGTTTGTGCTCTACTAGCACACGAGAACGAAAGACCCCCACCCATTCGTACAGCTTGAAATGTCCCGCTATGTATTGATCCCTATTTTCTGAAATTTTATGGAAAGTATTACTTATAAATTCTGAAATATTTGAATACAAAATATAGCTAATTTATAATTCCTTTTGTAGGTGTTTAAGTATTTGCAGATTATGTTATAAATATAATGATGTAAAGGGATATGAAAAGAAATGCAAAGTATAAGATATCCTACCTTTGAATAGCTTCAAGTGAGCAGTGGGAAACATACTTCCCCCTCCAAAAATTGTCTTAAAAATCAAATTAATTTTACGTATAATAGGTTAAATTAATTTCTTTTTATAAATCAATCTAAATTCCTAAAATATTTTAATATATATGGCCTCAGAAATGTTTAAAAAAATGAGATTATTACACGTTCTAGGCCAGATTTGACGGGATCCCTTGTGGGGTATTCGCCCGTGGGTGATACCTTACTTCTAAGTTATCTTCGTGACCTACAGGTGAGGGAGTGAATGAAGAGCCAGACGTTGCCATGATCTTAAAATGTCTTTATTAAGATCTTAACTTAAATACTAACAATGATAATATTTATATTTTAACTTAGCGGATCTGAGGTGAGAAAACACACAATACGTATTACCAAATAAGCACGACTTTAATCCTTTTTTCCCGCCTATTCCTAATCTCAAATTATACACAGTCCTTATAGATAACAGAATTATTCTACCTTAATCTCTTGTTTAACCGCAATCCTCTCGGATCCTAAATATCTTTTGTTTAACTCGCGTGGAATAGTATCCATCTTGGCTTGATCGCTATATCACGGATAGCTTCACACTCAATAACCGCTTTCTTCTCTTCCTTCAGTTCTCGCGCTTAAACTCAGACTAGCATAATCACTTCCCAATAGGTCATACCCTTGAGACGGGCTCACGCGTTTTTTCACTAACATGTCCTTATGGGTTCTTTGGGGCCAGAATAAATGGCAATTCTCTTCCAACCAACCCGAAAAGTAAAACGTGAATGAAAGATGTAAATTAGGAAGCTTTTAAATAACAGAAGTTTAGAGTAAGCGGTGTGACGATTGGGTGAGTGTTTTGATAGACCGTGTTGCAAGTGTGAAGAGTATTTCGAGAAGTTAAGTGACAGTCAAGAGAGATTACCCGTGACAGAGAGCCTTCAGTCAAGTTGGAACAGTTCCACGCCGATGAACCGCAACTTCAGTGAGGATCCAGTAGATTGCTGCTTCGTTGGACATTAAGGTACGAGTTACCATTTTAATATTCGGATCTGTGTTTACATTGAAATTTAGCTTAGGCGAGTTATTTATTGATAGTGGTCCGGGTTACGTTATTTCGGTATTATATATTGTGTGTTTCGCTACCGTAGATTCTCTCACATATCATATTATTACGTAATCTGTTATTGGTTTAAGTTAAGATCTTAATAAAGTAATATTAAGATTATGACAGCTTCTGGTTCTTCATTTAATCCTACACCTCTAGCTCACGAAGTTAACTTAGGAGTGAGGTATCAACCACGGTGGAATACTTCACACGCTTACGTTTAAATTCTGCTATTTAAAAGGTTTCTAATTTGCATATTCACGATTCGCTTCTGGATTTGATTGAAAAGAATTTGCCATTTACGGCCCCAGCGAACCCAAGCGGTGTTTTCTGTAGCAAACGTGATGAGCCTGTCACACACCCTTTGGAATATATTATTTCATTCACAAGTAAATGAAAGTTTTTATTTTTTGAAACAACGAGACTCCGCTGATAAAAGGATGCTGTGAAAAAGAAAATTGATTTCAGATTGCAATAAATCTTTTCTTTAACACTAAAATCATTGAACTTCTCAACTCAAAATATGCTAAAAATTGACAGTAATTATAATAACTTCATATATGTCGCAGGAAAATGATGAAATTAGGAATTTCATCAAATCTCTAAGGGAGATGATCAATTGACGGGATTTATTAAAACAACGTCTCTTCAATATCATTTCCCTGATAAAAGTAAGGGATTTGAACAAATCCCTGATCTGTTTCAGAGAAATGATTAAATAATATTGTCAAATGAGTTTAAAAGTGTGTATTTAACAAATAGGGTGCATTATTATACGTAGAAGTAAGTAATACAGCAGTAGTCAATGAAACTCAGTTTATTTTTATTCGGAACTAATTAATAAATAATTAGAAAATTAGGCTGGTATTTTTTTATGTGTAACTTCTTTCCTCTCGGTTGTTTACCCACTAAAACACCAACCCTATGTTAGTTCTATGGTGCCATTTTTTTAAAGATATGAGGTTGATATTTAGAGGATCGATAGCACTACATGTATGGTTAGGAATTACAAGGACTCGATCCCCAGGTGTCTCCCTCCCCCCTCCGGACCTCATTTTGCCAATGCAAATCCTGACTATAATTCATTTCATCATTTCACTGAAACAGTTCAAAGAGATTTGATAAAAAGACTTACTTTCATCAAGAAATTGACCTTGAAGAGACGTTAATTTAACATATCCTGTCGTCTGATAATTCCCCTTAGGGATTTGATGAAATTCCTGATTTCATCATTTCGCTACAAAATATATATATACTGTACTTATTCGAATTCAAGCCGCCATCGATTCTAAGCCACACCCCAAATTCTAAACATGATTTTTGTGAAAAAATAAAAATATTTTAAAAAGGTTTGTCGGCACACGATATTTACACAATTAAAACAAATTGTGAATGGGAAGTATTAAGAAGCTAATAATTAATTTACTTTATCATTATTAAAAACTTTTTAATATATACATGAATCTACAACCGCTCTAGTCGTCAATGTTTTACGTTCCATTTACCCCCTATCCAACGAATTTTTCCATCTTTGATTCAAAGCCGCACCCGATTTTCCGTAGCATTAACGATGGGTGAAAAGGGTGGCATAGATTCCAATAAATATGATATAAATAAAACATATAGAATATTTATTATTTTAGAAAGTGTTCTCTATCTCTAAGGAAGCATTTTTTGGAATATTTTAAATATGTATATGTGTGTCTATGAATAATTACTTAAATGTTAATTAGTATTACTTCATATGTGTGAATATAAAATCAAAAAAAAATTATTTTTTTTATAATATCCATTATTAAGGCTGTCGTCGGTAAAAGTACGAGATCTTGAATTAAACGCGAAGCACCTTTTCCGACAGAAAAATGCCTCTATTTCCATAGAAATTTGCAATATCTTAGCTCATACATCTGTTAATAATATAGTGTTTTTAAAAATTTCAAAATATATATTCCATGAATATTTTTAAAAATTTCAAAATATATCACAAAACACATTTTATACCAGAAAAAAAATGAATATTTTTTCTGCTCTTTAAAGGATAGTGAAGCCAGAATATATATATATATATCTCTCTCTCATATTGATTTTTCATTTCTTTTATATCTGAAAAAATGTTCTGTGAAGTCGGGTCCTATTCCTTAACATTAACCGAAAACAGCCTTAAGCAAACTTTAGAAGCCTTAAATGTTTACTATTTAGGCAAAAAGTCACATTTTTCATATATGTATTTCATTTTGAAAAAAAAAAATAACTTCCAAATTTATATTACGTTTTAAAGACTCATTTCATAAATTAGGCATTCCTTTCTGTTCATGTCAATTGCCTCTAATTAGAAGGTATTCATTTTTTCTAATATTTCACTTAAAAATAAAATATTCGAAGAAATGAATGTTATCTTAAAGAAAATATTATTATTTTTTCATGCATGAAGGAAAAAGTTTTCTTCTTTTTAAAGTACTTATTTTTAAGTTGACATTATTTTTAAATGTATACATAGAAGAACAGTTTTCTTCAGCTTCTATAGTTAAGAGTAAAATTATTACATTATATTACCCATTTTTAATGTTAAATTAATTTCCCTTGATTTTTAGGTTATAAATTATTAATATTTAATATATACATTACCTTTATACACTGCTGGACAATTGCTAAGGACGGATCAAATTGCTAACATAACATTAAGCGAGACATGAGGCCTAGTAGGATAAAATATAGTTGCCACACTGTTCAGACATTAGAATAAAGAATATTTATTGTTCTGGAAAGTACAAAAGCTTCTGAAAGAAAAAAAAAATGTTCATTTGATCTGCGTACGGAGAAATGGAACAATGCATCTAAAAGTCAGCAAGTACCTTAAAGAAAGGTATCAGTACGGATATGTCCACCGTGGAGTGTGATGCAACATTCCACACGTCGTACCATACTTTGCACAACATTATCAGCAGCTGTTGAGGCAATTTATCCCATTCCTCTGTGAGTGCACGGATGAGGGTGTTCTTGTTTGTCGGAGGATATTTCGACCAGTTTGCCTCCCCAAAGCATCCCACTCATTTCTGGATAAATTAGGCGTTGAATACCCTCGCTGTTCTCCTGAACAGCGAGTGTTCGATGACATGTTGCGTTGTCGTCCATAAAAACAAATTTATCACCGACAGCACCACGGAAAGACGAACATGAGGAAGTAGAACTTCATCAATGTATCGTTGGCCCGTCATATTCGCAACCACATGTAGGCGCGTGCGGCCATTGATCATGATGCCGGCCCACACCATGATACTGCATGTCGGATATCGGTCCTTTTCCTGGATATTTTCTGGACGATAAGCAGTACCAATAAAATATCCGATGACAGACTGAAAATACTCTCATCTGAGAATAGTACGCAATCCTGAATGTTATGCTCACGACACCATTGCAAAAACGGTGCTGTCTGGTCAATGGGACACACACAACATGTCTGCGTGCGTATATTCCCCTCAAACGTCTGGCAACAGTTTTTCATGCCTGAAGGCAAAGAAACTGATTTGCCACCTGCTCTGTGGTGCGCCTGTTCCTTTTTGCTGATAACGATATATCTTATTTTTTCTAACACGACCTGACATGCCGTTTTTAAATGTAGTTTTAAATGACTTCCACAGCCGTGAAACAACGCTTTGAGCGATGTCGAACTCCTGGCAACATCTGTTAAGCCCTTCTTCGATTTTCCAATAATTCGGCCATATTAAATCCCATTTTTGGAAGACATGCCGAAACTTTTAAGTTCGTCTATTAAATCTTTCCTTTAAAACTTTTTGAAACAACAACTTACGCGTAAATTAAAGCTTAATATCACGTGATGAACAGACGAGGAAAAAAATTTGCATACTCATACTTCTTCTTATAATATCACGCACTTATTCTAATATTTTGCTTCCTTTCATTTTGTGGTTGCTATGGATGATAGTGTTATCCGTCCTTAAATTGTCCAACAGTGCAAATAATTTGTATTTGGATGTATATTACATATATATTAGTGTATGTTATATTTATTTGAAATTGTAATATTCTCAAGCAACGCCGTCCCTTACGTTATAGTGGCGATTAAATGGGAACTGGGTGAAGTCTTGGTGATAGAGCCTAATTGGAATGCTGTTTGGCGACCAATTTGGTGACTTGGTGATATTGATGGTGATCATTTTTGTCGAGTGTGGGTCCCTATGGTTTCCTAGAAATTAGTGGAGAAATAAACTAATTTCACAAACTGTGACGCAAATAGATCTTTTTCGAAGGATCTGCGTGGCCTATAAATATAGAGACGGTCACCGGAACTGAGTTAGTATTGTTTTGAGTAGCGATTAGTAGTCTTGCCTTGTCCGTGAAGAGTCTAGAGATTACCTCGGCTGTTGTATAGGACGAGCGGTGCATGTGAGTAATTTTTTTACATATGTGTATTTTAGGCACTGATAATTGCATCTAAGCGCTGTTGAAGGTGTGGAGACCTTCTGATATTTATTCAATTTTGCTGCTGAATCCTGTATTTCAAGGATTGTTTTCTTGACAATAAATTCTCGTCGCTCTTAAAGAACTGTCTTGCTCTTTGTGACTGATCTGCATAAAATTCTCGAACCCTGATCAACGTAACATTATGCATAAAGATATTCATTTATTATTAACTGAAAATATGATGTTTTTACGAACAGAGTAGGTGAAAATGATCTAAACATCTAGTTCCAAAGATCGCAGTATATTATTTATACAGAAAGAAAATAGAGACACTCGTAATTTTGTGACACTATGTTTTATATCATAAATATTTGAGTGGCAGTTTTAAGATTTAATGAAATTCTTGTTCTCTATATTTCCTTGACTTTAAGTGCGACATGAATTTTTAACTTCCATTTTTCGCAATTTATTCGACAGTTTATAAAGAATTATTTTGCAGTAGAAAAATGAAGTATAATACTTAAAAAAAAACAATTGTTCATTTTAATCCACACGCAGACGAAAAATTGACACAATTATATGGGGAGAAAAAATGACTCACCTGAAAGTTTGGATGTAAGAGTGTTTTATAAAATTATTTTCACAAAATAGTTTTGAAGATAAAAAAAAGGTACATAAATTTTTAAAACATGATTTTTCTCTTATATCCCCGTATAACAGTCTTTCCTATTTATTAAGGTGTTCCTGCGAAAATTATTAAATTTTTATCTCTACTTCATCATCGATAAAAAAAAACAAATATTTCTCAGACATTCTTGAAAACAAAATTTAACAAGATTGTTCCACTATTTTTTATTGTTTTTCCAAAAACATTTTTTCTCTGAGATATATATACTAAATTTTGATCTAATTTGCTACAGGTTTGGAAAATACTGACAGTTGACTCGTGACATTTTATAACACAGTTTTGATTCTAATTTCTCAAAACTGCTTACGAACATATCTACAACCAACTGTAAAATCCGGCTTATAATGCACACTAGCTTTAATATATAACGAGCACCTATACTTTCAAACTACATTTTTTAATTTTGTAGGTATATTCACCGAGTGACACTCCTCCCCCACCCCTACCCCCGTTCTTTTTTTTTACGAAGAAACCTGAAATGTACATGTGTAAGGCTCTTAAGTTTTGAAGTAATTTATTCGAGATATTATTAAAGGCTTTTTGAAAAAAAACTAGTATACTTCTAGAATTGCACCCCTTTAAGTTCATAGAATGTTTTTTTAAATAAACCATATCTGTGAATATTTGTTAGAAGTCTAATTTCTCTTTTTATGTTTCTATCTTTCCTATTTTTAAAAAAAACTATCATTTTTATTCCTAACATATATAACGCGTATCCGTAATTTTCTATCTTATTTTTGTGTTAAAAGAGCGTGTTTTATGCCGTATTTTTATACGATTACACGGTATTTCTTTTAAATTCTAAAAGAAACTTGAAGAAACTCTCCATCACATCCTTCCGCTATGTACAGATTGTTGAGGAATTCGATATATAAATTCAGACGAGTGATAGTAGACAGCAGGGTTGTAAACATGGTTTGTGACCCCGTGTTGTGTGTGGAATTGTCCTCCCCTTTTTGCCTATCACTTCTCTAAATTTTTAAGTGAAATTTGCAACACTTTCTGTGTATTTGTGTGTGAGAGAGAGAGAGAGAGAGTGTGTGTGTGTGTGTGTGCGAAATGCGGAGGAATATAATGATGAAAAAGATAGAATTCTGAAAAGAGTAGAATCTAGAACATAAGACTCATTAAAAGACTATAACGGAAGACCTAAAATGCAGAAAAATAGTGTTTTATAATACTATAACAGATTTAGAGTTGGGATGTAAGCTTAACAGTACTTAATAAAAACCTAAAATTTCCCTTCTCTAACAGAAGCATTATGTATAATAGTACAAAAAAATAATGAATGGATGAAAATCAAAATCATTGAATAATTTCGATAGATCTAAAATTTACTTGTTTATTCGCAAAAAATGCAAGTATATCAATAGTAATAGTCTGTAATACGACAAATTAGGAAAAGTATTATTGAAAAATCGAAAACGTACCACATAAAATTCAATTAAGAAAAAGTGTAAACATAAATTTAAACATATACGTAACACAACCAAAATGTGAAATAAAAACTGGAATTAAATTAACAAATCGAACTAAATGGGTAGGGACAGAAAATTTTAACGATAAAAGCAACCGGACACTTCGTATTGTATGCTGACTACATCTGTATGAAATGCGTAAAAATATTATAAAATATCCAAATAAAATTTTATAAAAGTAGAAATTGGAACAAAAATTGTAAATGAAAAAAACTTATTTTGAGCAAAAAAAATACTAATAAAACTGCAATAATGTATTACATTTAAGTTATACCATTTCTCTATATAAAAAGTGTTTCGTTGGGATGCAATAAATTAATTTATTTATCTCACACATGAGAACAATAATAAAAAGGCAGTAAGCCATAATTGTTATGCTACAATATCCACCTGAATATTTATCATAACTAACTCCATCGAGAATGCCACCAGTTAAAATGAATTTGAAATTAGGCTATATTGTCCTGCTATAAAAAAATTTATGTATTGCTAATTGATTGTTAATGTCACAAGATTAATAGTGAAAAATATTCAATAGAATATACTGCCGAGTGAAATTTTATCAGGAGATACGAAAGGGGAAGTGTATGTATATCAATAAAACGTACGCAATTCCTTGTAAGATTGGCATTTGCAATGACTTTTAGTAAATCACAGGGGCAGAGCTTAGAAAATTTGCTTTGTGTGTAACATCGAAGGAAACCATACCTGTATTTATTCTTGCATATGTGTATGAGGCTCTGTCAGATGCAGAAGAAAAGGGGGATAAAAATTTAGAGCAATTTAGAGGAAAAGTTGATTAGGTACAATGTTTTTTGAAGAGGCACTAAATTGAAGTTCGAATTAAATTTCGGAGATGAAAACTTGAAATTTATTTTTTTCATGCTTGCAGTATGTAGAAAAAATAGAACTACATAATACATTTAAAGAACAGTTTTACAATTTGAGCAATGAGTAGGAACAATTGTATAATTTGTACACAATGTTGTATAATTTGTACAAACAATGTTGTATAACTTCTACAATTTTGTATAATTTGTACAATGTTGTACAATTTTTACACACAATGTGGTATAATTTGCACCCCCTGTCCACCGTTAAGTGTGGACAGGGGATACTTTTCTCTAATAATTAATGTATATATATATATATATATATATATATATATATATATATATATATATATATATATATATGTATGTATGAAGAAATTTTAAGTAATACAGTTATCTCTAAGAAATATTTATAAAACTTGTTGAAATAGTTGAGTTTTTCTGTGTTTTCAGTAACTGGATCAGAAATTATTATTATTATCAATATATATTTCTTACTATGCATATAAATATATATTCTACAAATAGGTGTGGAAATTGCTATTTCCAGAATAAGATATTTGAAAAGTGAAATATATACCTGTTTTATATCATAAATTTACATTTTAAGTTATGATTATCAATATATAATTGAGAAAATCCCAAAACTTTGCTTTATTTGTGTCTTACTGGATTTTGAATCTATACAAATATTCAGGATAGAAATTAAAATTACTTATATATCTATGATTTTTCTAAACCTAATTAATATTTTTATGTTTATCAGTACATTTATGACAAGAATTATTCATATAAATTCTATGTTATCAATCTCATACACATAGTTGTGTAGAAGTGTACATTATTGTTGGCCTAATTTTGTTTTCAATTGCTGTTTGAAAGGTAAACAAATCACAGTTTTTCTAAAAAAATAAATAAAATATGTTTTAATTAGGAGAAAATGTTTCCACCACTATATTTATAATACGTTTGTGGCATCGACTTTTTAGAGTGTGAAGTGAATTGTTGAGCAGTGTAATAAGAATTTAAACTTATAAATGGAAGAGCTCTTGGGTTTTTTTATTAAACTCAGAAGGGACTTTAAAGTAATTCGCTCAATAATCGTAAACAATAATCATTTAGATGGTTTGTTGTGAATAATTGTGTTATTCATAAGCAAACCTATCTGGATGAGGTCGATAATTATCTTTCATTATGATTAATCCACCAACAATGACAGAGTAAAGCATGATATAAGGAGCTAAAATGTTTTCAAAAGCAGTTAAAGTTCTACCATGGCGCACATGCAGATTAGTGTGACAGCCCATTAGTATTTCAATCTAGGCCATGATTTCATTTAATTCATTACTGAATTTCTAGTATTGTTGAATGGTTATATTGTGTTATTTTGATTGCTAGTATAGTTAGACTGGTGTCTAGCTTTATTCAGATCCTCAAACAACCTTAGCCATTATCCATAGTAAACCAAAATCCATTTATGAAGATTAAATAAGTTCATTGCTCTCTGGCAAAGAAAACGTGCTCTTATTTTTCCATATGACCGAGTACATTTGTTTTGTTTATTAGGACTAAAAAAGAATGGTTTTGCGTAAAATTCTTGCGTACTATGTTATTAGATAGTGTTAAAGATCCGGGTTCGAGGATTTTATGCAAAACTGTCACAAAGAAAAATAACAGTTCTTTAAAGTATCCGACTACGTTCGGAACCGTGATTTTGTAAAAACGTATAAATGGATAATATTTAAGATATTTAGTGTCACTTAGATTAGAAATTGTATATAAAGTTTGTTTTAAGAATATTATTACAATAAAAGTTATTTAAGTACAGTATTGTAATAAAAAATGAACATAGAATGATTCATTTTCAAAATATTTTCCTTCTGAGAAAAATACTTCTATTATAATAATATTTTGCGTGTATATTGCTCAGACCTCTGCATAGAGGTTCAACTAGAATTTTTGAAGTGTATAACTTAGAAGTGGGGTTATCCATGTTTTACGACAACAGAGGGGAGAAATTTTAAGAAAAAAAGGCCGATAATTATTTCAAATGGTTCTAACTCTGAAAGTAATATGAATTTTTCAAAAATCATAGTTGAGCCTATACACAAAATATTATTATAATAGAAGCATTTTTCACAAAAGCAGAACATTTTTGAAAAAAGGTTATTCTAAGTTAATTTTTTGCCGAAATATTGTATTTAAAAATTTTTTTTTTGTCAAAATGTCCTAAAAACAATTTTATACATAGATTCTAACCTAAGTGACACTAAGTATCATGAAAATTATCCATCTATGCGCCTTTTTAAAATCACTGTTCCGAACGTAGTTGAATACCTTAAGAGCGATGCGAATTGATTGTTGGAATTCCAATCCTTGAAATATAAGATTCAGCAGCAATATTCACAGAGTATACCTCAGAAAGTCTTCACATCTTCAACCAGTGTCTAAAATGCACACATGCAAAAGATTGTTAACAAGCACAGCCGAACTAATCGGTAATCACGGTCAAAACAAGTTTACTAATCGCTGGTTGAATCAAGACTGATCCTCGTTTTGGCAAGCATCTTTATAGTTCCAGCGGTAACTTCGAGAAAAATTCCGCTTTCGCCATAGAGCGTGAATTAGTGGGCTTCTCTACAAGTTTTTAGAAGAATCCAGAGGATCCCGAACTTGCCAACATGGTCATCATTGTCACCAAATTGACCGCCAACTACGTCGCCATAAATGATGTCAACTTGGCTCTAGCGGCAAGATTTCGCCAAATTCTCATTGAATCACCACTATAACGTAAGGGATGACGCTGCTTGTGAATATTACAACTTTAATGTAAATTAAATATAATTTAGAGTAAGATAAAGACATTATACACATCCAAATGCAAAACATTTACGCTATTTTACACAAAATTTTCGTAACAATATCTTTTGTAGCGGAATGATCTGAGATTATTCGAAGTATAGAACTTCCCCTCCTCCTTCAAGCTGAATGAGATAAAAAGTGAAATTTTTGAAGCCTGTTTGATATTTAACTTTTGAAACTTATTGAAAAGCTTGACTTTTTCTCTTGTCTGCAATTTTAAATGTTTTCATCTGCACAAATACTTATTATTTGGCATAGTTGTTGAACTTAATTCATGGCATAAATATTATAAAGAGAATTAGAAGTATATATTGATTTCATCCTAATATCTATGTACAAATCTGTTACACTGAATTTTTCCTGAAGAATTATTATTGCTATATGTGCTACTGAAGTCTTATTTAATATTTTGTGCAAAGAAACTCCAGAATTGAAATTCAATTCTTAAACAAAATGAAAACAAATTATATTCCTTATTTTTAACATATTTAATGAAAATAATAAATACCTAAATAGAGAGTCACGTTTGCTTTATTAAGAAAAACTACTAGTGTGGAAGGCCTTTTATATAATTTGAGGACAATCGTATTAATTTTAGATTTAAAGATAAGTTACAGGGATTACAGTTATTTTCAGATGTATTAAAAATACAAATTGTAGATAACACTAGGTCCTAAAATAACTAAATCTTATTTGAATGCAACCATTTTAGCTTGAAACATTAAATCATAAAACTAGGTCGTGGAATTTCATTTTTCTTCAGTGGAAAAACAAGACCAGTTTCACAACTGATTAAGTTCTTATATGTTACGCATCACTGCAGGATTTTATTCTCTAGAAAAGCCATTTGTAACTTTCCCCCAAAAGTGTTTCCACTGGTTGGAAATCATATTAAATCGTTTTCAGAAACTTTTACGAAGGAAATTCTTTGATTTTATTTCCTTAGTACATTCTTCTTCAGCTTCAAAATTTAAACAAAAATACAAAGGACTTTATTTTTTAAAATATTTAAGTACAATGAGATTTATACCGTTATCATCAGCAATCATCTTATATGTTTCATTTATTTGAAGAATTTAAATTTTTTTACGTAAATATACGCAATATAGATTAATATGACTATTTTTAAACACTATTGTTTTCTTTTAGTTATTAAATTTAAGAAACATATCTGAAGTGAATTAAATTAGATCGAAATACAAAATTAAAATTATTTTATATAAAATAGCTGTGTATGTGTGTGTGTATACGTGAGCGTGTAATTGTGACAAAAAATTAGCTGCATTCATAGAAATAAATATCACGCGTGCTTCATTTTTTGGTATTTATGATATGTGTTTCGTTGATATAAAGTTTAAAAAAAACTTTCTTACACCGTATTGTCTTGAAAAAAATTAAAATGAATCCAAAACAAATTTACAGTTTCGATTGAATATTATCTGCGTTATTCATTCTTATTTTCTAATCATGGAGGAAGTAGGGAAAAACATAAAACCTTTTATGTGCTAATTTCTCAACAATTGGTACAACACAAAAAAATGGAAAATACATACACATTCTAAGAAACCTTAAAAATGATACTTGATAAAAATTCTCATTTAAATCAAACAAAATAACCATTTTCGAATAGTGAATATCTTAATTCAGCGTTTCTCAAACTGTGGGGTTCTTCCCTTGTGGGGCGTGACAAATCTACGAGGGGGGCGGGAGCATATTGAAAAGTCAAAAGCAAAAGATTATTTTTAAAGAATCTATTAATTTACTGAAAGTAAGCAAACAAAATACATTCTGACATCATAAAAAATAAAATACACATTTACACTAACATAATAAATATGTAAATGTATCATTAGTTCACAATGTATTTCATAATTAGTTTACCAATACTAAGATGAGAACAAGTTTAATAATTGCAAGTGACCTCATTGGCTTGTCATATATACAATTTTATGTAAAAATTACAGTTATCTTGATAATATGTACGGTTTATAATAAATCCCTTAACTACCAATTAAAAGTAACGGGGAGAAAAAGAATAAATAAAAGCACTTTTTTGATTGCTTTTATTTATTCCTTTTCTGGGGCTCTGAAATGAGTAAATTCAACGCAAACATTGTCAAGGTCATTTAACTCAATTCCAAAGCTTTCGGAATAATTTTATGGATAACAGTGCACAGAAAAGTTCCTACTTCGAAAATGCGTATATATACGTCCGGATTAATTAACGATTTGGTTGAGTGAGACGTTTATATACGCCGGTGGCACTTAAGAGGTTAAAGTCGTATATATATATCGTAGTTTTAGTGTCAAAATATAGTATTATTGAATTCAATAAATTGCTATTGTAAAGAGTGTTTTCAGGTATAGAAGTTTAAGTTGGCATTACTTTCCAAGATGGCGACCGATTTAACAGCTGTCAAGTGATTTATTCTCAGTTTGGTTTGGCAATTCATCAAAACGATCATCAAGCAAGGCGCAGATTCGTCGAATGGGCCCAAAACGAGATTGCCGTTGTTCCCGATTTTCATAAGCGAATTTTGTTTAGCGATGAAGCGCACTTCTGGTTGAATGGCTACGTCAACAAACAAAACTGTCGCATTTGGAGTGAAGCATCCACAAGTGTATGTCGAAACACCGTTACATCCAGAAAAACTGACTGTTTGGTGCGCTTTATGGGCTGGTGGAATCATTGGTCCGTACTTCTTCAAAAACTATGAAGGCCACAACGTTACAGTCATTGGTGATCGGTATAGAGCCATGATTACTAACTTTTTCATTCCTGAATTGAACAATCATGATGTCCAGGAGCTCTGGTTCTAACAAGACGGTGCAACATGTCACACAGCTCGTGCTACAATCGATTTATTGAAAGACACGTTTGGTGACCGCCTAATTTCACGTTTTGGACCTGTGAATTGGCCTCCAAGATCTTGTGATTTAACACCGCTAGACAATTTTCTGTGGGGCTATGTAATGTCATTGGTCTATGCGGATAAGCCACAAACGCTTGACCATTTAGAAGACAACATTCGCCGTGTTATTGCCGATATACGACCACAAATGTTGGAAAAAAGTCATCGAAAATTGGACGTCCAGATTGGACTACATCCAAGCCAGCCGTGGAGGTCCTATGCCAGAAATCATATTTAAAATGCAATGCCACAAGGTTATCTTTCGAATAAAAAATTCCTGTCAATCGAATAATACATCGTAGTTTTATTGCCATTTAAGTTCTATACCTCTAAAAACACCCTTTATAAGGGAGGCGCGATGAAAATTATGATTGAATATTGGGTTGCGAATATTAAAACTTTAGAAGCACTTTCTTAATTTCACAAATTAACAAATTTAATTAAGTATATAGTTTACATTGAAATGAGATATAGCCAAATAACTATTCAATAAGATTTAATTTATCTATGACTTAATTATTTTCTTCCATTCTTAGTTATAAAATACCCATGTATACAGTGTGAACGCTAAAGAATGTTCTCACTTCATAAATCAATGAACAAAAAACAAGAGCTATAGTCATAAAAATGCGGTCTAGGTATAGTAAAGTTGCCCTACACTACGCAAAAAAAAAAATGCTTACAGCACCACCTGAAGGATAAATTTGGAGTTAGTGTTCTTATCCAGTACGAGATACGTGAAAAGAGTTAATCACGAAGTTGCTCAGCATTATTGATTTGGTAAAAGAATACACCTATCGTAAAGTAATGTTAAAAATAAAAGGCGTAAAAGTAGGTTGGAGGACCATTCAATATTTTTCTTGCTGACATCATACGCACGGATGAGATATACTTTGGGCGTTGTACGGTGCACAATAAGCAGAACATCTATTTTTGGTTACTGAATATTCCTAGATGCTCTTGAAGTTCGACATCAAATTCGCTAGTTGATGAATGTCTGCTGTGGAATATTAAACAAAAGACTAATTGGTCCAATATTTTTTGAGAGGGCTCATTAAAGGGATCTCGATATTCGTCATCACTTTAGGACGTACTATTCAATTCATTTTTAGAGAATTTTCCATTGGATGACCTCTGAAATGTATGGATCTAACATGACGGCGTCTCACCACACAATGCATCGCCTGTCTAACAGTACATTTGAGACGCATTCCGGCAACAAGTCATCACGTATGGTGGTTGCGTTGAATGGCCTGAACGGTCACCTACCCTGAACTCATTTGACTTTTTTGTGGGGATGCACCAAACAAAGAGTGCATAGAAAACCCTCCATCAACACTGCAGGAACTTCGAGACTGTATTACGGATGTTAGTGACAACGGGTCATGTACCATGCTGAAGAAAGTACAGCAGGAAACGAAACGTTTTTACATATGTATATAGTTTCTGAAGAGCATCATTTTGGTCATTACAAATGAGGCCTCATTTCCAGAAAGTGCAGTTTTGTTCAAAATGATAAAACACATTAATTATTTGTGCTTTTCATTTGTATCATTTTCGCACGCAAGGTGTTTTTTTTTGTAATAAATCAATGGTGCTGAACGACATTGTAATTTTCTTTTTCTGGTATCTCGCAATATTTTTGAGATAAGTATACTCCAAATTTATTCATCAGTGGCCCTGTAAGATTTTTTTTCTACAGCGCAGGGCAACTTCTCTATACCCAGACTATACTTTTATGACTACAGCACTTGCCATTCATAAATTATTGGCGTGAAATAGGACTTTAGCGGACACGCGCTGTATATGGTTTATATTTAAGTATAATTTTTAAATGTAATGCAGAATGCTGAAAGAATTATTAACCTAAAATCAAATAATCATTCATTTTCTGTTGTCTTTAAGAAAAAAGAATACAAAATGTTTAGAAGAACAACAAGTGGCCATGGCAATTCAAAAGATTTTTGTGGCCGCATATTAAATATAATTCTAATTTTCTTTCTCTCCAGAGAATTGGCAATTTAATAATACGGTATGCAATATGTTTCACCCTGCCAAATGATGTCGCTGCTGCACATCTTGTTTCGATTATATACATGTAGAAATGTATGTTTGTCTATATATGTATATATATATATACTTTAAAACAGTGTTAAAAAAGGGAAGCAAAAAACATTTCCCCCAAAGTCATAAAAAGAAACTCATTATATTGTATAAATTCAAATTAAAATCTTCACGTTTTTTGAGCTGTTAGGTATTGTAAGTGGAAAGCATAAATTAGGTAAAAATAATGTGAAAAAAATTTGCAATAGAATGATAAATGTGTGTTTGATGTGTGTGATTCCAAAATATTCAAACATTTCAAGTAGGAATTATACTTAAAAAAATTAATTAAAAAAAATAATTTTCAGAGTTTTAATTATATTTTCGATATTATACTGTTTGAAAGAAATTTTCTAATCGTAACGTTATACTTTAGTTTAAGGAATATAAGGTACTCTGGAGTTACGCATCAATTTTTATATAGGACTTTTCTTTATAACAAAACTAAAAACTCTTATACAAGGTTAAAAAAGAACACACTTAGAAAATAAGATTATAGTTTTTATATATATATATATATATATATATATATATATATATATATATATATATATATATTATCGTGCACAAAAGTTCTTTCAAGATAAAACTTAAAAACCTTTTAACTGTGGTGTGTGTGTTTTGACTAATTACTATTTGATATCAATGTCTTCAGCATCAAAAAGTAATCCTAATGGTTCTTAAGGATATTAACTTTCAAAAAGTATGATTTTAAGAATATGTAGTAAAAGAAATAGTTGGATAGGAAGATATATTGACGACGAAACTTGTAATTTTGATTCTAGATCAAGTGACGAAGACGACATTTCAGATGGCAACACAGTCTTCTAACTTCCACACCACGCCAATGGGAAGTCTGTGTCTCATGATAGATTTAATATGCATCAACCTTTCTAATGTTAGGATTTCATTGGTATCAGGACTCAAACCTGCGCCTCAACAAACACCGACCCACGAATCGGGAAAATGATCACTTTAAAGATGACGATTCTTTCCAAAAAAGATCAGTTTTTAAATCGATTCAAATCGTAACCTGATGAATCGATTCACAAGAAAATCGAGGTCTTAAAGATCGATTTCTTATCAAGTCTGCATTTAAAATGTAAATATAAATCCATTTTATGAAATATTCCATAATAAACGATCTCTTAACAGTAAAATCAGGGAATTTTTTTTAGTTCAAGAAATTCAACAATTACAATATCAAAGTATCATGTAAAAAAGAAGACATTTATTTTCTAAATGTATTTGTTACATTAAAAAGTTTGAAAAACAGAGAATATGTTCCCAATGTTAAAGATAAATAGATTTAAAGATAGTACTTTTTATTAATTCTAAATAATTTTATGGTTTTTACCAAAACTTAGAAAAAAATCGAATGTCGATTTTCCAGGATGAAATATCGATTCAGTTATAGATATCGATTTAAGAAATAGATTCTTCGATAAATTGATATCAGATCGTCATCCCTAATCACTTGGCCAAGGTTACTCCCAGATTTATTTTTTTAAAGTGTATTATATTAAAAGGTCAATGGGTTGCTCCTTTTAAAGATGGACTTTTTAAGGATGTAATATAATTTTAAGGAAAAATCATACAAATTCTTTGCTTGAGTAAAAAATGCAAATTTTTAAAAACTTTATTTTTAGCAAATATTTTTACCTACATTTATATTGAATGAAAAATTGGCACTGGTTATCTTTTATATATTGGAGAATTATCTAGCATATTTCTTCAAATTGTGTTAAAAGGGAGGGGGAGGGAATGAAAAATTGTGGTTGCTTAAAAATATTCAAAAAATAATATTTTTCATCATTTTAATATGGGTTACTGAAATATATGAAGAATATATCGATTATTACATTAAATTTTATTGGGGTAGTGTTACTTTTTATTTATTCATTTTAGCATACTGCAAGGAGATCTACATCACTGTGTACATTTAGATGAGCTCTTTGTAATGCTAAAATAAAAAGAAAAGCTTAAAATGTGGGCAAAAACACAACTGTTAAAATGAAATAATAACAAAAGTTTGTGCTATTTCAAAAAATAAAACTTTCACTTTTGTTTTAAAAGCTGCAGACTTTTCAGATTTTGATCCAGTTGAATCTTTATATCAATGCCATCGATTTGAATCTTATGCAAAGTAGCAATTTCTTCGAAGGCTGATGCCATATTTCTTGTCTCTGAATGAAGACAAAAGTAGCAATGAATAATTATGAATGCCACAATCCATTAGTTTCAGTACTTCCGATTCTTCTCTCTTTTTCCAGTTCCGAAGAATAGATTCGTGAGCTTTCTTTGGAGCTTAAGTGATGCCTTCCGCAGGTGAACGTAATTTAGTCCCGCCAAAGTTTCCTGTTGAAACGCGGTGTAAGGGCCGGAAGGAAGACCGGATATGGCTTTACGTGAAAAGTGATTCAATATATTTGAACACCTCAGCATCTATAAGTTCCTTGCAGCGAAGCATGTTGATTAAAAGTCCTGTACTGTTCGTTTTCAATACCCAAATAATCTATATCATTTTTCGAAAACCATTTCCCAGCTTTGAAAAGGATATTTGAATTTAAATTATTTTCTCCCATTTTTCTAAATCATCTCGTTGATTTATAATAACCCTGAAAACTATCATTTGTAAAGTTATACTGTATCCACTGTCACTATTCTTTTTATTGAAATATATGAAGCATACGATTTTTTACTAACAAACATGAAATAAAATTAAGTTTAATAGACTTAAATATTTAAACGTAAACAATTGTAAGTTATTGAATGTATTAAATAATTCGTATTAAAACCTAATTTTTTTTTTATTAATAAAAACTGTAACGGGTTCTATTCACGATTCTTACTAGTCCTTTTAATCGTTGTATTATTTTAAGACCGCTTTCTGTGAAGGAACCGTAATTTATGTTAACTAATGTTTTTAAAGTCAATTGGTGGGAGAAATAGGGATAGATGTAGGCGACTGTTGTGATACTGAAGCTGAAGCGTTAGAGATAGCGTAATTGAAGCTACCGGAGTTCAAGAAAAAGGATCAGACGTAGCAAGTTAGGAAAATTAGTATTTTTTAAGATCCTTAATTATAGATACCGTAAAATCTGGCGTATAAAGCGCACCTGTACTTTCAAGCTGCGTTTTTTAATTTTAAGGTACATTAACTTATGACGCCTATATTATACGAATACACCTGAAATGTACGTATGATACGTACCTTAATGTTTTGATCATTAATTCGAGATATTATCCCAGACATTTAAAAAATAGTACATTTCTAAAACTACAGCTCTCTAAGTTCAAAAGGCATGTCATTTCTTTTAAATAAACAATATTTCGGTATGTTTAGAAATCTAATTTTTTTTCTACATGTTCATCTCTCGCTCTCTCTTTTTTAAAGCTATTATTTTTATACCCGGCGTATAACGTGCACCCGTAAATTTTGATCTTATTTTTTATATTAAAAGTGCATATTATAATACACCAGATTTTACTGTAAGTATTTAATAACTTATTAAAGATAGCTCGCGCGTGTGTGTGTGTTCCCATAGCTTAGGTCGAATATATTGACAGTGATTTGATAATCCTAATATGTATTGATTTTATAAGTATGGTTCATCCTGTGATGCAACCTCACACATTCGCGGGCGAGAGCTCGTGACAAGATTTATTAATGAAACATCTCTAAGCACCTCTCATATATGTACAATATACATGCAATGGATGCAATGGGTTTCTGGTGATTTCTTTAAGCATAAAACTTTGAAAACAATGACTCTATTTATTAAATCGTTTAATATTTAAATACAAAGCGTTTATTCGTCAAGATTATATTTATTACAAAATTAAACGACACATAAACCGCATACGTTAATATATTCAAAGCGTATGATGTAATTTAATATGTACACAAATACAATGTCAATGAGATGTCAATAGTATTATTAAGTTAATAATGTTGACAGGGATTTCATATACCAGTATTCGGCCATCCTGTGTTTTTTTATACTAAAATCAACCAAGAGATTTTATTAAGTACAGTGATGTAGTTGCGATAGTCGGCTGATTAATGTTATACTTTTTCAGAAATTTTTCAATGATATCGTAAATCTTAATTTTATTCTTGAATTTTTCTTGGTTTTTTAACAGCCTCCTCTCCAAACAATACATAAATTAAAATATTCAAAGAATGGAATCTTAGAGACTTTTGTCTGTACTTATTCTTGTAGTAATCTCTATTTTGCGCAGAATTTCGAAATCTTAGTCTGGATGATTGGTATTTGAGATAGTCTTTGCTCCACGTTTATGATATTCCTTTGTTGTGCAAGAAAAACATTTAATGAATTTTCATCAAATGTTTAATCACGTGTACTGTACCAACTATTTGGCTTGCGATTTAATTTCTTCCTTTCTAGTTCAAGATCTTTTTTTGACATATACTATCTGTAGATGATGATTCTGAAATATCCTCACCCTCTACTTCGTGGAAATACTCTAAAGCTTCTTCCAACATTAAACATCGTATTTTTCCATGCGCAAATTATCTGAAGTAAGCAACGCAATCTTACTGTATGAAACATATCATAAAACTCAAAATCCCAAATGACACAGACTAATTTTTAGCAACATTACGAATTTATACATGAATTTATGAACATATAAGCAATTATTACTTCTTACCTGCTGAAGTCATTTGGTTTTTTTAGTCCCTTGCTAATTAAGCAGAAGCAATTGTTCGAAGATTAAGCATGTTCAGCCCTCTATAACAATTATTTGAAAATAGTCACTCATTTTCCTTTAAAATATAAAAATAAAATCATTTGATCTTGGTGTAAAAATTTTGCTAATTAAAAACAAAACTAATTTACAACCAACAATTAAAGTAGGAAAAATTCAATGTTTGAGTTGATTTAGTTGAACTTCATGAAATTGAAGTTTTAGTATAATTGAAATATAACCGGAATAATGTTTAAAAAATTCAAAATTTAATGTTGCATTTTCACAACCCGGGTCTTAAATATATAAATAGAGCTGAATCTTTTCGTACTTCTCCCAAAAAGAGTTTGTTATTATTAATACTTGGTAAGAATTTTTTTTTATATCCAATTAAAAATATTAATTTCAATAAAATTTCGAGCGAGAAATAAGAAAATGCCTTAGTTGCATGGCAGATAGAATTACTCTAATTTTAGTCATTGCCACGTCTCAATGAACCATTATTTTCCAGCGGTAATTGTTTTTAACAAAAATTATTAAATGAAATTTTTTGCTGTAAAAGTAGATCTAAATCAAACCCGGAATCAATAACTGTCTGAAAATGGTAATCAAACGATACAAAGATTAATAAATAAAAAAATAAGTTTAGTTCCTCAAGCAGTAAAAAAATCTAACATGATGAAAATAGAGGGTGGTAGGCCTAAATGCAATTAACGTCAATAATACTCAAGAGAGAGAAATAAAACCCTTAATCCATAACAAACAAATATTTATTATGATTAACATAGCTAAACAACAATAACAAATTAACAATGGATTTAAAGGTAAGTAATATTAGACAAAGAGGCACATTAAGCAATGAAACGCTTTCTACGAGGGAATGACTGGGAGAGTACGTCCGCTCGGAAAGAGAAAACTCATAGAAGTGATGAGTTGTAGGGGGCGCGACAATATCGGGGGTGTACAAGGTACAAACACATGATACTATAAGAAAAATTGTGAAAAAATCATTTTACTGACTACTAAAAGTAAAATGCATCAGAAACCTTTTTTCCAAATATAATGCTTAAGTACACGCGAATGTTTTTATTCATACCTGTATCCTCCTGTTTCTTTCATCCCGTAATTTGAAACAAAATCAGACGACTCATCTGAATTAATTTTCTTCTCAAATTGTTTTCAAAAACATAATGAAATCACATTTTAAAATAAATTAATGTGTATTAAAACATAAGTCTGATCTCTTATAATTCAATCTCTGAATTCCCCCTAGTACCACACAACATGAATACCATTTACAGCCACCGTATTATTGTAGGTAGAATCATAAATCACCTGAAAAATAGTGATTTCAAATGTGTTTGACACATCCGGGGCATTCAAAGGAGTCGCATGCTTCGTTGGTGTGCATTCATCACATCAGGAACCATGCTGAAATTCTCACTATTACATCCTTTGTGGATGTACCCTAATTATTTATAAAGGATTTTGATGACGCAGTTGATCCGTCATTGCCATGTACACAGTAAGCCTATCTCACTGTCAGAAGTATGATAAGTTTACTACTTCTTTCCCGTCGCTTTCTCTGTTTCCTGTTCTCACTGATTCTATATTCCTTTCTTAGGCATAAGTTCGAGCAAACCGAGCACGGACTTCTCGGAAATATCCGAAATCTGTAATCAACAATTTTTTCAGGTCGGACTAGCTAGGCGGTCGCAATCACGTACTCATAGCGAGAGTCGTGAGTTAGAGTCATGGTGCCATTGAAGAACCACCGTGTAGAAGGGTTAATGCTCGTTAAAACTAGCATGGCTCAAAATCCTCATGTTGGCTTGTTATAAGCTCAGAGAGTGAAATGATAGATCAAGTGTGGTTCTCGTATCTTAGCCGAAGTTCAAAATTAATGTGTCCTTAACCTACATTCCCCAAGCCAGTTCTGCTTTAGAGTGTGCTGTTAATAAGAAATTTAAATCAAGCAAACAACAGTTATTCTGTCACTCTTTGAAATATACTCAAATGATTTTTGTACTTTTCCTTATGGTACAAAAATGCTTCTTATCTAAAAAACGTAGAGAAACATAATTTTAGTACTTAAAAAAATTCTTCTCCTTTTGGATTATATATGTGTGTATGTTAAAGCTTAAATTATTACTAAACAAGTAAAATAAAAAAAATTAAAGTTAGTTCTTACTTATGTTAACAAGGAAAATTAAATTTTAGTTGCTTTTTATTAAATAATTACAATTACCATAAAATCCGGCGTATAACGTGCCCTTTTAGCACTAAAAATAAGTTTGAAATTAAAGGACGCGCGTTATACGCCGGGTATAAAAACGATAGCTTTAAAAATAACAAAAGAGATGAACATAAAAAAAAACTTTTACTTCTACACGTATCGAAATACAGTTTAACTTAAAAGAAATGACATGCCTTATGAACTAAAAGAGTTATTGTTCTAACAGTATACTATTTTTCAAAAGTCTGGGACAACACCTCGAAAAAATGATTTCAAAACATGAGAGAATTGTATACTAACATTTCAGATTTCTTCGTAAAAAGGGAGGTGCGCGTTATACGGCGCATATACCGAAAAACTAAAAAATGCTGCTTGAAACTATAGTTGCGCGTTATACGCCGGATTTTACGGTAATATAAATATGTATATACACATAACAGAATCACAATATTTAGATGACTCGGTACCCTTTGAGAAAACTTTTTTATTTATGCATTTAAAAACTATATTTTATCATTTCATATAATGTTTCTATTCAATAAAACAATATGATGTGTAATTTTGTACATATAATTCCTACAATTTTAAAAATTTAAATTTTTTTAAAAATTTGGAAAATTTTAAAATCCTACTCCTTCTGTATTTATTAAAATTTTGACATGAAATTTTTTGTACCATTCTAAAAGATGTTTTAAAAAACTTAAGGTATCGATTTTGCAATAACTTAATTAGTTTTGGAGAAAAAAAATAAAATGTTCTTAAATATGCTAAAATTCAACAAAAACCGCAATATCTTCTACATTTTAATTTTTTTAAAAGAAGTATTCAGTTTATAGCAAAATGGATCCCTAATTGTGTTACATACATGATATATAACACACAAAGGAAAAATTAAAAAGATTTATCCATAATTGTGGAAGGAGTAGCATTTTGAATGCACTAATGTACCGAAAAAACACAAGCTGAGAAAAACCATTTTAAAGTTTATACTTCTGAAAAATAATTATTATCAGCTTAAATAAGCTTAAAATACCATTTTAAAACATTAGCTATATATTTTTCTTAAAAACAACTGCATTTTCATATTATTTTAACCCATATTTTCTATAAATGATACCATTTTTACACAGTAATAATTGCGCATAAACATCAAGAAAACTCGAAGATAACGTTAAAAAAAATTTATGTTATAACAGAAATTTTAAAATCTTTTGCTTCACATAATATTTAAATAATATATTTGTATGAAAAACATATGATAAACAAGAACTTAAATTTTGAAATTATTAATATAAAATGCCTAAATTATAAATATTTACATGCACACATTTCACACACAAAAAAAATTTTATTGTAATACCTTAGAAATATCCTGATTCATATGTAACTCCTTCCCTTTTTTTAATTAATCGCTCTCTTTTTAAAATAGCTTTTTTTATCAATTTGCATGCATGCTGGTATTTCGTGTTTTTCCTTCTTTTACGAGATTCGAGCATCCCACCAAGATCATGCGAACATTTCCCCAAAGGTATATTTAATGCTTTTTGGGTCTCTCTGACAGTACGTAGAAAGCCTTTGTTGAATTCACAAATCGCTTCAAGAACGGCATTTTTCCCTCTGTTTTTACTCAGAAATATTTCTTTGGGACACTTCGACCAAATCATGTTGTGTAACCTTTCATAAGCATTTTGAGTTCCGCAATTACTGCACCGTTCTAAAAGTTCATTCGAAGCAAGTCGTTGATAAATAGAAAGGATGTGTGGCAAGAAACTTTTATTGATTGGAGTCCCAACATGTTGTTTATGCAGACCTGGTTTTTGTCATTTTGTTTTTGCGGACTGGTAAAAACACCATGATTCAGCACCAAATGGACATTTCGAATGCTGAGGTTTTTGGTCTGTCGAAATGCTGTGATGTTAAGTAGCATATATTGCTTTTTTCATGCCAGGAACATTGCCTTTGTTTTGTACTATGGCTTTTTGGTAGTATAAAGTTAACTTTTTAATTGTTGCCTCTTTCAACGTGCCATGGTTTTTTCCTCCTAATGAAATGCCGCGGTATCGATTCCTCCACAGCATTTCGTGCCCAACCTTTTACTGACTTGATTAATGCACTCCTCTTTTTTATATCAAATTTATCACCATACACATTTTTTTCTGTTAGGTAATTGAAGGTTTTACAATCTCCATCAGACAATAATGTGGAATAATGAAATCCCATTACTTGGGATTTTTCCCAGAGGATCAATGCTGCCTCCATTTCCATCGTTGATGAGCCAGAATGATTAATATCGCAATCCTTCCTATGACCTTCAAACCAAATGTCATACTCTGCACTTGACTCTTTCAGTTCTCTTTTTGCCCAAGAACAGTTGCGACATACCTTACACATGACTTCAAAATTAATTACATAGCCTGTAAGTATATCAATAACATAAGCTATGCCAATCAAAGATGTATGCCCACGTGTCAACCAGCTACCATCAAATGAAACACTTATATCAAAAACGGGAACATCAGTTGGTGCTTCGTAAGCCTTTCTAACTTCACTATGTACTTCTCTCTGCAAAGTCTCTTCAGCAATACCGTAGGCTGTGTGAAGTTTAGTGCATTTGTTATATGTTCTCGATGAAAAAGGAGATACATTTACTGCCATACAAAACTCTTCAATTGCAGAGTAAACTTTTCCGATATTAGAGAATGCTTGCGTGATGCGTAAATTAATATCCGGAACAGTATTACCTTGCCTTTCATTAGACGTTTCTACAGCATAAACTTTTTAAGCGCAAGAACTGCAGGTTAAATTTAACTCATAGGAAAATCCTACCTTGTTTCCAAGTGCAAGCTTTAAAGTTTGTTTGTCACAGTCTGGGCATTTTAGTTTCATAAACATTTTGCTGATTTGCTCAAAGTTCACAATAATAAAATTTCCCACTTCAGAATGTCCAGTCTTTTCAGTACTTAATAACTGCTTATAATTCCTGATGTTAGGATCTAATATATTTTCTTTTGTGACACATGTATTTACAGAATCACTACACCAACGTTTGCTGTTCATTTGAGCAGAATGATTTCGACGTTTTATTCGTGGCATTTTTAAGACAAACCTTCAAGAGATAGAAAGAAAGATAACACAATTCTCAGCAGTTTCAATAAGAGTCTATTAGAGACAGCAAGCAGTAAAAGTCTTGAAAAAGACTGTTTTTTTTTTTCAAAATAAAACGCAAGTAAAACTAGCACGATAACTGCAAAACAAACAAAAAAGATGCGTCATCAACAATAACAAATAGCTTGTAGTTAAAGTTGTAGTCACTAAAAAGTACGGCAAAGCTTTACATTTATGGTTAAAATAAAATATTTGTTATTTGAAAGTAATTGATAAAAATTAGTTTAAAATCACTGACACCTCTAAAAGGGAGGGGGTTTCTAAACTTGTTTGTTTACATTTTTCAAATAAAATATTTTTCCAATTTCTAATTTTGAGGCATACAAAAGTGATATATCAATCGAAATGTAATCGTTCAAAGAATATAACTGAATAAAAATTAAAAAAACGATAAAATCATCATTTTTAGGGTGGTAAAATAATGGTAAATAGAATAATAAGTTGTAAAATAGAAAGTAATTGTCCTTGTATTTTCTATTTTCTTTCTTTATATGGCGTTGAACTATTATTTTTGTTTGTAACTACTCATTGATAAATTAAATTTAATTATTCCAATAAACTAGTATAGTAAAAAACAAATTCCACCCACAGAAATTAGGCCATCTCAGATTGGATTAGAAGTCTAACACGCTATCCATTGCGCTACAGGGACATAACGAGCGATTTTCCTTTTTATATATGGAGGTGGACTAATTTTTTGTTTATTACTATTTATTCATGTATTAAAATTAATTAATAAATTAATATTTGAAAAATAACTGTATTAACATCCAGCGGCATTCATTACAAGCCTAAAAAATGTATTTGAACTTGAGTGGATGAATAAAAAGTATTTTATTAATTATTGGAAATTTGAATAAGATATATATATAGGGAGAGTAGTGTGAATTAACAGTAGGAATTGAAAAAAAATAGCCCAGACCACCGGATAAAATTTATTCAGCATATTAACTTATTCTTATATGCATAAATTTATATAAATTTAGCTGTTGCTATTGATTTATTTGGTTTCAGGAAGCGCTTAGATAGAGAATCTCCAATATGTAAAGATAGAGGCTCATAATGTGATCAAGTTCCTTTATTTAAAGAATCACAGTCATCGAAAAATCCCTGATGGGATGATGCCTTTTAATGGAAATGATGTCCTATCATAGGATACTGCTGTGAGGTAGAAAAGGAATTTTCAGACTGGCCAAATGTATATCAGCCTACATGATTGCCATTTTCATACTGTGCTGCAACAATGAAAAAGGTAGAGGATTGTGTTCTATTAGACCAAAAAATAACCATCCAGTTAATCGTGAATAAGATTTGTTTTTTAGTTAGGACAGTAGCTGAAAAATCATTCAGGAAAAACTGCGCTTCTCAAAAATTGTCAATACGCTGGGGTTTATGATTATTGATTCCATTCCAAAAGCAAGCATGGTGCGACCATTCAAGGGAGATGTTGAATTTTCTCAAAATAGTGAAAAATGACTTTCAGGTCGCTCGATACTGAAAGAGGAATCATGAATCTACTAATATTAATCTAGAAATTACTAACGACTGACAGCACAATGATTTACCTCCCTCTAAGAAGAAGAATATTTTTAGAAAAGTCTGCTATGATGATCATGCTATCTTTTTCTTCTTCCCGCAGAATCATTTTAACAAACTACTTGTAGAAGGGTCATATCATAACTAGGGTCTGTTACTGTCAATCCTGAACAAATGGTGCAATGTTCTCCTCAACAAATAGTGTGGTATAATCACCAAAGCCTACTTCTTTTTTGCTTACAATAAACCAGCTTACGCAACTCAAAGATGCTGTTACGGAATCAAATTGATGTGTCTTTTAAATTTTGTCACGTCCGCTCCGGATCCTGACCTCAGCTGCTTTTTCTTATTCACAAAAGTCAAAAGGCTATTACTGAGTTGAAGATTTGGCAACATAAATAATGTCTTTCAATGAATGGGACAAAGGCTTTCGACACAATCTGCTGAGGTCAAAAATTCCGACTTCTGAAATGTATAAAATATTTGCGAGAAATGTATACCTTTTGATGGTGACTAGGTAGAAAGAAATCATAAGAGTAAAGGTTAAATTTATTTCTCCATAATTGGATCTCAATTATCTTTAGTGATAATTAGAGTTTTAAATACCCATTGTACTGATAATTGTTAGTGTACTTCTCTTATTTATCTCATTTTCCATTTTATTGCGTAAATAACTCAAAAAGTTTCTATATCTGTCTTTTTCCATTCTGTTCAAAATAGCTTGGAGTTAACTCGTTCTTTAAAGTTCCCCATATTTCATGCAGTAGAGAGATATATTTTCAGCTTAACTTTTTATCTATCCCATTATGATTTACGGCAATTTTTTTCATGAAATGTTTTTTTAATCACTACATTAAAAATAAGGTATAAACATAAATGAAATACTCAACTTTGGGGAAATTAATCCGTTAGAGCTAATTAATTAAATTGATACTTCAAAGACCCGCCAGTCTACAAAGATCTTCAATACTCTCATAATACGAAAAGACCGAATAACTTTTTTAACGCAGTTTTATTTCTTAAAAATACTAAATAACCAGAAAACACTAATATTTTACAGCAAAAGACATTTATTTTTAAAGATTATTAATTTTTTTTTAAAACGTACATTTACTTTTTACGCTTAAACTTAATTTGATGGTATTCAAAGAAAAAAACTTTTCTTTTCATTAATGCACAAAAATTCATTACACGTTGTGCATTTTGAATGAGGTTTTGATTTAATGTTTTTTTAAGCATCACATCCTAGGGTAGGAAATGCTGCATTTTCTGATTCTGCTCAACTACACCTTAAGTCTTGTATAGTGTCTTGATCGTCATCTTAAGAATCTAATGAAAATTTCAGCAGATTATTTGCTGGAACTTCTGGATCTGAAAAATCATCTGTTAGTACCTCATTAATTTCAGATGGTGGGTTCTATAGTAAATTCAAAGAATTTTGAATGCTGAGCTTTTTTTACAGACATTCTAAGGAATGGTAAAATACTACTACTAATAATAATAATTTCACCTTAAAAATCTCATATTATTGTTAAATTTCAGTTACACATAGAGAAATTAAAATGTTATTAATATTTGAAATAAGAGTAGATATTTCATTTAATTAATTGTATGGCAAAAAAACGAGCTTAGATTGAACATTCAAAATTTTTTGAAAATGTTAAAATAAAACAATAGAAAAGCAAAATAAATGAGTTAATCTAAAGAGAAATGCCAAAAAATGCACGATTCTATTGCACTATAGTGGTGACTGTACATACACACAACACAAAAAGCAACATTAAAAAGAAACTAATTTTTTGCACTTACATACAGTGTGCTCTGTCGGTACTTAAAAATGCTGCAAAATTGTTAAACTGTAAAATTAATTTTATACATTTTCACTTAAAATAAATAGTCAAATCATTTTCTAAGGCTTTCATTAGCATACGGAAAAAATAAGACACCTTTTGACAATAACTTCTTTTTCAAAAAAATGACAATCTTCGCAATCCGATCAAAACGTCAGCTGAAAACACAACTTCTGCTATAAAACTATTCACCTTCCCCTTTAAAATACTCATCATAGAACCCGAGCTGTCATATCTTGGAATAGTGGATTTAAGAGAATATTTCAGCTAAGTGCCGTCAGAGTATTCGTAAAAAATGGTCATTCTATGTAATTTTAAATTAAGTGCCGGCGGTAGATAAAGGGTTAAAATACATATACATTACTCTTTCAGTTCAATTCTTAACTTTTAAAATAAATTAAACGAAATATAACCAGGTAGAATTAAAGTAACTTCTAAAATTTCCTTTTACTTTTAAATGCATTGTAGAAATAATTAATGTGACTATGGAAGTAACTAGTTACTTATACTGGTAGTATAACTTTGACGTTTGCGTTATGTAATGAATTTTCTATTCCCTAGCGGAGTGTATATGGTTCATTATTTCCGAATAGTGTGCGAATGAATATTTTTTTTTCTTTCTTAGATGTTTAAAATACTTTCGTGCAATACTGTTACGTTTTGAGGCTTATAAATTTTAAATTTAGTCCCAAATGTGATATACGTAGGGGAAACATTTAAGTTTACAATTTCATAAGTCAACCATACAACAACGATACATTATTTATATGACACTGAATTGCATTTATTAGAGTTTCTTATTAGCTGTCCAATATTTCATATTTATTTTGTTTCAAACACAGCTTCATATTTACTCGTAAATAAATGTGTATACGAGCACATATCTTTTATCAAAGAAATGGGCTGGCTTTTTCTGTATGAATATTTTAGTACAAACATGACAAAAAATTCTTGTTTTTAATTAGCTTAGAGTTAAAACTAACTTACATTATGAAAGCAACTATCCCGTGTTCATAATGTGTGTTGTTTTATGACCACAATAAAAGCGAGTTTAAATTTACACTTAGAACTTCGTCACAATTCTGAGAATAGAAAATTGAGTCAACTTCTAAAGCGTACTTTAATCCCAAACTTTATCTTTTTTTGTCAAAAAACGTCTTACACAATCTAATTTTAAGAATTTAAGTTAGTTTTTTTCCCTTCGTGCTGAATATTATACCTTGAAAAAGTAAAAAACGTTATCCATAACTTATTCTTCAAGAAAAAAGAGAAGACCATCGATTTCAAAAATAAATTATATTTTCATGCATGATATGCAAAAGACGCTGAAAAATAGTAGACAGTACGTAATAAAAAAATTTAATCTTGTAAACAAACACACGAAAGATTCCTAAGTGCATATATGTGTGTTTGTGTAAGTGTTATTATTTCATGAAAATAATGATCCTAAACAGAAATTGTTTTTGAAAAGTTTAAACGTTTTATATATATCTACTAATTTAATCTTAAGCAATCCATTAAAAATTAAATAGGAAAAAAGTTATGCTTCTTTGCCTTAAGAACTCTTTCAAAAAGCAGAATATATGTATTTGATTATTTTGTTAGTTTATTCTTTCTACAAAAAAAGACTTGGTTTTATGAAACACATTAATGAATGAATCCTCTAGTTGAAAAAAATAATGTGTCTCATATAAAATTCCTTATTTATTTTATTTCACAACGCTTATAAAAAAAATTTTTCAAATTTCTGGACTTCCAAAGGTTACTTTTACAAGCTTTGAATTCTATAAACAAATTTCTCATTCTGTAAATGAATTAGTGTTAACAAAACATTCCTTCAAACAATAATTGATTGAATGATTAATTTTCTGTAGATTTTTACTGAGTTTATTTATTTTGTCCCAGTTATTTGATATCAGTACGCTACGCAACAAGTTGTTGATATTTGCCAAGTTGAGCAATAACATTACAATATGTCTAACTTTATTTTTAAAGTTTGATACTGTAAATATGTAATTATCTGCATTACGTAAGTTATAATTATTTTTTATTGATTTCTTTTTCCCTATTAATTTCAGACGATTTTATTTCGATTTTGTTTACAAATTTAATTAAATTTTAATTAGATGTTGCAAAGTCGGGGCTATATGTAGGATGAGACATCACTTCCCAACAAAGTTCCTATAGCACCACTTTTGTACCATATCTTTCGATTAATGTTATTGTAGATCAAGGGTGTCAAACTCAAATCTTTATGAGCTCTAAATCGTGAAGTTGCCAGAAAAATGGCAAAAGGTATTCAAACAGAATAGAAGATATTTGACTGATTATATATATATAAAACTTAGTTTAAATATAGAATAATTTCACACTAAAAAATTGAAATTACTTTCTGGTTAACCCAATATTGTAAGAAAAGTATGTACCAATGAGGGGCAACATAATTAATTTGAAAAGCTTGAAAATAGCTTCCATGCAGCATGGGTTGGTATTGATCCTGAATGCTAAGCTAATGAAATTCTCATGCTGTCATCATCACTCGTGAAAAAATACTTGCTTGATTGGGCAATTTAACTCCAACCAGCCTATTTTCCAAATCTGGGATTTACTATTGCTTGCTTTGCGACAGCGGAAGTGTTGTGGCTGACACTATTTGGTAGAGTCAAAAGATTCTATTGGTTGAAGAGGGATAGGTAGAGGCGAGAGTTCTAGAGTGATGCCACTAAAATATGAACATGCATAAGGGTTAGTGGCATGTTAAGTAGGTCAACACTCCAAGTCCTCACGTTGTCCAGCTGTGTCAGCCAGTGGCGATTTAAGCTTATTTCGGGCCCTGTGCATAATAGATCTACAGGCCCCCATAAAAACAATGCGTTTTTAAATGAAAGTATTATCTAAATTTCCTGTTATTTACACCACTTATAAAGTACAATAAATGCGCTTCCACTTTTATTTCTTTATTAATTCAAAATCGTGTGGTCTTTTGAAGAATTTTAACGAATTCAAAGTATTTGCTTTAAGGTTTATCCGACTACTTTCGAACGGTGATTTTGCAATAGCGTACAAATGGATAATATTTATGATATTAAGTGTCACTTAAATAGAAGGTGTATATAAAATTGTTTTAAGAATATTATTTTAATAAAAAAATGATTTAAGTACAATATTTTGACAAAAAATGAACCTAGAATGAACAATATTCAAAATATTCTACTTTTGTGAAAACTACATTCTATTATAATAATATTTTGCCTGTATATAGCTCAGACCTCTCTACAGAGGCTCAACTAGAATATTTGAAATATATAACTTAGAAGTGTGTTTATCCATATTTTACGAAAACAGAGTGGAGCAACTTTAAGAAAAAAAATGCCGATAATTATTTCAATTGGTGGTAACTCTGAAAATAATGTGATTTTTTTTAAAATCTTGGTTCAGACTCTCTGGAGAAGTCTTTATTTTATATAAGCGAAATATTATTAGTTTAGAAGTATTTTTATAAAAGGAGAACATTTTGAGAAAAAGATTATTCTAAGTTAATTTTTTGCCAAAATATTGTATTTAAATAATTTTTTGTCAAAATATCCTTAAAACAAATTTATACATGTATTCTAATTTCAGTGACACTAAATATCAGGAAAATAATCCATTTATGAGTTTCTTTTATAATCACGGTTCCGAAAGTTGTCGGATACCTTCAGTGTCTTAATGAATAAATTGTTACAGAAACTTAGACAGATAGCTAAATTATTATGGTAATTATTTTTAAACTGTACGACACACAAGTCATGGGACCTATATTGAAATGAAAGAGACCTATTAAGAAATATTCACCTTTGGAACAATGTATGCATAGAACCCATGGCTATTAGAGCAGACAAATAAAATTTAAGGATAAACCACGAAATAAGAAATAAATCAATATTAATCTAATTTGTCTTCTAGAACCTGAGGCTTTGCGTCTTTTGGGAAAATTATGTGTACCAACAAAGTTAATCAAATTACTTGTTTTATCTAATAGCTCAACAAAACTATTTCCACGTTTGGCATTTAATCCTCCCAATACAGTATTTTCCATTCCAATTTCATTGTATTTTAGTATAATAGTTTTAATTTCAAAAGTATTAAAGAAATCTGAAGGTTTTTATATTAAAGTTTGTGTTGAAAAAATATATGAAAATTTTATGCTACTATATTTTTTTTAAAAAAATTATTGTGATTTTTGAACGGTAAATGCTTTAAGAATATTGTAGCTTTCATTAAAAAGGGATCAAAATCAATAACTGCAGTTCAGTATTTAATGAACAAATTATGGATGTTCATTAATAATGTTAGATTTTGTCATATTTTCTTAAATCATAAATTTCACATAAGTACCAAATATTTCAAACATATACAATTAAACCCGCACAGACATTAAAAAAATCATGAAAGAATGGATTAATATAATTTATTTATTGTAAATATATATAAATTTTATATTCCTTCAATAGTTAAAAATTTCAGGAAAACTGCTGATATTAAGAAACATATTGATAGCCGTTTTGATTTTGAGGATCTTTTCAGTTCAATTGAAGTAAATGATATAATTAAAACATTATTTTAAGCTCTTAGTAAAAATAAATTTAAGAATGTAATAAATTGTAATTAAATCTGTGCTCTCTACAAAAAGTTATAACAATAAAAAAATAAATACATACATATAAATGTTTTAAATGCTTAACCTAAAATGAGATTCAAGTAATCGTCTGTCTAATATCTATTTATGTTTTTATGAACAAAATGTTTTGAAAAACTTATATTATTTATATGGATATGTTGATGATTTTTTTATATAAATAAAAATTTCAAACAGTGTATTTTTTTATCCAGATTAACTTAATTTTATTCAGCCAAACAATATTCCTAATAATGAAAACTTTCTAAAACTTAAATTACAGTTAATAGATCAATTAATTTTCACTGACATTTGGCATATAAGAGAGATAATTTTATCTTTAATATTATTAACGTAACATATTTAAATAGTAGCATGCACATTTTTATAACAGAAGATAAGATATCTAGTTACTCAAAAATAAGCAAAAATAAAAATAAAAATTGCAAGAATTTGCTGCGGTTCTGCTTAGAACAAAATAGACATTTATTTTTATAACACGTTACCTTTTTAAATAATTTTGTTACTGTAATATTCAATTTATTACTTATTTATATTCATGGGTCTATAATACAAAATTATGTATTACTTATTTTCTAAAAATGTTTATTTATTGCTTATAAATGAGCAATATGAATGGCCCCGGTAACCATGATCGAGAACTCGTGCCAGACGAGTCGTCAGTTTAAGTCTTGATGCTACTGAAGACCCACAATGTAGAGAGGATGATTTACATAATTTTTTCATGCTCTAAGTCTTCAAGTTGTAGGGTGAGGAAGTTTGGAGAGTGGAATTCCAGCTTAGGGACCATCCTCTTCCTTTAACCGAGGTTCAAAATTGCATGGTTTGCTGACAATAGATCTTAACTACACTTGTGTTGAAACCCCAGTTTGTAAAATAGTTTTCCAAAATGTAATCGTTCACAAGTTGATCTTTTTTTGAACAAAGATGGTGATTCTTTCTTTTTCATTGAAATAATAAAAAGTATATAAACTTACATAAAATTTTATAATTATCATTATTAAAATGTATAAAAATATGTCTCTCTTAATATTGTAAATTATTTATAGCTTTAGTTAATATTATTATTAATCACATATTTTTGAATTTAAGAAATTGGTTATAATAAAGATTTTCTGCTTGGTAGTTGTGGATTTGCTTATAAAACACTGAAAATATGTTATAAGTTCTTCATTGATTTGTGCTAAAATTCCCAAATGTATTTTAGGTATGTTCCTACATTTGAGAATTAATAATGGATACAAAAGTTTTACGCATTATAATTTTTTGGATTTTGTTCCATTCAGTAAAAGGTATAGAAATAGTCGACAAACCTCTAAAATTGGTTTTAATTCCGCTAAAAGCAGTCGTTAGCATGCTATGTTTATAGCTGAGGCAGCAATAATCTTGAATTTTTTTTTAACTTATTCATCCATCCATTCCATCTTATTTATTTCCTCTCATCACTTCACTCCCTCATTTACCCTCTCTCATTCTCCTCCTCTCATCTCATTCCAACTCTTTCATGCACCCCATCCCATCTCATTCCCTCTTATCCATCCATCCCATCCTATCTCATTCACCCCATCTCATCCTCTTCCCTCGTCCACCCCTCATTCACCCCTTTCGTTAACCCCTTCTCATCCATCCCCTTTCATTTAACCCTTCTCATTCACCTCCCACCCATATTCCCTCTATCTTATCCCTCCATCTCATCTATCCATATCATCCAACTATCTCATCCATCCCTCTCATCTATCCTGCTCATCCATCTCATCTCCCCCATCCCTCTCATCTATCTTACTCATCCATCCCATCTCATTCACCCTCACTGAAATTTAATTGTATTGAATGATAAATTACAATAACATTTCAGTTTTTAAATTTTATTCACATTTAACAATCAATTTATTGATAATCCGTAAGCCCCTACGCGCTGCTTTTTCAATTTCTACTACTCTAGCTCAAACTCTCTCTATATATATTTATTTATCTTGGTGGAATTTTCAATCAATAAAATACATTTTAAAGTGCTCAATTGAGCAGAAATTTTATATACATGATTATTTTGGATGACAGTAAAATAATTTAATAATACTTAATAAAAATTAATTTATTAAAACGATTTATTCAAAGAATTACAAATACAGTTAGGTTGGCATCATTTTTGACGACTTGTGTCAAAACTTGAAAAGGTTTTTTTCTCACGTTTTAAAGCATTCCGTTGAACTGAAATTTTATATACACGATTGTTTTGAATGGCAATACGATAATTAAAGGAAAATTAATAAAAATTAATCACCACTTAATGTTGTGATTCTGTCATATGTATATATATACTTATATTAATTGTACCTATTTAATAAAAAGTAGCTAAAATAAATTTTTTCTTTGTTGATCTAAGTTGGAATTGACTTAAATTTTTTTTATATTACTTGCTTTTTTACATTATAAGATATATTTTGCTTTAAAAAATCACAAAATTTGTTGCATCGATGCTGGTCAAACCGAAGTTTTTCTCATCAAATCTAAAGTATTCACTTTTTAAATTTGACGTAATATTATATATCAATATAAATATTTCTTTTATGTTTGAATTAAGAATAATCATGTGTGTGTGTTAGAATTCACAAATTTCGTAAGCAGATATAGGCATCTGATTATATAAATCAAATTTTGTTAATTATTTTAATAATTTATTTTACATTTGCATTTTTAACATGTTATATTGAAATTTTTGTTACAATTTTTTTAAATGGATTGTTTTTAAAACTATTGGATGCAACTAACGTTTAATTATCTATGTATTAATATATACTAAATATATATCTCTCAGAAAATCATACTAACGTAAGTAAGTACTGTTATATTGCATAGAAAACTTAAATTTATTCTTTAAATAAATTATGTATAAAATCTAAGGGGATATATATACATGAGTTGTTTTACCTATGAAATATGATTATTGGTGTTCGACTTTTGGGGAAACAAATAACGCTTCTCCAACGAATAAGGAATAATAAAATATTTATATGAACTGTGTGGATATATAGAAAGCCATATCTTCGTAGAAATAATGATATAGGCAAATATATTTTTGGTGTGTTTAGATGATACTCAGGAGTGCAGTACGAAATATGCCCGAAATGTACATATCCCGAACGATCTGTGATACGCAGGGGATAGATACTTCAATATTCTTGTTTTTTGTGTGTGTATTTCAAGACTAGGGAAAACTTGCTCTAAGTTATTTGTAATATTTCATAGTTAAGTATAATAATTCACATAAAACTTCTCGTATTCTAAAATATAAATTAAATAAAAATTATTGACTTGTCATTTATTTTTTTACTTCTTAGACTTTTTTGTATTACTTATATAACTAATTTGTTTGAGTTTTAAGAAAATCTTACTACACTAGCTTGCAAAACTTAAACAACAAATGCCTTTTTTAAAAAAAAATCGTGAAATAGTTGAAAAGGTCTTCTTGTGCAGAGAAAAGCCAACTCAGTAGAAAGATGATACATATGCAAATATCATTACCATGACAATCAAAGTTGATGACACGCCACACAAAAACGCAAAATATGCGCCCTCAGTGCTAAGGAAATTTAAAAAGCAACAGGATGGGCATATTTAAATACATTCCCTACGTAAAGCTAAGCCATACAGTAGAACCTGTTTTTGTGTGGTCTTTTCATATGCGAATTACTTTTTGTATGATTCTTTTGTATGCGGTATATGAATTCCAATGGCTTTGGCGGCACTGTAATGTTTTATATCTATTTAACAGTGGCGTAATGGATAATGTTGGGACCCTCTCCCCCCCTGAAAGTCAGGTTTTGCCTTTAATATTTTATAAATTGTGTAAATACGTATTTAGCATTAATATTTTTATAAATTGGGTAAATACGTATTTAGCGTAAGTCAGGCCTTGGACCCCTAAAGCCCTGTCTCCCCTCTCCCCGTGATGCGAGGTGTACGTTACGCCACTGAAATGTAGACACTTCAAGACGCTCTGCTCATTTGTTATAAACAGTTTCCCGACAATGCGCATTCAGTCGCTTTCTCTCAACGCTCCAGCAGCCTGCGATTGATTGAAGACGAAACTTTCAATGACAGTGACACTATCAATAATTTGATAGATTATGAAGACGGACAAGAAGAATCGGATTCTTTGAGAACGGTTAAAAATACCCAGGGATCCAGCTTTCCAACAATTTGGAAAAGCATTTTCTTAAAATAAATACCAGTTAAGAAAGGAGTATAAAATTTAAAAAAGGGCTTCAATTATGTATAGATAGCTGTCGAGACATTTACAAGCAACTGACCACCTGTCACAAAAACTTATCTCTTACTTTGTGTTGCCAATAAATAAATCAATTGAAATTGCACCTTCAAGTGACGAAAGCAATTTTGAACTTATTCATTACAGGGATTAGGATTACGATGACTAGCAATGAGTTATGTATGTGCATTTTGGAAACTTATCCGTGTGTACAATGAGAAGCTATATGTTTTTAAAATGTTTCCATGTGTAATATTTAATTATTTATTTTGTTATGGAAGTCTTCTTACATATAAATTATGTAAGTAATTGGCCTATTTTAAATGCGACTTTTTCATGCAGTCCCTATCCACCGCATAAAAAATTCTCTGTTGTATTTCCACGAATTAGTTTGTTTTATGTAAGAATTTATGAATTTTTTGAATATTTTTTTTTTGCATTTACTTTTATACGGTCCCTACCTACCGCGCAAAAGCAGGTTCAACTGTACTTTCATAATAGCTACAATAATTCATCAGGATGCCTTTACACGTGGTAGCTTGATGAATGACATAGTTAAACGAATATTACATAAGAGTTTGGAGTTGATAAGATCGTTGTTTGAAAAGCTGAAAAGGCTCTCCAAATAACAGGTTACAGCTGTAAGAAAAGATGGTGGTGGTCGGCCAAAAACACAATGGCAAATGATAATCTGGGTGCTGTTCTAAAGGTGAAAAGAAAACAGAACTAAACATCGGGTAACACTGCTCATCAATTGTGTACTGCAGACCGAAGACAGGTATCACGAGTTACAGAGAGCAAATTCATGCATAAAGAAATCTTATTTGCTCGTCGTCCTGAACACTGCATACCATTAACAGTAGCTCATAGGTTGCAGCATTTACAGTGGTCCTAAGAACTAAAGACTACTCGAATCAAAAGTGGCTGCGGTAGCTTAGTGGTATAGGTATCGGATCGTAGCTTGCCTTGTCACGAGTTCGAGCCCAGTATCACTAAAGACCCACCGTGTAGGGCAGTGATGCACGTTAAATCTGTCGAAAGCTGAAACGTCCTATCGTTGGTGTGGTGTGGTAGTTAGGAGAGGGGGTGCCAGCTCACACTTGTACATCACTTGACGTCCACATCACTTGACCATGATTCAAAATTACGTGGTCCGTCGCCAAAAGCCCTCGTGTAGCTGAACAGTGCGACGTTAATATTCAATCAATCAATCTACTCGTACCAAAGATATTAAAATAGAAATAAAAGATATAATTAGAAATAAAAAGTAAAACTTTCTCTCTAAATTTAAATTCTAGTGTGATTTCTTCTTTTAAAGGAAGAAATGAACGCAGAATGAAATTTCATAGAAATTCATTAACATGGAAATAATTGAATCTATCAATTGTTTGTTAGAATCGCACTTAGTAGTAACACGATAGCTGTAAGTCATAATCCTCGAAATTATGAACCCTTCTGAAACTAAAGAATCAAAGTTAACAAATGTAATTTCCATCATATGCACAGATCAATTAACAATTAGAGAATAAATTTTATCTGGATATATATATATATATATATATATATATATATATATATATATATTGGTTATTTCTTAATAATATTTATATATAAAACTTCACGATAACCTTAGGAACCAGGTTGATGAAAATGTAGTCATAAATTAAAGGAACCTACAGTTTTTTCTCCAACCATACGCTAAAATGTGAGACTTTTCTTTAGTTTAGTAAAAAGGCAAGGAAGAAATTTTTTTAAAACGATTAAAAAATAATTCCCTCTAGCTTAGTCCCCATAAAATTTAAAAGAAAATTACGCATTTTTTTTTGTCAATGCCGTAAGCCCTTTGTTCTAAATGAGGAAGAGTTTCGGATATGAGTAGCGAAAACGAAAACAAAACTCAAAAGGCACATTTTTTGAAAAACTAGACTAATGTCATAATTTCATTTAACTATGTATTTTCACCTTTAATACACAAAACTTAATAAATGATAAACACATTTTCAATATTTTTCACAGAATTATATACAGGATGTATCATTAATCTTTCATATAATGTATAAAATTATGCAATAACTTTGCTCAAAGTAATACCCGTTAGAATGCACGTTTTGAGAAAATTTGTGTATTATTGTTTCTAATAAAGGTAGTGGGGATACATCTCTTCTTCTTGCTTCAGCACAACAAACTTTTCAAGATTCTTAGGTCATAAGTTTGACATAATGTTCTACAGCTTGGGTGTTAAAGGGAAGCTTTGAAAATTTGCATCCTAGTCATTTTTCACAACATAACACTGATTGATAAATGACGTGAGCGCAGCTGTTTATCGTTCACTATTTTACTCACTATTACTCTTTAACTATTACTTATCAATGCTGTTATATTTTGGTCTATTCTCATTTGACACCTGTTCTTTTATTGGTGCTTGAACTGATCAACCTTATTACCTATATCTGAGATATCAGATCATCCATATATTGTTATTTGTTCGGTATTAACGTGTTCCAGTTTGTATAAGTCTCGAGAGATACTCTTTTGACAGATTTAGTCTCTTGGCTCTTTGTTTTAATTTCAAACCTCTTTGTTAATATACGAAATTGTTTCCTTTAGGACCCAGCTTTACCAACACATAATGCTTTTCTAGAAACATAAACGTAGATCAATTAATAATAGAATTTGTTCAAATATTTAATGCATTCATGGAAATTTGGATATTTTTTCCCCTTTTTTGGCAGAATGCAGTTAACGACGGTAGGACATTTGCATGTTACTACTCATGAAACATAACTAATTCACTTTGAATATTTCAATTTGTTTTTGAATGTTGGAAAGAGACATTTTTATGATAATTATAAGGGTGTTTAAATATTAGACGTACTTACTTAGTACTCGAGAACTGCAATAAACGAAACTAAAAGTATAAAAGAATATAAATATTTAATATATCAACCCATCGTATCACCTACTTTACACAAACGCGCTCACAGATTTGTTGTTGAAGTGCAGTAATACATCTTACACCGCTCCTGCGAAGAGCACATCGCCATCTTAACCTTTATACTCAGCTTGGCAAAAGAAATCTTTTCTAAAATAGGTTTCGAAGAAGAAAAAGAAATTTTCAACACAACCTATAATATCCGTGTATCCGAAAGTTAACGTCACAAGTCTTGTGAGAAACACTTTAAAGAGTGAAGTGCAGTAATACATCTTACACCGCTCCTGCGAAGAGCACATCGCCATCTTATAACATCTTTTCTAAAATAGGTTTCGAAGAAGAAATTTTCAACACAACCTATAATATCCGTGTATCCGAAAGTTAACGTCACAAGTCTTGTGAGAAACACTTTAAAGAGTGAAATGGATTGCAAGTATCTTATAACTATATAAAAGCAATAAACGTTATTTCGGCGAAAGGATACAATGTACTGCAGAGCTTCATCATTTTCATCACCCCCTACCCATATATCAACAATGTATTGAATACAATAATGATGTTCTTCAACGATAAAGCTATAATCTAACCTAAATTGTGAGCCATACAAATTATCAAGATAAGTATTAAATTTTGTATATGTTACTTTTAAGTAATGGATATATTAAGTAAATTACTTTAAGCATTACGTTACTTTTACTGTCTACATTTCTAATTATATATTTTTATTATATCAGTGTAAATGGATGTTTTATTTTTTATAGTTTCTGAATGTATTTTGTTTTGCTTCCTTTCAGTAAATTAATACTTTTTTAAATAACCTTTTATTTTTGATTTTTCGAAAAGATCGCGCCTTCCACGTAGGGGAGCGCGCCCCACACTTTGAGAATCGCTGATGTACTGAAAACTCTTGGATCAATAATTAAAAAATATTAACCTTGATTTTGTGTGATGAATGTAATCAATAAATTTTATCAAACTAATTGTTGTTACATAGATTTAGAATGCATCCAAAAAATATAAAGAAGAATACAAAAAAGTTAGTGCTAGTAGCTACAAGAAGACTGAATGTATGAAAGAGGAAGAAATTTGCGTCAGTCAGTGAATAACAATAATCAAAATATGAGCAAAGCAACTAGACTTGGGTGTGATAGCAACAATTATTGACACTTTCTTTTGCCAGATACTTTGATAAACGTGCCTTAACAGTTAGATTTTGATTCAGTATCAGAATAATTTTAGACACCAAGTGATTTGAAATAGTGTTTGAACAATTTTGTTCTATTTCTATTGTATCGATGAATAAGACTTTCACCCTAATAATCTATTAACATTTTCTTAGATAAGTATTATGTTAAAAGTCTATTCTGATCTCTTTCAAAGAAACTACCGTAAATGAATTGTACTGATCCCAAGAACGGATATTTTCATTTTTTTATAAATACTTCAATTTGAAACATATGTATGATGAAACTTAAAAAGCTCAATGTATTTTCAGAGAGAGAGATTTACTTTTATATTTCCCCTGAATCAAATGCTAGAGGATTTAAATGTGTATTATAACATACTACATATTTTGTAGAAGAGAGAATTTAAAATAAAATTAGCATGATATTGCGCATTTGTTTGCTTTGCCCTTCACCTAAAAATATTCAAAGTAATTGATTATTGTGTCTCAAAAAAGTTAGAAGAGCATGCAAAAAATAGGTTAATTCATTTAAAGGAAAATTATTGTGTACAGTTAATATGTAGATGCATCTTCTTTGGCCTTAAAATGTAATACTCGTAATTAAAATGTATCTCGCCTAATGTGCACTAATTTATTGCAGTAATTTTTGCTTAAAGTCCCCTGATCGGATTTATGTTCTTCTATGAAATTTACTTTTTATCCTTCTTAGCTAAATCTTTCAGGTGTTTCTTCAATAAATCGTACATATTCCCCGCGAGATTTCATTCGGGTGATTGAGTTGACAAGAAAGTATTTTGATTTTATTCTTCGTAACACTGTGATGAGCATCGACGTGTGTTACAACAAATGCATATTCTTTTTAAAAGGTAGAAACATCCTTAAATAGCCAATAACAAAATAACAAATGAATATTCCTTGCGGGAATGATAAAATGTTCAAGCACCTCTGCATGTACTCATATACACTAATTATAAAAATCTGTGCACCAAAAAATGTTTGTCTGATTAAAACGAAATTTTGCATTCGTACGTACAACGTTGATATGTAAGTAAGTGATTTTCAAAATCAAAGTAAAATGATAATGTGTAGTAGAAAAAATTACAAATAAGAGAATGGAAGTTTTAGTACCCTGTTGGGCCACTTCTAGTACAAATGTATGATGTGATACGGTCGGGCAATGAGGCATAAAAGACATCTGCGACATCTCGTTTCACAGAAGCTGTAAACGCGTTGTAACGATTATTATTATGACACTAGATGATGACGTCGGAGACTGAGAGCGGATGGTGTTACTGCCTGAGATAGTAGGGGAGAAAGGTTTGCTAGAATCCATTTCCCCTACGTTCCGAGATAGTCTCTTCTAGAAAAGGACATGTGCGAGGACCGTTTTTAGGTTCCCGGTTGGAAGCAGAGAGCAGAAACGGGCTCCGAGTGTAAGATGGTTATTTTAGTATGTTCTTGTAAATAAAAATATATATTAATATCTCTAGCCTGACTGTGTCTTTTCGTATCCAATATACATCGCAGCGTCTCTAATTCGACAAAACTGGTAGGCTGTCCAACGTGTCCTAAACATTGCTGTGTTTTTCAATTTTCCATAATTATTTCTTATCAATATCATAACGCCAGTGATTTAACTGTTCATTTCAAGACATGAAAAGGGAAAAAAAGAATACCTGCCAATTCAAAATCCAAATTGTTCCCACGAAAAGCCATAAATGCACATTTCTTTAAGGGGAAAAATTTGTATTTTTGTAATATTTTTTATTTGCTTTTTTTATCATTAATACACAAATCTTAATAAATACAAAAAAAAATTTCACTTCTTGTACTGAAAGAGAGGGACTCGGAAGTGAGATTTCTGAGAAAGATCTAACAGATTGGGTAGACGGGCGCAAGAATTTTCTTTATTTTATTAGCCATTCGCACGTGACTTATGTTGACGGAAAATTACTTAAAATAAAAGCAAGGCATCAAACATGGGATACCACGAACGGTTAGTTGTCCTCATTATCGTCGACTTACCTCTGAAGTCTAATTCTAGAAATCATTATTTTCGATAAAAAAAGGAAAGAAAAATATTTTTTCAGTATGTTATTATTTGTGCTGATAAAAAGTAACTTTTAAAAAAAGTACAATATATAAGATTTCTGGAAGATTGGTAAAACTATCGTAAGACGTGGCGAGTGGATATTATTACAGTAGCGAACCAAAAGATAGTGCGTGGCCGGTGTTGATTTTCTTTATGTTGATGCATCTTTCTCATGTAAAGATCGACGAGGCAGTATGGTAGATTAGTAATCCAATTTATTGAATGTCTTGAAACACTTAAGCATATTAATTACGATGAACATGGACGACACAACAACGACAAAGTAACTACAACACAAAACAGCTGGCTACATATTTACAGAGAAACGAACGAAGAGAGAGTGAGATTACACAAGGTTTCGTCTTTTATAGTACAAGTACTTATGACGTAATAACAGCTCTGATTGGATAGAATGGACGGGATTGGGATGTCTGATGCAATAAGAGTACTCGATTAAGATTAAAATCAGGGTGTTAGTGTAGAACCAAATAATTAAAAGATTATTGCAGTACTGGAAGAATAATTAATAAATTAATAAAAGAATTAATTAAAAAGATGCTAGGGAATTATTACACACACACACACATATATATATATATATTGCTAATTTTTTTTAGTGTGCTTTGGAGGATTAGCACAAGAAATAAATATTTTTAATTTAAGGGTTTTACTTTTTTTTCAATTTATCCTAAGCTAAATATACTATTGTTCATCTGAAAACTTTATTGGTTAATGATCATCACGGAGTCTTTGATCGAAGAACAGCTGTTACAACGTTAATTGACCTTCAAAACCATGGTGAAGTAATAGTAAATACCTCAGAAGCACATTTCAGAAGAGTTTCTCCACCACACCCAAGAGAGGGGATGTTATATCAGACTGAAGAAAAGAATTCCGCGAAGTGTGTGGCTTAGAATCCATAGAAGGCATCATCCGAATGGCTCTTCACATTTAAGATCAATATCTTTCAGAAAAATTTAATTTTAAAGCACTTGTACAAAAAAAAATTCTACACACATATCAGAGTAAGAAAATGTAAGTGGTTTTACTTTTTACTAGTGGGAACTGAATTTGTAGAATCAGGTTTAAATGTTATACAATGTGTTGAGTCTTAATGATGTGTGGTTAAAAGTCCTTAAATCTATAAGTGTTAAGTTTGTAAAACGCTTGGGAACTTTTTGTGGGAGCAGAACGGGGTGTATATATGTGTGTACTTTCCCGTTTGTTAATAAAAGTTTTATGCTTAAGGGGTAAAATATTTTTGAAACACTTGCTTTTAATATTCTCACAGAGTAATCAATGTGTTTTATAAGACTTTAATTGAAATTTCAAGAACAGTTTTATGATTCTTTGCCATTTATTAACTTTAGAGTCAACTTGCTTCTCCAATTTATATTTGATATACTAAATTAAACCCATAATTTTCAATACTAATTAAAGGCATTATTTATGGACTCGGAGGCATTTTACTCCGATTAACTTTTCACCATTTACTTAGAAAATTTAATTTTTTCACAGTGAAATTAATAAGTGTATTAAAACAGTTTTAATTTCAATGGTATTGTAATGATTCAACCATGAGGAAATTCAGAAGACTAATGATATCAAACAAGCATGGTGTGAATTCAGATCTTAAACAAAGTTTCAGTTCCAAATGCTAAATAAATTGCCAAAGCGGAATTCTGTTTTTAATTAAATGAATTATAAATAGCTGGGAAATACAAGTGAAAGGATTTATGAATAAAGTTTTCATTCTAGTATTTAATTGCTAATTTGATGACACGTTGTAATGTGTCATCAAATTAGAGTGAAAAAATTCAGATGAAATTAATTTCGAATAAACGTTTTATTAAATATCTGGTAGGAAAGCCTTATAAAAATACATTACAAAATGATTAACGTTAATCTGAATTGCTAAGATCAAATTTTATAAGTATAAATATATTTTAATCATAAAAAAATAGTTATTTCCGATGAGTGCGGAAAAAATGATTAGATTCTAATATATATACATATATATTATTTAATGAAATTATTGTTTTTCTATTTGTGCTACGTTGTGTTCACTTAGATTATACATACAATAATTTTAAGTTAAAATATAAATTTCAAGTTTGGCAATAAAAAGTGTTTTATATAGATGAGTTAGCATATACGTGCATGTATCTTAACATAGTTACTGAACACAATACAGTTAAACCTGTTTTTGTGCGGTAGAAAGGGACCTCATAATAGAAATCCCACAAAAAATATTTGAAAATTTTATATATACTTACATAAAACACATAATACTGTCGACATACTACAAAAAACTTTTTTATGCGGTGGAAAGGGACCGCATAAAAAAGTCGCACTTAAATATGTGTCAATTATTTAAGAAATTTATGAGAAAATACTTCCAAGCAAAATAAGTAATTAAATTCCACATGGAAAATTTTTTAAACATTTAATTCCTCATTTTATAATAACGGGTCTATCCGCGAGCCTTCTCACTAATCCTCTAGAAATAAATTGCTTTCTTTCAAAAGTTGTATTAAAAACTTTCTCCGGAAGAAGGCATGGTTTATGTTATTGAAGGGTTATATATTTAGGCATTAACTTTTCTGTGCGCAAAGAGTTAGTGGTTTGTGGAAAGTAGCTGAGACTTACTCGACGATTAATTGCTGAATAATCCCAGATTGTTAATTGTCGATTTAAACAATAAAGTTATAATCGAATAATAACGAATAGAGATCGAACAACTGAAGAGGGAATTACGGTAATTTAGACCGTACATGACCAAAGCGTTCCCAGAGAAGTTAATTATTGAATTATAATTAAATATTAAATATCCTATATGTCGTGTAATTGCTCCTACACTTAGAAGAGTGCATTTCCTACCTTGGGTTATTACATTAAGTGAAAGAACAATATATTAGAATTGTATTGACTCTGGCTGATCTTTATTCTAACCCCTAAACATCAATAAACACGAAAGCTCGTTTATCATAGTATACATGGAAAAGTTTTCACACAAAAAATGCACATTCATAATTCACTGCTACTCGTCGTAATCCAAAGCGCGCATTTTCCTGTGATGAATTAGTTCAAAATCGCTTTCCTCATTTAAGGATAAAATTTCGATTGATTTATTTTTTGGCACCCTAATGAAAGAGATACATTTTTGAGACGACGGTCGGTTCGTCAGTTGCTTGTGAACGTCACGATGTCCAGATATGCATGATCGAAGTTCTTTTGGGAATTCAAACTCCTTTTGGAATTGGTATATATTTTAAGAAAATATTTTTCCAAATTGTGTTGGAAAGCTAAATCCCAGCATATATGGTATCCGCTCTCAAAGAATCCGGTTCTTCATGTCCTTCTTCGTAATTGATCAAATTATTGGTAATGTCACAATCATTGGAAGTTTCGTCTTCAATCAATGGCGTGCTGCTATTGCGTTGCGAGAAAGCAGTGGAACGTGCATTGTCGAGAGAATGTTTATAATCAATGAACAGAGTGTCTTGAAGTGTATGTATGTACACTGATAGAAAAAATAATAGTGGTGCCAAAACCGCTGAAATTCATACACCGCATGAAAAAAAGACCGCACGAATAAAAACGCATAAAAAAGGACCTCATAAAAACATGTTCGATTGTATACCACTTCACCACGCTAGACGGAAAGCCTTCTAGCAGCTGAACAGAGTGCGACGTTAAATATTCACTCACTCACCCCGGTGGATTGTTAAACAGGATCATAAACTTATGACCAGTGTTGTGTTTAATCACGACTTCGAGTCCGGTTGCCACTTAAGACCCGTTGAGTAGAAGGGTTGACGTAGAATAAATCTGTCGAGTCTCAAAGTTCATCACGTTGACATTATTCTGCCCTTCAAGGCAGAAAATCCACTTTAAACCGAGATTCCTTCCTTGTGCGCGATCAAAAAGATCAGTCTTTTAATTTTCACTCTTAGGGCAACAAAGGGACAACTCAAAGTGTTTTTACTAAGTGATCTTCTACAGAGTTTGGAGGACGAGATCACAAAAAGATTTCAGGATTATAAAAAAATTTAATTTAAATTCCATTTGCTCTGTTATCCCATTACTGCTGATATTGATACACCACTGAGGAGTTACAGCTTGAACTTATTGATTGGAAGTTAGATCATAAAGGGAAAATAATCTTTAATGCTGTGTCAATGACTTTTGAAAATCTTTGTCAGTTGAAAGATTTCCATGTTTGAAGAAATTTGCTGGGAAATTGTTATTTATATTGTAGTCGACATATATTTGGAATAGAAGTTTTTCTTGCATGCAGATTAACAAGTAGGGATTCAAAAGCTCAATACCGGTATTCAGTACTTTTTTATATCTTAATGACGGGATACCGATTTTAATACCGGTAGTAGAAATTTCAAATAAATAAAGAAAACACAGGTGGTTGTTTTATTTCCAGTTTTTTTAGAAAGCGTTAATTTCGCAAAAAATAATTTGTAACTTATAATTTATAACATATATAAAGAATCACAAAAGTTTAAAAAGGAACATCTTATTTCTTTAAATCATAACGAAGTGTAAATATCTCTATTCAATCTGTAGTACTATCTCAAAGTTTTGAAATGTGATCTTAAAAACATAATGTCAATTGTACTGTCATTAAGCCTGGAACGTAATTTTGTGCAAAAATTCACTTGTCGAAAACGACCTTTCGGCATCTACGCTAGTTGATGGTACTGTTAGCAATGCGTGATATACTATTTCCAAGCATTTGCCTCTAAATCTCTCATCTTCAAATAAATCGATTTCTCGTTGGATGGTTTTGGATATAGCTAATTTTTTTCTATATTGTATTTCAGTTTGTTGAAATTTTTTAGCTATCGCTAATTCTAATTTCTGTTTAAGAGACAATTTACTTTTCACTATCAACATTAGTGTCATCACCTTCGATAACTGTACCGAATTCTTATGAACAGGTTTGAGGGTAACAAATTTTAAGAAAATTTAATATGAACTTGATAAAATTTGAATTGATTATTCTTTTTTCATTTTCATTTTTAAAATCATATTATGTATAACAAATTATGAATTATAATTATGTTGACGATTCCTGAACATATAGTGGAGACAATTAAAAAAATTTTTAGTAACTACTGAAAAATCGTATTTAAACTTGTAAATACCGGTATTACAAAATTGTACAAAGGGTTCAAAATACCGGTATGGCAATCCCTATGACCAAGAATAAATATAGATGTAAGTTGGCTGACATATACTTGCAGGATGTGAGGAGAATTTGAAGAAACAATATAACTCCTAGTTTAAAAAAAATTGTAGAAACGTATGATAGGGCACATTTGTCTCGTTAAAATTAAACTTTCTTGCTGCTATTCACAATATGAAATTATCGCAATAAATAAATTGAATAACAATGTGTCCCACGATCCAAAACAAGTTGTCCCCTGGTTAACGGAATAAAACCATAATAGCATATGTTCATAAAAAAAAAATCTTGTCTAAATCCATGTAAGTTGAGATCTCAGAAAAAAGAGACTATTAGACATCAGATTTGGCGATAAATGGCAACCTATGGACTTCTGTATCATTGCTGATTTAATTTCTTTCTAATTGCCATAACAACTAAATAACAAAACGGATCTTACTGTAATGACTTTTTTAATTTAAGGCGTTAAAATGGGATGTAGTATTTTTTCCCCAATCATCAATATCACATTACTTAAAAGAAATTTTAACAGTTAGATTTAATCAACACAACACTTCCTCTTTAATTCCATTGAACTTTTAATGTTGAAATAAAATTTCATTTCCAGGAATTTTCCTTACATTCTTTTACGATTCATAAGAAAGACAACCAAAATTCTCATTATATGTTTAAAAAAGATTACTTATAATATATATACTAATGAATGCCATCTATTTTACATAAGATTTGTTTTACAGACGAAGATTTTTTACTTTTGGAAGAATTAGTAAAGGCTATGTGGAACCCACAAAAGGAAGAAATGCCGTTGATTATAAACAGTATAATTCCTGTGGTTAAAATATTATGTACAGTGGGTGATTGGTTAATGAACAGATCGGTTAACGAACATTTACACGAAAGATTTTTTGTGTTCGGATAACGAACACATATTCGGATAACGAACACTTTCAAGAAAGATTTTTTTGTGTTTGAACAACGAACACATATTCGGATAATGAACAAAACGAATTCTAACCAACACTTCTCGGCTCTGAAAAAAAATCAATATTAAACATTTGTTATCATTTTGCATTCAAAATAAGATCACTGAATGGAGAAATGTTTAAACCATGCTTAGTATTAATAATTACTAAATGAAACTTGAATTAACAATGCATTTAAAGGTCATTCAATAATTATTATTATGACTAAAATCAATACACACTTGAATACTTGAATTTCAATATGAATATCAATATTTACTGACAGCTGATAAGTTATGGGTGAGTGGATTTGCTGACATGGCGAATGAATTAAGCGTATTCTTAATTTTTTTTCAAATATTGCAGACTATAAAATATAAAGGTGCCACTGACGCGCTACTGCCGTAAAATACGTGAAATATGTGAAACGGACTAAAATTCGTTTTTCATCTCTCCTGAATTATGTTGATTACCTATTAAACTATAAAGTTCTATTGAAAAAAATTCCAATAGAATATTCATACAAATTAGACCATCAGTTTCAGTTTTAATTTCATTCAAGAGAGAAAATTATTTCATTTCGAGCGTTTTCCTCCCATTCCTTCATTCCCCGTCCCATTCATTGTCTTGAATGACGAATTCCAAACGGCAGACTTCTTTCCAAATAGTCAATTGCCTTTTAGTCGCCACTGGCAACCCTGAATGTGGTAAAAACACACGTGCGATGCTAACGTGACCATATCGCGTAGCAGTGAGGTACGGTTCATTTTTGCACTGTTGCGTACCGCAGTGTAGCTAGTGTGCGCCGAAACTTTGTCAATTGTGTACGCTAGTTGGTTCCTGTTCTAAAATTTTCGTGTGTGCTTTTTTGAACCAACCCCTTGTAAAAAAACTGAAAATCTGACACTTTTATGGGTTCCAAAAAGCATGGAGTGTCAAGGACTGGGCTCACTATAAACACCAAGCGAAAAATGATAGCCAAAGTTGAGAGTGGACAGAAAATGGCTGATGTTGTGAAACAGTATGACTTGAACTGGTCTACAGTATGTACAATATTAACTAAGAAAGATATCATTAAGAAGACTCAGGCAACTGAAGAAGTAACGAAACTCACATCTGCGAAGCAAAGAAGTGTCATACATGATAAAATGGAGAGGCTGCTTTTAGTTTGGATAAATGAACGGGAAATAAAACGAGATCTAGTGTGCCTATCATTCAAGAGAACGCTAGAGAAGTTTTTGAGAAATTGAAAGAACAAACTCCAGGTTCGTCATCCAAGAAGATAGAATTCAAGGCTACCACTAGCTGGTTTACAAAGTTTCAAAGAAGATCTGGAATTAAACATGTATTAATTCACGGTGAGTCTGCTAGGGCAGATAAAAAAGCAGCTGAGAAGTACTGTCTTAGATTTCAAGTATTCATTAAAACAGAAGGGTATCGGCCACAACAAATATTTAATTGTTATGAAACTGGTTTGTTTTGGAAGCGCATGCCGAACCGTACCTACATCACGAAAGATGAGAAAAGTGTTCTTGGTCATAAACCTATGAAAGACCGACTACCGAACTTTTGGGACTTAATGCTAGTGATGATATGAAGCTTGAACCACTTCTCGTTTTCTACTCTGAGAATCCCAAATCATTAAAAAAAAATTCCATAATTAAGAGCAAAGTGCCAGTAATGTGGAGATCGAATCAGAGGGCATGGGTCACGCAGGATCTTTTCAAAGAATCGCTATTTAAAATTTATGCCCTGAGCATCAAGGACTATCTGGATACCAATGACTTGCCGTTGAAAGCATTGCTGTTATTGGATAGTGTACCAGGACACCGAAAGGATCTTAAAGATAATTTGTTGACAAACTTTTCCTGGCTGACAGTTCTTTGTTTACCTCCGAATACGACTTTGCTGATTCCGCCGATGGATCAGGAGGTTATTGCGGCTTTCAAAAAATGGTACGTTTGTGCGCTGTTTCGACGGTGTTTTGAAGCATGCCAATTCTCCTCAACAATGACTTTAAAAAAATTTGGAAATAAAAGTTTCACATTCTTGAAGCTAATCGTACCATTCAAAAGGCGTGGTCAGAAGTCACACAGCGACAGTTGATTTCTGCTTGGCGGAAGCTGTGTTCATGCTTCGTTTAAGGCAGTGTTTCTCAAATTGTGGAAGGCGTGATAACCTTACGAGAGGGGCGCGAGAGTATCGAAAATAAAAGATTTAAAAAATAATTAATTTACTGGAATGAATTAAAACAAAATACTTTCTGACATAATAAAAAAAATGCTTTTTAACTCTGATATAATTTATAGGCGATATTAAATCATCAAAAAAAAATTCTTGAATACTTAATTAGCTATCTCTGATCCTATAACCAAAAAAAAAAAATATATTATTTAATTTGCTGCAATCCCATGATGAGAGAATTTTTATTACGTTTTCTTTTCGTAAAACTAACATTCTACTCTTTCAGAGAAAAAACAGATCCCAGATCCAGAATCTAAAAAATTTAGGAAAATAAAAAATTCATCACTGTCATTATTTTTGAAATGCTGCACATTATAGCTGTATTTTGTTTGACCTTCTAAGTTATTGGTACAGTTAGTTATAACCTATATCTTATGTGTTTATTTCTCATTTAAGGAAGTTGTAATTAACGTATTTCTCTGTTGCGCTTTTTTCCATACAAAACAGTTTTATGATATTTGGAAAACAACGGAGAGCACACACTTTGATGGATTACTTGGCCAAGACTTAGACCAAGATGAGTATTTTCAAACATATAAACATAACAATTTTTTAGCAGTAACATACATATTATCATAATGAATATACTTTTTACCCGGAAGTGGTTGCGCGGGACACACAGATCACGAAATTGTTAATTCTAGCAAAACTGTTTATTTGTTACCAAAGAAAAATTTAAAAGTCTTTGAAAGTAGGTAAGTAAAATTTCTCTTAATTAAATTATTCTCTGGAATCACGATTTGTATCGTGTACAATAAAATAATTATTAAAAAAAAGGATTGGGGTGACTCAATAACCCCGCTCGACCGTATCGAGTGCGCGCCTGCTCCCAGGTTAAAACATGTTGAAGTCTTTTTGCTTTAAAAATATTAAAAATAATACAATAATTCTTCATCGGAATTTTATATTATTGTTCATTATTTAACATCAATTATAAAAGCTAATTCTGTGAGGCTTAAAATTAAAATTCGCTTAAAACTAAGTGATTCACAAAAAAATTTTAAAACTAAATTTGAGCAATCATTTAAAAAAACATTTTACAATTTTGTAAACATTGTCGCGCACTTGGCTTTACTCTTCTTACAATACAGCTATTATATCAAGAATGTTTTATTTTCTTATAAATGAAAACCTGCAAAGAGCGGGCACTTCGGCCGGTATACTTTTAATGTATCAGTGCCGCACAGAGTATTTTGTAACTAATTAATTAATACCAAATTAAGAACAAGTTTAATAAGTATTAACGACTTCCATGGGCTTGTCTTGCAAAGCAAAGTTTTTCTAAGGAATGCTTATGATTAGAAATCGACCCTCTGAGTTATTTTTCTATATTTAGCAGATATCCATATTTTGTCTTCTAAGCAGTCTCCGCATTTTGCAATATGTTCAATTTAAAAATTAGAGAAAGGAAAAATAACATAATAATTATCCTATTATTTAATTAATTAATTTTTTTGCTTAAAAGAGTAGTATTCAAAATTTAATACTTATGTTATTAATTTGTATGGTTTATAATTAAGATCTCGATTTGTAGCTTTAGCGTCGAAGTGCATTATTATTGCATTTAGTGCATTATTAATGTATAAGGGGGCGCGATAAAAATTATGATTGAAAAGGGGGGCGCCAGTATTGAAAGTTTCAGTAGCACTGGTTTAAGGAGACGGAGGTGATCAAGCACACACCCTTGAAATTATGGATGAAATTTTAACAACTGCTAGAGATCTGTAATTGGAGGTGAACGAGGATGACATAGAAGAGCTCATAATAGGATATAAAGATGAACTGACGACAGAAGAACTCCAAGAAGGGCAGTGAAATGTGTCTCTTTCTGAACAAGAGGAAAACAAAAGAGGACCAATGCCGACATCTACCATTTAAGATCTTTTGAAAAAGTGGGCGGATGTGAGAGCAATGGTCTTAGAATGGCCCTCAAACCAAGCTAAATTTCAGAAGGGTTGGGGATTTTTACAACAACAATGCTATTAAATACTTCCAGAAAATCCTGAAAAGGAGAGAAAAGCAATCGACATTGGACATGTTCTTCAGCGCCCCATAAGCAAGAAATGAAAATGACTGATTAATATGCAAGACTATATGTATGTATTATTTTTTAAATAATTTACTAAGAAATTATACATTTTTTAAATTTAATTTTTACGGTCTCCAGAACGAATTAATCGATTTCTAATAGAAGTCTATGGTGAATCGATGATCAGTTAACGAACATGTCGGAAAGTGAACATAGTCTTGGAACAGATTATGTTCGTTAACCTATCTCCCAATGTATATCTAAATGAAAAATATGAATGATTTCTGAAAATATTTGTGCTTATTAATTTTTTTAAAGATAAATTCATTTTCGTAATTTCTGTAAAAACCAAGCCCACACACATTATTTTTAATTAATAAATGCTAAGCTTCTAAAAATCATTAATTTTTCGTTGCTTAAGGAATTTATTCTAAATGAGCAACCCCTCAGGGTCTCACCTTCTTTATGAGAGTACGGGTGTCACAATCCCGAAGTGTCTAGTGATCTTTTCCTTTCCACAAAGGGTTTACAGTCTATGGTAAACACGGGTGTTACGACCCCGGGGTACCCTAGAGTTCTTTCTCTGCTTTTGACCCTCGTTCTTGTCATTTAATTTTCCCTTTTCTTCTTTTCCACAGACCAATATTTAAGATGTACTTATTTTAAATTATTAATTAAATTTTATTATAATCAACATATTTTAGTTTACATTTTGTTATACGTAAATTTGGTTTCTTTTCTTCGATTTCTTTTAATATTTTTATTATGTTGTTGTTTTTTTGTTTTCTGCTAAAACCGTTATTTTTCCCACCCACATGCTTGCCGTTTGCGGCGTCCCGTAAGGATGAAAATGGAGTCCTGGGGATACCTTTGCGTTCCCTTTGGCCCACGCTTGGCAAGAGTGCCCCGCTCCTGTCAATCGGCTGGTGATATCTCTATTCTGTGTCCCCGGAGAGACATTGCTGTAGGGTTAGTGCTGCAGATAAGGGGTGACGGGTTTACCCGTTGGATCCTCCCCTAATGTTTTAGAACTATATTCTGGGTGTACTCCAAGTAAGCGTCGTGCGCGGGTTTTGCCAGATGACCGGCACATTGCCTCCCTTGTTGGACTTCGTGGTGGGTAGAGGCACGCCAGGATGAAGTTGTATTTTGCGCATATGGATCCAAGTCAGCTCGACCCGGGTAAAGGCCTTGTATTACCCTCACTTTAATTATATGTTAGATATCACAACATTCGGGATTTTTACTTGTTCCTATACCGAACAACGAAATGTCAAAAAAGTCGCCATTTGCTATACATAAAGCTTTATTAGGAATAGGTGGTGAACCGAAATCTATAAAACGATTAAAATCCGGGGATCTACTTATTGAAACTCAGTGTGCCTTACAAAGTCATTTCTTATTGCAAAAGCGTTTCTCGATTATCCATTAACAATACGTTCACATAAAACTCTCAATTCCTGCAGAGATGTCAAATCCGAGCCTGATTTGTTGAACACTCCTGAATGAGAAATACTTGAAGGTTTCTCTGATCAGAGTGTAATTCAAGCCAGGCGAATAACAATAAAAAATCAACTACTGTTCCGACACAGCATTTAATTCCAACTTTCAATAGCCCGAAACTGTCTACCACAATCAAAACTGGTTATTTAAACTTCAAAATACGGGTATACATTCTTAATCCTCTGCGTTGTTTCATGTGTTAGATGTTCGGACACTCGCAAACAGTCTTCCATTGACAATTCATGTGCTCTAGATGTGCATCTCTTGATCATTTTTCCGCAGAGTGTAGTCTGGAGGAGAAATACGTCAATTGTTTACAGCCTCATTCATCCGACTCAAAACTGTGCCTTAAATGGAAAACTGAAGAAAAAAATCCAAGCCATTAAATTAATAGAAATATTTCATACGTAGAAGCCCGAATATTAAAAGCCCAAACCCTCCCCAAATATCCCAAACTTATGCCCAAGTTGCCAAACCCTCAACAGCTACCACTACAACACAAACAGATGAAAATATTACAAAATTCAAATGTCTACCTTTACAATTACTTCAACCTCTATTATCCTGACTACAGCCAAATGTATCTACTTCAGTTCCTTCAATTACCACATCATCATCTTCATCCCAAGCACTCCTCTTGCCATCCACCTGTTCAATAGCAGCTACAGTGTCAGAGCCTCAGCCACCTATTCCTGTATCTGATGCTATGCTTTCCACCACCAATAATGTTTTCACCCCTATTGAATCGCCATCAATCGTATCCGCTTCTCCATTTAAATCCGGTGTTCAAACCCCTTCTGTATCTACTTCAGTACAGGACTCCAAACAAAACTCAAAAACTTGTGCTAGAAATAGAAAGAAAAGATTACTTAAAAAAATTAATGAAACAAAAATAGAAATAAAGATGGCAACGCACAAGCCGCGGAAAAGTACAACTCAACAGGTTTCCTCAGACGAGGAAATGATTGAATACGACTCGGACGAATACATACTGAAATATATGGTGTTGAGGAATATTCCCACATAATAGCACCCACACATCAAAACGACAGAAAGTAAATGTTTTTCTTTTACTTTCACAATTTATATTATTGTAGATAACTAATTAAGAATTTTCAATCTATATTTAATCTAATTTCGATTAATATTTCTTACATTTTTCTGTTTTAACCTTTTCTGACTTAAAAGGGAGGCTAGACGCTCCCATCAAAATGTATGTTATTTCATCTTATAAATTGGAGTGTAATATTTTATATGTGATTTTACCTTGCACTACTGAAACAGTGTACTTGTCGGAATTTTTTATTTTATAACGTTTTTAATCTTTTAACGAATGTTTGGGGCAGTATAGCCGAAATCAGCTCTTGCGCCAAAATCACTCACTCTAAATGAGCAGTTTTTTTAACTTTACTTACCGTTTTAAACTCTTAATTTTGATATTGATTTACCCAAAAGTGTTACGTATGTTTCCAGACGTAGTGTCCAGGAAGTGTTACGTATGCATGGATTCTAGAAATGGGATATTTAGACCACACATTAAATAAATTACGAAATTGTTCGTACCTTCATTCTACAAAGAATATTTTGATATATCTACAAAAGGTCAGTTTATTCATAAATTGAAATTAAATCTTCTACACCAATTTCTATTTAAACATGTTGTATTTAAAAAGTCTGCTTTCTGAGTTGAGTTGGTGGTTAGGCGCTGGCCTTGTACGCCCATGCTTCTGTATTCGACCCCGGCCAAGTCGATAGATTTTCATTATACCAAAAACCGAGAATGTCTATGTTTTAAGATTATGGTTCATTTTAAAGATACCTAGAGGGCCTGTTTGGCTTGGATGCTTTTGTCAAAATTAAATTACTGGAGCATTTTCGCATCTTCAGAGCTCAGACCCTCCTTCTGGGTAGGAAACTGGGTGTCAAAGTTACATTGTGGAAATTGGCATCCACCTATATGGCGCAGTACTAAAAAGTGACATCAGCTCCAGGAGAATGTACGAGATCTCCATTGACAATTGCGAACCTGCAGCTCCATTTGAAAGAAAACATTTTTGGAGACTTAACCATATATGAAAAATGTATTAACCCCAAGACAATTTTTTTAACTCCGCAAATGAAAAAAAAAAAAAAAAAAAGAATTCTTTTTTCCAACTCGTTTTAATTATACATCTTTTTTATGTGACCTTAGATGTCTTGAACGTTTCCCAGCTTAGTCCAAATCGAAATAAGTTTAAGGTTTCTCAGAGGTGTTAAAGAGGTTTTCTAGAGGTCTGAAAATATAAACGATTTTCAAACAGGTATAATTCTTTTAAATTTAAATTAAATGATTCGAATTTTTTACACATCATTTATGAAAGAACGGGGTTTTAGAAAAATATAAAATGTTTAAAATATAATCATAATTTTAAAAATCATAAGCATATGAAAATTTTATAAAAAATATTAAGTATTTTTTGCGTTGAGCAAGCTATTTTCTAAAATACACTGCTGGACAATTGCTAAGGACGGATCACAAATTGCTATGTAGCATAACATTAAGCGAGACATGAGGCCTAGTAGGATAAAACATAGTTGCCACACTGTTCAGACATTAGAATAAAGAATATTTATTGTTCTGGAAAGTACAAAAGCTGTGAAACATCTGAAAGAAATAAAAATGTTTATTTGATCTGCGTACGGAGAAATGGAACAATGCATCTAAAAGTCAGCAGGCACCTTAAAGAAAGGTATCAGTACGGGATATGTCCCCCGTGCAGTGTGATGCAACATTCCACACGTCGTACTATACTTTGCACAACATTATCCAGCAGCTGTTGAGGCAATTTAACCATTCCTCTGTGACTGCACGGATGAGGGTGTTCTTGTTTGTCGGAGGATAGTTTCGACCAGCAACTTGCCTCCCCAAAGCATCCCACACATTTTCAATGGGGTTTAGATCTGGAGAACGCGCCGGCCATACGAGACGTTGAATACTCTCGCTGTCTAGACAATCCTGAACAGCGAGTGTTCGATGACATGTTGCGTTGTCGTCCATAAAAACAAATTTATCACCGCCAGCACCACGGAAAAGACGAACATGAGGAAGTAGAACTTCATCAATGTATCGTTGGCCCGTCATAGTCCCATTCGCAACCACATGCAGGCGCGTGCGGCCATTGATCATGATGCCGGCCCACACCATGATACTGCATGTCAGATATCGATCCTTTTCCTGGATATTTTCTGGCCGATAAGCAGTACCACTCTCGCGCCAGATCAGTTGGCGTCTACAATCCGATGACAGACTGAACCTACTCTCATATGAGAATAGTACGCATGCCCAGTCCTGTTCAGTCCAATTGTGATGCTCACGACACCATTGCAAACGGGCAGTACGGTGCTGTCTGGTCAATGGGACACACACAACAGGTCTGCGTGCGTATAGTCCTCCTCCCCTCAAACGTCTGGCAACAGTTTTTCGGGAGACCTGCTTTCCTGAGGCAGCAAGAAACTGATTTGCCACCTGCTGAGCTGTGGTGCGCCTGTTCCTTTTTGCTGATAGGACGATATATCTGTCTTCTGCAGGCGTCGTACTTCTAACACGACCTCCCCCGTGACGTCTACAGCCGTGAAACAACGCTGTGAGCGATGTCGAACTCCCTGGCAACATCTGTTTTTTTTCGCCCTTCTTCGATCTTTCCAATAATTCGGCGACGCATAAAATCATCTATGTGATGTCGGGAAGACATGCCAAAAATTTTAAGTTCGTCTATTAAATCTTTCCTGTAAAACTTTGACTTGAAACAACAACTGTCCACACGCGTCAAAACCTTTAAAGCTCTTATGAACGCTATCACGTGATGAACAGACGTGGAAAAAATTTGCATACTCATACTTTTTCTTACTAATATCCCGCACTTATTCTAATTTTCCACATTTTGCTTCCTTTCATTTTGTGGTTGCTATGGATGATAGTGTTATCCGTCCTTAGCAATTGTCCAGCAGTGTAGTAGCACCTGATGTATAAAACGTTATAGAATCATATGCATCATACTCTTTAAGTCCTACCTAAATTTAATATTATGTCTTAAGTTTTTCAAAATATTGGTAAAATATTGCAATTTTTTAAATATTTTTTAAAAATGTACTTTTTTATTTATTAAAATATGTATCTTATTATTCTATTTATATAAAAGGTGCTACAGTGTAATAAGAATACATTTATTTTTATAAAACAACTTATAGCTCTTGTAATTAAAGCTACTATTTTAGAAAATAGCATGCGTGACGTAAAACTTAATAAATATTTCTTATAGAAAAGTTTCTTATTTTCATATGTTTATAACTTTTAAAATTATGATTATATTTTAAACATTTTATACTTTTCTGAAGCCCCATTCCTTTAAAAATAATTTGTAAAAGATTCAAATTATTTAATTTGTATTTAAAAGAATTATACCTGTTTGAAAATTGTTTGTATTTTCAGACCTCTAAAAAAAATTAACACCCCTGATGGACCTCTTAATTATTACTTCCAAATATTTTAAATGGATATTAAAGTCTTAAGATTATCAATATTTTCTTATAATAACTCTTCAAAATACTTTAGATCTGATATTTAATTCAATGTGTTAGCTTTCATAAAATTTTAATTAAAATATTAATCCTTATTTATCCCTTCTCGTTAATTTATGAAGCGAGATCAAAACAAAACCAGTAACTGGAGATTTTCGGCGTTATTTTATAATTATAATTCATCTTATTCCTTTGAATAAGTCACGGAGTGAGGTTCAAATTTGGAAAATATTTTCAGGAACAACTTTCATCTCAACATCACAGCAATTTTTTTTTTATCATAAATCCATTAAAAGTTCAATTGTCTTCAAATATTGAAGAGCTTATATCAAATATCCTCTTAATTTAAGAATTATATTTCTTAATAATAACATTAAGTTGACTTTTTCAATTAATAAAATTACAGCCAATTAAATATGATTAAAACCTTTTAACATTGATTAACATTTTAAACCTTTAAATATGAAACACTTTTATAAACATTGATTATATGTAGCTCTCCTAATAATTTTCCAGTGCATATTTTCTTTAAAAAAATGTGTAGTTATTTTTAAAAATATTCTTATATTAATATATAATAAGGTAGCCCAACTTGTAGAATTTTACATCGAATCATAATTTTTAATATTATTTTTAACTGAAGAAAATAGCATATAAAAAGTACTGGAAAATAAAATAACATAGTTAGGAAGAAAAAAGCCGCTGAAATAATTCAGTAAAGGTACGAAGCTAAACATTCACATTGAACATTCACAATCTCAGTTATTACACATTGCTGAATTGTGGAGATATTAAAATGGTTCTGCTGACTTATTTTGAATTGAATGTATCAAACATTTGTGAGGACAAAATGTTTTCTCTACAATATATTTAGATGTTTACAGTAGTCAATGTTCTACTGAGTCGATGTTCCAGTTCTGAAAATAATATAATATAAAAAATAATAATTTTACGATAAAACTTCTAAATTATTAAACAGAGCTGAAAACCTTCGATTTTTTTTAGAAATTACCAAGTATTGCAGATACTTAAATTTCTATTGTCGTAAAATATCTGAATCCAAAATTTAATTAACATGTAAATTTATCATCTCAATAGTTCAAAACTGAAAAGTTCAGGTTGTATGTATAATGTTCAATTATCGATCCATTTATCTCGTGATGTTCAAAAACGGAAAAAAAAACATTATGTGACGAGCTACTTATATTCTCACTAAGTATGTAAAAAGTTTTTCGTGAAACTGTAATAAATTTATTTATACATAAAGTATGGTTAGTAAAAATGGGCCGTAAAAAGGTGAATTTAACTGAAGAGGAGCCCAAAGTTCCATTTGCCCAGGGGGTATCACCCACACCCCTACTTTCCAGCGCTTTCTCAAAAAGTCCGCTTGCGTCATAGATAATGATGTTAAAGATTTTTCCAATGATTTCAAGAAGCCTTTATAAGTGGTCAACGTCAAATTTGGTCACCCAAGATCACCAAAATTTCGCCAAGTTTACATTGACGTCATTATATTGTAAGGAATGACGCAGACGTTGTGAATACAGAAGGTTATTCACACTTTATGAAAACGACTTTGTAATTTATTTTCTCGTTTGTATTCTGATATAAAATTTTAACAAGTTCAAAATAATTATTAGCTATTGTTTTCTTTTTATTGGAATATAAAATAAAATATTTATTTTGAAAATGGCTCCTAAAAATTTGGTAGATGGCTTGAAAGTACGTAATTGGACTTTCAGAGGAGAAATATTTGTAACAACTTATAAAGAAACGTAAAAATCTCTGTTATCGCGTTTAAAAAAAAGGGTTCTACAATACATTAAATTTCAAAGGAAAAAAATGTAACTTTGAAAATAAAAATGTAAACAGGACCTCTAAACCTCATCCTAATACTGTTCGAACGCAGGCATTTATCAAGAAAGTGAAGTCTTTGATCCTAAAGAAAAACCCACCCATTGAAAGATTCATTACATCAAAACTAGGAATGTTTTTCGGCAATTTAAGTAAAATCCTTCATAACGATTTAAAGTTAAAAAAGTTTAAACTTATATAAAGCTCACCTGCGTTTGCCTAGACATATTGTTTAAAGAAATCAAATTGTATGAAAAACCCTAGCGACTGAAAAATAGAAATTTGTGGCACCCTCGATGAGGCATGAGTATAATTAAGTGACTCGTAAAAATCAATTTTCTATTGCTGAACAGACGGGAATGGCCATACAAAATGGCTAGACCAGTGTTCCTAAGTGGGAAAAGTTACCCATGGCGATTCGTGATAATTGTAGAATTTTTTACTACGGCAAATGAAAAACCAAAAAATCTCAAGTAAAACCAAAATTAATTCACTCTACTTCAGTCTTATTTAGAAAGGACATTGATAAAGGTGACCTTCTTATGAACAATGTCTTTAATCAAAAGTCTGTCAACTTCCGCTTTTTCAGCAAAGACTCAGGAGCAGAAATAAAGTGTATCCTTTAGTGATTGATTAATGTTAGCGTACTGTTTGGAGTTAGATTCTTTAAGAGTTGGCGATGTTCCCCCACATGCAGGGGTAGGGTTAATGTGTTTTAGAGGAGATGGCTTCTTGATCCAGGAGAGTACGGTGAGGAGAAAGGGAGATAGTCCCTTGCTTTTGGAAGCGCGAAGCGCCAAACTGTGTTAGGGCAATGTTTCTCAAAGTGTGGGGCGCGCCTCCCTTGGAGGGCGCAATAACCCTACAAGGGAGGCGCGAGCATATCGAAAATTTAAAGATTTAAAAAAATAACCGGAAAGAAGTAAAACAAAATACTTTCTTCCATAATAAAAAAATACACAACAACACTGATATAATTTATGTTTATCATCTGGCGTTTTTCATTCATCAAATAGCTATCTTTGATCCCAAAACCAAATTAAAGAAGACAAAAAAAACATTTTGTTTAATTTGGTGTATTTCCTCAATGGGAGATTTTTTTATTACGTTTTAAGGTATCCGACTACCCTAAAACCATGATTTTTTTCAAACAATTGGCAAATTTTATGACTTTATTTTATAGACCATTTTATTAACTTAATAACAATACCAAGTACTTTATTTTCCCTCCACTAGAACAAAAACTACAAGCATTGTAGTAAAAGCAAATGCCATAACTTTACACAAGATGTCAAACTTTAAAATGCGTTTTACTCGAAATGTGTTTTTTTCGAAAAACTCAAACGGGGACCGCGATTGCTCAAAAAGTAATGAAAATAATTAGCTGAAATTTTTTGCTTATGTTCTGCATAACAGTAGAAGTGTTTTGATCTTCAGATTTATCAATAACTGTTTTATTTCAAAATTTTCAGTTCTTTATGTGAATATAGTCAATGATTTTTTAAGCAATTTCGTATAATGACTTAGATAAAATGCTCTAGTTTTTGTAAAAATTAAAATATCTCTTATCGTGAAGGTCACTTCAAACAGGAATAACAAAGTAACACATCAAAATTGAAAAATTGAGAATTTGTTCATAAAATCTTTGTAGAGAGTGGGCCTCGTTTATGTAATTTTTCGTACATTTTTACTAGTTTTTCCCATTTTAATAATAATAATATTTTTTTCTTTTACCAATTTTAGGATTTTTTCCTTAAAATATACTAAATAAATATAAAAATCACAAAAAGATCTCCATATCTGCTTTTTTTCAAAAAAAAGTTGTCGCAAGCAGTCGGATACCTTAACATAAAATATTACTTGTTAAAAGAAAAACGAAATCCAGACCCTGAGAAAAATTCTAAGAAGATAAACAATTTATCACTGTAATTATTATTGAAATACTGTACATTAGTAGTAGAAAGAAAAGGAAGACATGATTCCCTTTTCAGCCAGGCAGCATAATACATTTGCTATTCATTTGATTGACCTTCAAACTTACAGGTATGGTTAGTTCTACATTAGTTCTAAAGAATGACAAAATATGACAGCTTTGCCAGCAAATAACATTTCTGTAATATTAGTGAAAAGTGTCTCTGATTTGCGTCCTTTATTATGGTCTTGCACTTTTGAATCATTTTAGTTCAGTTTTATTGGATTTTTTCTCAAATAATCAAAGAAAAATTAAATAGTCCTTGAAAGCCGGTAAGTATACTTTCTCTTAATTAAATTATTCACTGGAATTCCGATTTGTATCGTGTGCACTAAAAATAATTATAAACAAATGATTGGAGCGACTGAGTCCCCCCGCACTACCATTAGAGTTAGCATCGAGTGTGCGCTTGCTAACGGGTTAAAACATTTTGAAGTATTTCTACTTTAAATATTAAAAAAGTAACACAATTATTATTCATCTGAATTTTATATTCTTTTTCATTATTTAACATTAATTCTAAATGCTAATTCTGTGAGGTTTAAAATTACAGTTCTTTTAAACAGTTATTTTCAATTATAGCATTTATCTATAAAAAACATGTTACATTTTTGAATACAATGTCGTGCACGCAGTTTTACTCTCCTTACAGTTCAGCTATTATGTCAAGAATAATGTTTTATTTTTTTAAAAAATGAACTCGTGTGAAGAGCCGGTGTTTCAGCCAGTATACGTTTAATGTATCAGTACTGAAGAATTTATTTTACAAAAAATTTCTTAATACTAAATTAAGAACAAGTTTAATAGTTATTAGTGACTTCCATGGGCTTGCCTTGAAGAGCAAAGTTTTTCAAAGGAAGGTTTAATATCAGAAATTGACACTGAGAATTATTTTTCTATATTTAGCTGAGATCTATATTTTGTCTTCAAAGCAGTCACCGCAGAAAATTCGGTTTAACAAAGATAGGATGTTGAAAATGGAAATAATATAAGAAGTGCTTTTGTTTTCGGTGCAGAAAATTCATCATCCACCTCTACCCAAAATTCAAAGAGGGATTTATTACAAAATTGCCTTTTAATTTTTCATTGGATGTGAAATCTATAAAGATTGAAGTTGAGAGCCCTTCTGGAGTATCATGAAATAGATGTCTAATCCACTCGTAACTTGCTACCAAGTTGTCCTCATCAAGAAAATACTTTTTAAAATTCTTTGCCAACATGGCTAAATGATTTTACATGGTTTTAAAAACAACTTTCACATGTTGTTCTTCGGATATGTAAGTTTTAACACATAACGAGCTGGGGCATTTTCCATCTTTATTTCCTTCAGTAGTGGTAAATCCAAAATTTAAGTATTTTTGAGAATATTTCCTTGATTTAATTATCGGAACCATGCTCGTCTGTGTACTTGGTAATCCTTTATTATCGTCGAATGTTTGCTTACGACTTAAAAATATATGTATAATTTTGTTTCAACCAACTGCCGTAAATACTTAATTACCGTGAATTAAAATTAACGCGCAAATTAAAAACTGTACATTCAAGCTAGATTCGGTAGCTATAGAAGTATCGAGTCGACCAAAACTGACTGGAATTGTACGAGGAAAAGCATTTTTACATGTTTTGCGCAGACGTTCGATAGGTTACCCAGACTCACTCAAAAGTACCCGATAATGCCAGATGTGATGGATATGATAGAAAGCAACATAGACTAGACTATTTTTCTAATGATATTTGTACTTTGAGAAATGGATGCTGAAGGAAATAAATCTTAATTAAATATATCATTTTGCGATCTGTTCCAATTTAAAAATTTGAGAAAGGAAAATAACATAATAATAAGTAAGTAATATATATTTTAAGTGATTTTTTTCTTAAAGTATATATTACTTAAAAGTAATATATACAAAATTTAATACTTATACAGTTTATAATTGAGATCGCATTGTAGCTTTAGCGTCAAAGTGCATTTTTATTGCAGTAAATACATTATTGTTGTACAAGGGGGGCGCGACAAAAACTATGATTGAAAATTGGGTCGCCAGTACTGAAAGTTTGAGAAACACTGGTGTTAGGGTAAAAGAAATTGAATTCCTTCGGGAGAGATCGTCGGCAGGTGTGCAGGTGCAGAAGAATAGAGTGAGTTTCTTGAGAGTGTTTTAAAATGACGGACATTTTTTTGTAGTTTTTATTTTATTTGATAATTGTATTTAATCGAGAGAGCCGACATGGCGGCCATTGATGTTGACGCGTCATTTCGATCGCTTGAGGGATTGCTTCGAAAACTTGGAAAACGTGTTAAACTGTGCTGGAAATAAGCAAAAAGTTGCGTGAAGATGCAAGAACTGCTTTGGGTAAGTTGAAATCGTATATTTCAAAATCTGTGAATGGATCTGCTGATTTAAAAAATAGTGATGTTGCCTCGGCGTCGTTCGCAAAACCATCCTATGCTAGTATCGTGGCGCCATCTACCTCTGAGAATGCAAGTCATTCTTTGAATAACGTTATTGTCTGTGCCAATGAAAATATTTTTACATCTGAGGAGGTGCGGCAAATTATTAGAACGGAGTTAAATCCGAGAAAAATTCAAGTAGGGGTAAAAAAGATGAGGACTATTAATAATAACCGTGTGCTGGTACAATGTGTCTCTAAGGAGGATAAAGACAGATTTTTAACAGCAATAAAAGAAAAGGCAAATACTCTTAAAGTGTCTTCTCCGAAGAAAAACCCAAATGTGCTTTTGAAAAATCTTCCAAATGAAATTAGTGACCATGATGTTCTCCAACTTTTGAAAGATCAAAATCCGGAATTGGAAGAGAAAGTACAGTTTTGGGAGGAAACAAAAATTCGTTTCACTCTTAAAAATTCGAAAACTCGGCATTTGGTTTTAGAAATGAATCCAAACTGTCGAAATTTGTGCCTGAATTTGAAGTTCCTGAGAGCAAACTGGAACGTTTGTAAAATCCAAGACTTCATAGCCATTAACCGCTTTTTTAAGTGCCTTGGTTATCACCATAAGGCTGCTGATTGTCAAAATGGCTTGTGCTGTTTCAAGTGTGCTGGAGAACACAAGAGTAGTGAATGCAATCTCTCTACTCAGGTTTGCGTAAACTGTATCAGGTTTAATAAGAAAACAAGAGATCCTAATAAAAGGTTAATGTAAATCACAAACCTTATTCTAGCTGCTGCAAATGCCATCAATTTATGGAGAAACTTATTTCATCCCAGACAACTTATGAATAGTTTTTCTCTCAACCGCGTTTACGTATTTTGCAACTTAATTTGCATAAATCGAAAAGTGCTACGCAGCAGCTTATTTTGAATATGGAAGCCAGAAATATTGATGTCGCGATGGTACAAGAACCTCATTCATACAAGGGATCTCTTCCTGGTTTTCCATCGTCTTACAGAGTTTTCTTCAGTCATTCTTTTGACATGATTAAAGCAGCCATTATTGTCAGAAATAGAAATATTTCAACTTTTCTGGATCAAAATTACCTTGATTACAATCTGGTGACAGTGCGTTTGAACATTAATAGAGTATCCTATTTGTTTGTATCTTATTATTTCGAACCCTCAAAGAATATTGATTTTGATTTACAAAAAATTAACCAAATTTTTTCCAGCATGCCCATTAACAGACTGGTCTGGTCTATGGACGCCAATAGTAAATCTGAAACGTGGTTCAGTCCCTTTTCCGACTCTAGAGGCACCAAGCTCATTGAATTTATTAGTGCCCATAACCTTTTTGTCATAAATGAAGATTGCGGTCCTACATTTTGCGGCTCTCGAGGATCTAGTTACATTGATGTAACTGCAGTTGGAACGGATCTACTGGAAGACGTTTCTTGTTGGCATTTGCCTGATTATGATTCTCTCTCCGACCACAAAGCAATTGAATTTGATATTGCTCTAGATTTCAATTCTACAACTAATGATGGTGACAGTTGTATCTTTAATCTGAAAAAAGCGAACTGGAAACTCTTTTATGACTCATCTAAATTTTTACTGTCCAGTATTAGTGATCTCATTGTCTCCTGCCAAAATCCAGAATCTCTACATGATCTTGCAAAGGAACTAATTTCTATTATTCTTAATTCTTGCAAAATGTCCATTCCGATTAAAAAGCGGGAATGCACAGAGTTCCTTGGTGGACAACAGAAATTGGTTGCATGAGAAAACACGTTAATGCTGCAAGACGGAGATTCCAGAGATGTAAAAATGCCACTTTAAAAGAAATTTATAAGAGTAAATATCAGGAGTTAAGAACTAATTATAATCTTAAACTTTCGGACGCCAAAATAAGCTCATGGAAGAAATTTTTGGATGAAATTAATGTAAATAATGTGTGGAAAAAAATTTATACTTTTGGAGTTAAACAGCAGTTTCAGAAAAGAATTGAACTCAGTGGAATTGCTCTTCCAAGTGGAGCCATGACTAATTCTTTTGAAGAACAATTAATGAGGTTCTCTTCCATTCTTTTCCTGATGATTGTGAGAATGAGGATGATGATTGTCACAAAGAAATACGGAGTGACGCTCTTATTTATACCAGCGTAACGGATGACCCGCCTTTTACCATCCATGAAATTAATGCTGTTATAAATAAATTGAAGTTGAAAAAAGCACCTGGCCCTGACTCTATTCTAACGAAGTTGTCAAGAAACTGCATGAAATGTACCCTGATCTCTTCTAACAGTTTTTAACTCATGTCTTCGTCTCAAGACTTTTCCTCGCTGTTGGAAAAATGCTAAGATTATCCTAATTCCCAAAGTCAATGATGTCCGTGTCCCTAAGTTAGACAACCTAAGGTGTATCAGTCTGCTGTCAACTTTGGGTAAATGTTTTGAAAGACTCATTATCAACAGAGTAGCCTGGCGTTTGTACAAAGATAATTACTTCAATAAAAACCAATTTGGTTTTATGCCTCATAAATGTACGGAAGACGCCTTGGTGAAACTTAATGAAATTGTTTTAAAAAACGAAAAAGAGAAACCTTCATACAGTCCTGGTTTTCTTGGATATTAAGAGTGCTTTTGATAATGCTTGGTGGCCTGGTATTCTAAGTCCATTAAAAAGATCAAGCATCCCTGGAAACTTATTTGCCGTCATTTTCAGCTTCTTGAAGGATAGATCTGTGACTTTATCTTTAGGTCATTCCTCAAAAGAGAAATTTTTGAACAAGGGATGTCCTCAGGGATCAGTTTCTGGACCTTTCCTCTGGAACGTCATTATAAATGATTTTTTGGAAAAAATCTTGGCTTTTCTTCCTGTGAAATGATTGCTTTTGCTGATGACTTACTTCTTTGTTTCCAGGGAAAGTCTTTTCATGACATTTGCAGACAAGCGCAGCTTACTCTTGACTTTGCTTCAACCTGGACAAAGAATTTTAAATTAGAGTTTAATGCTGTCAAGTCAAAAGTTATGTTCTTGGAGAAGAGAGAAAAGAACGCTCTCATTGGCAACCTCACCCTTAATGGGTTTTCTCTTGACTGTGTGAAAGAACTAAAATATCTTGGTGTTGTCCTTGACAGTAAATTCTGTTGGAAACAACATGTTTTGCATCTTTCAAGTAAATGTGAAAAATTCTGCTAGGGCTTAATAAAGTTGCCAGAAATAGCTTTGGGATCAAGTCTAATGTATCATCCCTCATTTATAAACAAGGCATTGTTCCATTTATTTGTTACGGCTCACAAATCTGGGGATCCGCCTTGAAGAAGAAAATATATTGTCGTCTTTTACGAAAAATTCAACGAAGAATTCTTCTCCGAGTTATTTCTGGGTATCGAACGATATCCTACGAAGCTGTGTTTGCTATTTCGGGCTTTCCACCTATTGACATCTTTATTATCAGAAATAATGAATTCAAGATTGCAACGAAGAACTGTACCAATAAGTGTCTAGATGGTTCCTTGAGAGTTTCTGAGCTCCCTCATCCTTCTGAACGATTTCCCCTTAACTTGGTTAATTACCGTAAAAATATTGAAAACAACTTTCAGTTGTCTGCTTTACAGATGGCAGCAAAATCAACTCTAAGGTTGGCCTTGCATTTGTTATCTTCCAAGATTTTATTGAAATTGGAACTCGCCAATTCAGAATAAGAGATGAGTGTAGTGTGTTTCAAGCTGAATTACTTTGCATAGCTCAAGCAGTCTCTTGGATCTGCAATAACGAAATCCTCTCATCGAATTTCTTAATTTGCAGCGATTCCCTATCATCTTTGTGTGCCTTAAATAACATTTATTCCCAAAATAAACTAATAGTTAAAACGCATATTAATCTCGATTTTCTTCGAAGTAGAGGAGTACAAGTTTTCTTTTCTTTTGTTCGAGGTCATACGGGAATCTATGGCAATGAACGTGCTGACTGGCTTGCAAAAGAAGCGACAAAATTAAGAGATCTGGTTCCTATGAGTATTCCAAAATCATATCATAAGAAAGTTTTTAAAGAAAAGATTATCTCCGAGTGGGATAACTTGTATCAAATTTCAATTAATGCGCATCTCACCAAGGAATTCTTTCCTTCTATTCAGAGCCGTTTAAAGGCTAAGCACTTTCACCTAATTTTTAAGAACTTACCCAGTTTCTAACTGGGCATGGAAACTGCATATTTAAAGCGCTTTTGTCGCTTACTGATCAGTGTTCTTGCTCCAGTGACACAATCCAAAATGCCAAGCATCTGATTCTTGCTTGTACTAATTTCTCTTCGGAAAGATGTACACTCATGAAGTGCCTACAAAAAAGAACAATATAGAGTGGCCTCCTCCTTTATCTGCTTTTGTTGATGGAAATTCATCTTTTACATTTTTGTGCATTCATTAATAGCATTTTTCCCTGTATTAATTAGATTCTAAATTTTTGTGTGTTTGTTAACATTTTCTGTACGTGAATATACATGTGTATATATGTGTATTTATATTTGTATGTGTTTGTATGTATGCTTTATGTTTTTGTTTTTTGAACATTTTTTTATTTTTCTTATCTTCCTCATTGTATAATTTTATTATTGGTTTTCTCCGTCTGTATGTGAGCATTCTTTTTTAATTCTGTATTTGTAGTTTCTGTATTTCCCCTTTTGGTTCCCCTTTGTGCCTATATACTTCTACATGTAATCTCCATTGTCTTGTGTATTGACTTACGTTTGTAAGCCTTGTGTTATACTTGTCGGCACAAATCTATATTTAATCAATATAAATGTGTCAATCAAGATAAATTATGTGTAGTAGTTGATTATATGGATAAATATTTAAGAAAGTAATAAAGACTTTACATATCCCTTTTGTTGAAATACCTGTAAAATCTCCTGATACTTTTCGAAGGGACTTTTATATTTCTTGTTTATAAAAACGAGCCTTAAGGAAACGGCATTCAAGAACACTGAACGAACTTTGGAAAACGGTTCAAGAGGAATGGAGTAAAATTGCATGGCAGTACTTAGAAAAAGTTTACTTGCACGTAAAAGTCCAAAGAGAACGATTGCCAAGAACCATGGCTATCAGATAGAAGCCAACCTCCTAAAGAATACGGAATTTATAGATAAAAATTGACAATGACAACAGAAAGTAATATTAACGTATACTAGCTGGTATACACGTTCTTTGCACGGGTGAACTTAAAATTTAAACAACACAGATTGAAGGATAAAGAAGTTTTTAATCAGTTAAATTTACGTGAATTGCAAATTAAACAAAAAAAGCTTTTTGCATATCTCAGCTAAACAAAAAAAACACCTTTGTTAATTTTTAGGTATGTAGATCTAATATATCTGATAAAAAGGATTTTTTTTCGTAATTCCCCGTAACACTCTTGAGGGTCGATTTTTGAAAATAACTCCCTAAGCTGATCTCTGATCAGCAAAAGTAACACATTGTTAAAAGTCTTGCGTAATGAACGCTTAAAATAGAGTAAATAATTTATATCTGAAAGTGTAATACATTAATATTACTTTCTGTTGTATTTATTTTATGTTAAAATTTTAATATTCGCAAGCAACGCCGTTTCCTAAATTTAACCCTCCAAGCGGTTAGCACGGAAAATTCCGTCATTGTAAAGATACTTCAAAAGTGCACTGCACGGGTTTTTCTGCCTTCAAGTAACGTTTTCAAAAGCGGTTGAACCGTACTTTTCTGAAGTCCTTTCCCCCTTTTAAAGGTTTAACATCTTGAAAGATAATTAGGGACGGTGGAAGCAACACAGCAGAACACTGATAGGAAGTTTTATGGCTCGCAGGGAACCCCGTGTTTTGACCCTGGAGCAATCGTAAGAAATCGGGGGAAATTTCTTTAGACCCCAGGAAGTGTTTGTTTGTTAGCTGGTATTTTAAAAGTTTTGAAAAGTCCCAACGCATAAGTAAAATATATTACAATTCCCTTTTGGTTTCATATTAATTTAAAACTGTAACAAGTTGAGGCGTGTCAGGGCAATCTGCTATTTTATATAGTTAGACAAATTATCTTTTTAAAAGTACATTCTTAAGCTTCATTTTTCTTATCTTAATCAATGCTTTCAGTTTTTGAAACATGATTATTTCATTATAAGATGCCAAAAAAAAAAATTAATAAGACACCAACACTTTAAAATTTGAAATCTTTTCAACTTTCCAACCACTAAAAATGAATAAATTTAAACTTCATCAAATCATTTGAAACATTTTCTTACACTTTGAAAAAATAATAACGAAAAAAAACTAATTAAGATGTATTAGTTTCTTTTTAGATTTCAAAGCCCAAGTGTTCAGGGAAGTTTACGTACAGTGCCTAGTTATATATTGTTAAAATACAACCGAATTATATTTGAATTTTAAGTGCTTGAACTTCAGTTTACATCAAAGAAAACATGAATGAAGATTTTCCCACATTTTTTTTATAACTTGAATGTTTGAATAAATGGTAATCAAAAATATACGGAAACATTTACAGTAGCCATTTATGCATATAAATAAACATAAAAATCAATTTTAAATTCGAGCTATTCAAAAACATTCGAATTATTCTTCAAAAATATCTATTTATGCAAAATACCTCAACATTTATCTTTTTTTAAAGGCTAACTGAATAAATAATTAAAATCTGGATATTTTTTGAAATCTCGACCGTATAAAGCTAGAAATTTTATGTTACAAATTCCATTTGAAATTTCAAATAAAAAAATGTATCGCGCAGTTAAAACTTATTTACCATAAGTTTTAGCATTTGAGTCTAATATAAATTTCAAATTTTATTATATAGCTCCTTTGGTATTTTTTAATATATTTCGAAGATTTCATACAATTCAATTGAAAACTGCATGCTAAGTGCAAAAAATATACTAAAAAAATAGACGAATATACAATAAAATTTTACATAGAAGCAAAACTGAGAAGCTAAAGCGTAGGAATGAAAAATTTTGAGTATACATGAAGTAGTTTTCGAAATATTTATTTTAAAGTTCAGAACATTTGTGTGTGTTATGTTATACTTAATATTAATTAAATGGTTACAAAATATGTTAATAATATTTATGTAATCGTTTGTGATGACACATTCATATACTAATAAAAATTATAATGGTCATTGATGCGAATGTCAAGAATTTTATAATTTTAAATTCAGACATTAAGATATTAATGTAGAAAATATAAAACGACCATCTAAAATACATGAAAAATGCAGTCTGCTATAAAATGATCTTGACAAACAAAATACGGAATTTTCACTTTCTATGGCAGAGCCGGCTGAGTCAGGGGCGAACTGGAAAAACTGAGAGAGAACTGCGGTTTTGATGGATGCTGCTCTATATAGCTTTTAAAGTTCCCATGAAAAATTATATATATATATAAATTACAAATGCAAATATAAATCTTGTAATTTTCCATACATTTTTATAACAACGAATTGTGGAATTGTCTTCCGATACATTGTTGTGTTTGACAATATGTAAGGTAACCAACCCTACTTTAGATAGATTTTTACTACTTTTTCGTAACCGTATTCCTTTTAAAATTAATTCCTGCAGCCGAAATACACCTTTTGCACCCTTAAAAAGTTATGTAAACTATAACAGTTACTTTTAATTTATGCAACTTGTGAAATGTTCATAATTAACCATTTCCGTCTAAACAGTTTATATGAAAAAAATGGACTCCCTCATTCATTAGGGAATTATATAAGATTCCAACATTAAGTTTTATTTTTCACCGAATTTGATCGAGTGGTAGTGTATCGTGCTTCCACACCACAGGTCTTGGGTTCTATTAACGGGCTGGGCAAGGTCGACTCTGCCTTCATCCCCGCTACATTGGGTCGATAAATGAGTACCAAGCTTGCTTGGGGTCTTAAACACTGAAGGTCTCTCTTCAGACAGACCACCAAATCGGGACATCTGCTCATGCACCTCAGCGCCCAATGGTCACGTATATTGGGATGGGCATAGTAGTTCCTGGCTCTCTTGGATTGTTGTGCCACTGAGTTTGAGGATTGCCTGACTTTGGGGATACCCCTTAGATAAACATGTATTTCCACTCATTTGCAATTAAACATTTTTCTTTCAATTACGTTTATTTCAGAAGGAAGTTTGATTTTTCAAATGTGTTTGCTTAATAACATAAATATTTGTGTATTATATTAAAATTTTGATCAATCAGAAATTACATGTTTTTTGCTCCTCTAAAGGCTTTTAGGATTTTAGAACTGATCTTACAATCCATATACGTTTTATAGTAGTATATTTAAAAATGATAAAGACATTTTTACAACTGTGTGAGCTGTTATGTGCCTCGTTTATAAATATAAAAAATTGCATTCAGCTACAGTTTTTAAAATGTACAGAAATAAATGTAGAAAAAGGATACTTATATAATATGAATATTTTTGACAGCAGTAAGATATATTTATATTTCAGTTTCTTTACAATTTGAATAGATGTTGTAAGCCATTTTGCGAATAGTTTTATATTGAGTATAAACCCATAGGCTGTTTTATATTGTAAAGTGTTTTATTTTGATACCAGCACACATTAAAATAAGGCTCATTTGCAGTTATATGATCAGCTTCAGTGATATATAAATTTTAAAAAATAGTTCTCACGTACGAAAACATTCTTTCACAACCGCACACCACATCTCTCTCTCTCTCTCTCTCTCTCATACTATATCTTCCCTACAGCAGGAACTATTTGTGTATACTGAAAAATTTAATGCAGAATACATTTCCAAGTGTTAAATTTGTTTTTAAAATTTGGTATGAATACATTGTGGAACTGTCGGTTAACTTCACTGAACAAAATTATTTTAAGTGTACTGTTTTGAAAGACAAAATTATTTAGGGAGAACTTTTCTCACAATAGAATTTGTAATGACTGAATTGTGTGAAAATGTAGTTATCGATGTTTGACATTTTTCCTTGTAATAAAAGAAACAGAAGGATAAGAAATTTAACTTGAGTAGAAAATGGTTAGAAGTACTGTCATGCGCATTTGAAGAAATATATCACCCATTAAAATTAAAAATTATTGACTGAATTTGTGTTATGTCCATCACAAATGCCGATGTAGAAAAGATATTTTATTTAATACAAGGCGTTCAAAAAGGAGAGCACTAGGAATGAAAATTTAGATTTTTTCCGAAAAATATTCAGTTAACATAAAAATATAATTTATATGATTTAAGTTTAAATAAATTTAAAGTATTGAAATCATTTTTTATGTTATTCTAAATTAAAAATATAATTGAATAGAGAAAGATCTGTTTTATTTCATAAATATGCACCATTTATGTCTTATTGTTTAAAAAAAATGATAGGGCATTTACTCTTTTTACCTCATAACTTTTTTTAAAAACAGGAAAGTGAGCGCGTTTTCTTAGTCTCATATTCAAAAATGAATACAGGATGCTTTTTTCTGGTTCAAATCACAAAACCAAAATATTTTTTTTTTTAATTTTTAAAATTGACAGAAAAATAAATTTTGTTTGAAGAAAATATAACTAATTTTCAACTTTTAACACGCCATTTATTTCATGTTTTTTTTACCTGCATTTTGTTTTAATTTTACTGTGACTGAATCTATGGGGAAAACGACAGAGTAGAACTACGGTTTTCATACAAGATTTCCCAAGGCAACTTAACAGCTAGCTGTAAACGATTGCTATCCTGGTTCTCACTGAACAAAGACGCCGAACCAAGTCATAAAATTGTCCCCTTTCGACCTCCCAAGTTTTAAAAGGGGGAAAGAATTGAAGTATGTTGTATTTTTGAAGGGAATAGCAAAATAAGAGTAGAACGCTTTCGGAATAACTTTTCAGGAGGAAGGTATTCACTTCGAGGGTTAAATCTCTCAGGATAAAAATATCTAAATTGCAAATGCGCGAAAACTAAGTCTCGTAATTTTTTCCATACATTTTTATAACAACGAATTGTGGAATTGGCTTCCAATACTTTGTTGTGTTTGACAATATCTAAGGTAACCAACCATACTTTAGATAGATTTGCACTACTTTTTCGTAACCGTATTCATTTTAAAATTAATTCGTGCAGCCAAAATACACTTTTGCACTCTTAAAAATTTATGTAAACTATAACAGTTAATTTTAATTTATGCAATTTGTGAAATGTTCATAATTAACTATTTCCATCTTAACAGTTTAAATGAAGAAAAAAGTTTGGAATCCATCATTCATTAGAGAATTATATAAGATTCTAACATTAAGTTTTATTTTTCACCGAATAGGGTCGAGTGGTAGTGTATCGTGCTTCCACACCACATGCCTTGGGTTCTATTAACGGGCTGGGCAAGGTCGACTCTGCCTTTCATCCCCGCTACATTATGTCGATAAATGAGTACCAAGCTTTCTTCGGGTCTTAAACATTGAAGGTCTCTCTTCAGACAGACCACCAAATCGGGACATCCGTTCATGCACCTCAGCGTCCAATGCTCACGTATATTGGGATGGGCATAGTAGTTCCTGGCCCTCATGGATTGTTGTGCCAATGAGTTTGAGTTTTAAGTTTAAGGATTGCCTCTGTTTGGGGATACCCCTTAGATAAACATGTATTTCCCCTCATTTGCAATTAAACATTTTTCTTTCAATTACGTTTATTTCAGAAGGAAGTTTGATTTTTCAAATGTATTTGCTTAATAACATGTATATTTGTGTATTATATTAAAATTTTGATCAATCCAAAATTACATGTTTTTTGCTCCTCTAAAAGCTTTTAGGATTTTAGAACTGATCTTACAAACCATATACGTTTTATAGTAGTATATTTAAAAATGATAAAGACATTTTTACAACTGTGTGAGCTGTTATGTGCCTCGTTTATAAATATAAAAAATTGCATTCAGCTACAGTTTTTAAAATGTACTGAAATAAGTGGAAGAATAGGATATTTACATATTATGAATATTTTTGACAGCAGTAAGATATATTTATATATTTCAGTTTCTTTACAATTTGAATAGAAGTTGTAAGCCATTTTGCGAATAGTTTTATATTGAGACCCATGGGCTGTTTAATATTGTAAAGTGTTTTACTTTGATACCAGCACACATTAAAATAACGCTCATTTGCAGTTATATGATCAGCTTTAGTGATATTTAAATTTCTAAAAAATAGTCTACATGTACAAAAACATTCTTTCAAAACCACACACCACATCTCATACTATGCCTTCCATATAGCAGGAAATATTTGTGTATACTCAAAAAATTAAATACAGGATTCATTTCAAAATGTTAAAATTGTTTTTAACATTTTGAAATGTATCCTGTATTTAATTTTTTAACATAACATATAGGGGAAACGACCCAGTTGCACTACAACTTTCAAACAAGATTGCCCAAGGCAACTTGACAGCTAGCTGTAAACGATTGATCTCTCGGTTCTTACTTTACAAAGGGACCGAACTGAGTTATAAAACTATCCCCGTTCGACCTCCCAATTTTTAAAAGGGGGAAAAGAAAGAAGTATGTTGCATTTTTAAAGCGAATGGCAAAATAAGAGTAAATGCTTTCGGAATAACTTTTCAGGAGGAAGCTCACCACCCAGAGGGTTAAGTAGCTATAACGAAAATTCAATGAAAAACACAGCGAAATGATAACGATAGTCAGCTTGGCAAATGTCTACTTACTTTCATAGCTCGAGCTTTATTAGAGCTTTGTAAGACCCGCCGTGTAGGGACACGATGCACATTAATGCTTTAACTACCGCATTGTGATTTACTGTAGTTTATTCCATGCAATATTTTCTTTGGATCACTACATTGAAAATTAAAGGATATACATAAACAAAATACTCCCCTTTGGGAAATTTAATCCGTTAAGAGATGGTAAATTAATTAAAGATATTCCCCTGTAAAGTTAATTATATGCATCGTTCACTTAAAATAAATAGTCAAATCGTTTTCTTAAGTCTTCATAAACATACAAAACTATAAGATACTTAAATTTTGACATAAACTATTTTTTCGGGACAAAAATAATAATCTTTGCAATCCGCTGAAAACGCCGTCAGCTGAAAACGCATATTTGCTGCAAAACTGTTCGCCTTCCCCGCTAAAATACTCATCATAAGACCCGAGCTGCCATATATCTTGGAAGAGTGGATTTCAAAGAATATCCCTGCTAAGTATTGGTAGAATATTTCTTCTAAGTTGGCGTGGTGTGGTAGTTAGGAGAAAGGGGTGCCAGCTCAGGTGTCATCCACGTCACTTAACCATGGTTCAAAATTTCGTGGTCCGTTGCCAAAAACCCTCGTGTAGCTGAACAGTGCAACGTTAATATTTACTCACTGCAAAAAATACAGTACAGTAGTTATAATTATTTTTATACTTAAAAATGCAATATCCGCCTATTCAGTTAAAATTATAGCGTTATAATTAAATACTAACCACAAAAAAACTATGGAAATATGTCCAAATGATGTAGCGTGAAAGACAAAGTTTATCTACTGTAAGTACCAGAAGCAATAAAAGTATTTTGAAAAAAGATATAAATTTCTTACTACACCAAATGTGCATAAGAGAGAGAGAGAGAAAATCATTAAAAAAACATTCAAATAAAGAGAGATTTATAACAGTCTTTCCCTTCAAAACTTAGTTTTATTCTGAAATAAAATAAATTAGGAATTATGCTCTTTACAGGAAAAATTATAAGCGAGCACCTTGCGTAGCCAAAACAAAGAGTCCTTTCACAAACAAAAGATAGATATATGCTGACGGGCGCTTTTTTGCAGTGCAGGCCTGAATTGCTTGCAGATGGCAGAATTTTTTCCTACTTACTTGACAAATATCGTTATATTTTGACACTTTTTACAAATCTTTATAAATTATAGCCTATGCTATAAATTATAGCCTATGCGTTATTCTGATGTATAAGCTATATTACTGTAAAGTTTCATTAAAATCCATTTAGTTGCTTTTGCGTGAAAGACACCCAAACATCTTCACAAACTTTCGCATTTATAATATATATCTAGATTAAACATCCAGATACAAATTAATTACACTACTTTAAGATGAAATAATAACTATACAAGATGAGGCATTAATTATTAAAGAAGGGCTTAATGTATATTTAGAAAAAATATAGCTACATAATAAATGCAAATTAAAGATTTACAATTTGAGCATTGCTGATAAACATCTGTATAATTTGCACAATGGGGGTTGATCCACCGTTAGGTAGCCAATCTGTGATATCCCGCTCCCCCAGTATATTTTCATTAATATTTTTTTAACTTTTAGTTTATTCTGTTAAGGTATCAGACTACGTTCGGAACCGTGATTTTAAAAAAGCGCAAAAATGGATAATTTTTATGATATTTAGTGTCATTTTGATTAGAATACATGTATAATATTGTTTGAAGGACATTTTGACAAAAACAATTATTTAATTACAATATTTGGGCAAAAAATTAACTCAGAATAAACTTTATTCAAAATGTTCTCCTTTTGTGAAAAATGCTTCTATGATAATAATATTTTGCCTGTGTATAGCTCAGACCTGTTTACAGAGGCTCAGGTATGATTTTTGAAAAATTCACATTATTTTCAGAGTTACACCGCTTTGAAATAAATATCGGCGTTTCGTTCTTAAATTTTTCCCCTCTGTTGTCATAAAACATAGTTAAACCCACTTCTAAGTTATATATTTCAAGCATTCTAATTCAGTCTCTGTGCAGAGGTATGGGCTATATACAGGCAAAATATTATTATAATAGAAACATTTTTCACAAAAGGAGAATATTTTGAAAATTGGTCATTCTGTGTTCATTTTTTAACAAAATCTTGTACTTAAATAATTTTGTATTGTAAAATAAATATTCTTAAAACAATTTTACGTACATTTTCTAATCTAAGTGACACTAAATATCATAAATATTATCCATTTATACGCTTTTACGCAAAATCACGGTTCCGACCGTAGTTGGATACCTTAATATAAAGCCAAATAAAAAAATTAAAAGAAAACAAAGTATATAGAAAAAAATCCTCGATAAAATCCTAACTATATAAAAGGCTGTTTATTTTGATAAAATACATTCTTTCACATTATTTGGAGATATTATTTAAAAAAAAATACTCTGAATATGTGCGTGTGAGTGAAAGCGTTAAAAATTCAGACACATAAACTAATGCATTAGATGGCCATTGTTTTAATTTTCTATAGCGCATTACATAGAATAATTTAAAAATTAAAATAATAAAAAACGTAAAACCAAATTATATTAACGTACTACTTTAACTAATTTGAATTCAATTCATGTGGAATTCATTCTACGCGTAGGGTTAAGAACATCAAACTTTTTACAGAAATATACGCGTAACGAATTTTTTTTTTTTAAGTGTTGTTCGCTCCTTTCTTGTTAAATAGTCAAGAAACTTCGAGGAATACTCAAAATCAATACGGAGGGAACACCTTATACTATTTATTTGTCTCTAATGTAAAGCAAGAGTGTAAGTGATATTTTAATCAGTGGAACAATTTTAGGTTTAAAAGAATAAAGGAATTCCTGAGGAACCCCACTCTCCAAACATCCATACTGTGCCAATTTAAGGAATTTAACGTGCATTAGCAACCCCCACATAATGAGGCTGCAGTTATATTAGGGCTCTAAATCATGACTCTGTGGCTATGCACTCGCAATCATGATTTCTTTTCGATTAGAAAAGGTTAACTTTTTGAATACAATGTAATTCGGAATGATTACATTGATAACTGAAATTGGAAAAGTCAAAATTTTATTGTGTCCGTTATTTAAATAAAAGCTCAGTTTGTTAAATAGAATATTTCGAAGAAATGCCTGCGATAAAGTCCCACTCAGAAAAATCTCTCAGCTTCTAAAACTAACAAGCAAAAATACTGTACTAAAGAAGTTACATTCAATATTTGGTTTCCAGGGAAGGTTTCAGTTTAGCTTAGAAAATTATATGTGCACTCCTCAAATTTTTAGTTTATTCAAAAGTAACTCAAAGGTTTTAAAATCATCTATTTACTTTCAATTTTAAAATTTACCGTATTTATTCAAATCTAAGCCGCAGCCTAAATTCTCAACGCGTTTCTGTGAAGTAATAAAAATATAGTGCAAAAAATTTATTGATATTCATTGCTTATGAAATTAAAATGATAACTAATAAAAAGGGCATAAATAATTTATTTTATTAGTTTTGAAAACTTTCTAATACATACATGTCCCTGTTACTGCTCTAACCATCAGTACCATGTCCATTTTCTCCCATCCAACGAATTTTTTAGGAGCCACTCACACCCGATTTTCAATGGCATTAACTTTGGGGGGAATGGGGCTTATGTTCGAATAAATTGGTAATTAAAAATCTATTATCAATTTAAAAAAATCAAAAAGAAAATATAGTTAAACAAAATTGTATTACGACATTAACTGTCATCAGTTAAGAAATATCCAATACTATAACCAGGGATAATTTCGCTCACCAATTAGGGATAGGTGCATTCCTTCAGGGCCGTAATAAATAACATGCAGGGCCTTATTGTAAATTTCAGCAAAGTACACTGTCGTACCCCGATTTAACGAACCCCTATTTAACGAATTTTTTTCATTCTACAATTAAAATGTAGGCAAAAGCCCCTATTTAACAAATGATAAATCCCGAATTAATGAATTGCTCAACAGCTGAAATTTTCTTTATTAGTTTGTGTTAGAAAAAATCGGATTTTTTTCAATTGACATCCTTTTTGTCCAGAATAGAAAATGGTTTTGTCTTGTAAGTAGCAAATTTCGACGGTAAAAGTGCAGAGCGTTATTAGACTTTACAGGCGGAGATGAGTCATGAGTGCAACCTATTGTGTGAGTTTTTGAATAGGACAAGAAACTCCTTTCTTATCTAATAGTTCTCCACAAAACAGGAGACAGTTTCATATTTTTACGAATATGTTACATTTGATGGTGGACTGCCTATCAGTGCAACTGAAATTCAGGAAATTGTTGATTTGTCAGATCCAATGAATAGCGATTCTGATACAGAAATTGATAATGAAACTTATGAAAACTTCTACGTTTTCTAATGCTTTACAATGTGTGAAAGTATAGCTTTTGTAGCAATATGTAAATGACGCAGTATTTTTTTCTAAAAAAGAGCTGGGCAGGAGTCAAAAATATTTTCAAATACCTATTAGATAGTATTTTAAAATATCCATTTAACTGGTGCATAATAATTCTCTAATAATATTTTAAACTGTTAAATAAAAAGTGTGCAATTTCTCTAACTATGGAAATTTTTTGTGTAGTTGATTATTGCATAATTTCCAAAAGTTAAGAGCAAGAAATTTGTATTTTGTTTGTACCCTTATATAACTAATAACCTCGATTTAACGTACAAAATGCTCAGTTCCAATGAATTCGTTAAATCGGGGCTCGACTGTATTAAAATTTAAACAACTTTTTATTTCTACTTCAGAATCCTCTTCTGTGAAAAATAGCAGCCTGTAAAGTGGAAGAAATAAGACTTCAAGAAAAGAATTTATCTATCCAGTGAAATAAAAAAATTCCGAACTTTTTACTGACAGGCTCAAACAAAATGTACTGCTTTTATCTCACACCTTTCATGGCCTGTTTCATTCTTCAGTAAGACTGCTATCGCTGAGGACTACATTCCAAGACAATTTCTGGAACAATACTTTATCAGCTTGTAAAAAAAGAAAGAAAAAACCTTTTTCTCAAAGCTTTCTTTTAAATTTATTTTAACATTTTCGCACCATCTCTGAATCTCATCTGCTTACACCATCCTTCATTGGATCCCTTTTAAACTTTTTGAAACACGAGTGGAAAGAATATCTCTGTTCGGTTTTTTAAATACTTCTTTAAAAATAATCTGACATTAAATGTGATATTTTTAACTAAATTATCATCACAAACGTCGTTTTTTCAAAATATGTTGAAACATAAAACTTAAATGCAATGTTTTTAATGGATTTATAAATTAATTAGTTTCATAGCATTTGTTCTACTTTTTTCTTCTTGTTTTTTTTAAATGTGTATAATTTTACTACCTTAAAAATAATGAGACTAGATATTGAGGTTATTTTATCTTAAGTGAATTGCACTCTAATGTTATTAATTCATAGATTAAGAAGATAGTAATTGTAAATTTTTGCATTTTAACATTCTATTTCAAAAGATTCCTATATTAATGATTTTATATACTTTTTCCTGTGCCACTTCTAGAAACTTTAAAAATGCGTTTTCTTCGCATATTTGAGCTGTAAAGAAAGTTCTTAAGTAAAGAAAATATTTTTTTTTGAATTTGGATACAGCTGTACTTATCAAGTGCAATAGAGTCGGATGGAGATATAAACGAGAATTGCTGGAGAAGATACAATTTTGAATTATATAGAATTTATAAGGAACCTGACATCAATAAAAATAAATAAATAGAATGAATTGGATGGCCCCTATAATGCAAATGCCAGATGATAATGTCAAAAAATACTACATTTCAAAGTCATTGGGATTCGGAAGCGTTTAAAACCAAAGCTGAGATGGACGGACTCAGTGGAATCAGACTTTAGGATTAAAAACGAGAAAACTTGGAGAATGAAGGTGAACAAGAGGTCACTATGGAAGAATCTTCAAAGGAAGGCACTGGCCCACGAGGGGCTGTATTGCCAATTATGATGATGATGATATATTTTATAATTTTCTCTTCATATTAATCATTAGAGGATTTGATTTCGAATTAAAATTTTTCATTTTAAACCAGCATGTTTAAGTATTCATAATATATAATGCGAAAAATTAATGAAAACTTATGCTTTAATTTAAGTTTAATTAATTTTGTTATTTCAATTAGTCAAATATATTTAAATTAGTATTGGGTACTAACTGTATAATTCCAGAAAATGTTTAATTTATTAACATGCATATCTCAAAGGATTCAAACATTTGTTATTTAGATCAACTATTTCCTTAACACATTTCCTTCCGTTCATATCTTAGGTACCAGTTTACTTTTATGACAAATATGGTTTAGAAGTGGTAATAAATCAGGATTAGAACATGTGTAACGCTCTAAATATTATAAAACTTTCCTCATAGAATATTTGGCCACAAACAAGAGCAGTAGCGCACAAAGGAATTTTTAAGGGGGTGTCCGTATCATGCTCCTTTTGATTTTGTCGATTTTCAGGAACAAAACCCAGTAAAAAACTAATTATTGAATAAATAATTAGCATTAATTAATAAAATTAATCATTAATAACAAATACTTAATTAAATTTTAAGTACTATATACTTAGAATTATAATCAATCAGAAAAAAATCAAGGGCTATGGGGGTCCGGACCCCCAGGATCCCCCCACACACTTTTGTGCGCCACTGAACAAGAGCCATTACAGGTAAGATAAACTTCCTAAATGCAACATTAAGAGCTGGCGCAAATCATGGAAACCATTTAAAATAAAAAATAAGTAATGATACGTATTATTTTTATTACGAATTAATTACCAAAGATATTACATTAAAATTAACTCTCATATATATTTCATAAGGTTATGTATGTATTACCTTGGAAGAATCAAAACAATAGCGAGAGGTGATCTTTCACAAAATTTTAAGAATTGAAAGGCTTCTGCGTTTACGTTGTGAATAGCAACATTTACTCTGGTTTTGTTGTAGCTTCTACCTTTTATATTTTTCTCGTTCTTTAGTATATGTTCCAATACAGATAGATGTTATACAAGAGCACGAAGGTCAGATGGTTCTTCCAATAAACAGATAACTTATAAAGGAAAACCATGAAACGGTAAATTTCTTTCGGAGTATTTGTTATAGATACAAGAGCGAATTCATCAACATATTTGCAAAGCACACACAAATATTTTGGTAGGCCATGTAATTATTTTCTTTTCACGTGGATAACAGGAGAGCATCTGCTCTTGTTCAACAAAACCTGCCAAAATTTTTTTACAATGAATCACAAGAAATTATTTTGATTTATTTTCATATTCTTTTATCTTTTCCTCAATATTATTTTTGTGTTCATTTGAGGTATAAGTGAGGTCTGTTTATTTGCAAATTCATTTTATTATTTTATTTCTCATTTTGAAAAAAGTCTTGCTGAACTATATTATTTATACAATTCACGCTAAAAAAATATTTCTTCCAATAAATGAAGTAATAAATTTTAAATCTTGGGGACTTACATTTAGCTTCTAACCTTCACTTCGCGACAAAATCAGCATTCATACCCAAAATATAGTACCTATTTAACAGGACAATAAATATTGAGGCATAGTACGAGATTGGCTGCTCGGAAATAATGCCATATCATGCATTGGAATGTGACTGGCTGTCAATGTGTTAATAATTCACTTAATTAATAAGAAATTTGTTGATCAAACAGCATTGTTATTTGGTAAAATACTACATATTTCAAACTTATAATTTGATGCTATTAAAATAATTTGTTTCTTAACAAAAATATCAATTTAAAAATTATCTATAGGAAGTATCTTATTAAAAATATTTTAGTTGCAAATTATATCGTATTAAATAATTCATATTTAAAAACGTTAAACTTATTAAAATTGCTAATATAATATGCAGAAGTTCCTTATTTAATCTCAGAAATTTTACTGTAGTTAATTTATTGGGGGATACTGAATGATACACACGATAAGAATACATTATAAATTAAACTCATCTTGGGGGAGGGGAGATATCAAATTCAAAGAGAGAATTTATCATTCATTTTTAGCGAATTGATTTCGTTTTTGATTAATTGATTTATTCAATGCATTACTAAATAGCACTGCTAAGCAATTCCTCCAAGAAGATTTTAAAAACTTTTTTAAATTTTATTTTATTTCATAATTTTATTTAAAAAGTTCAAGGGCAAGTAATATATTTATTATATAGTGGTTACAATAATTAAACTCAATATTAAGGAAATAATTCACATGATGATAAAAAAAATTAATTGATCTTTTATTTAAATTTTGAAGATATTTAAAAAAACGAATTGACATTAATGAAGTGAGAGAGATAAAAATACTTTTAAAATTTAATGAAAAAAACATAGTAAATAATGTAAATATTTATGATACTTTTAATTCTGTTAATAGGCCAACTTTATTAGAAAATTATTTGTATTATTATGGTAATTGTTATGAATAAATTTCAGGATTACCGCACGTTGGACCTCATAATAAATCTCCCATAGTTCTATCCATTGCATAACGCTTAATTAAAATTTATAAGCGGGATGTAAATTTGCAACAAAGGCATAATTTTATTAGAATAGTTATCATGTAGGTTATATAAAATATTTCAAAGACAAATATTTACCATACAATAACAATCCTTCTTTTAATGCAACAGAACAATATTCAACTATTTGAATTTAATTATCTTTAAGAGGACGAGGTAGTTTATTATGCATCGAGATTAGAGATGAAATTCTTACTGGCATTTCATGAATAGCTCTAAGTATTATTAGACTTATTGTTTTGTCTAAAAATTGGAATTAAATAAGGCATAAAAGTTTTAAGCTGAACACTTTGTTTTCTGAAAATTAGTGCGTAGACAAAAGACCAGAAATCATTATTCCTCCATTAGCACAACCGCTATTGACTTTAAAGGTCCAATGCGCTTTAATACGCTCATTGAATTTAACTGAAAATTTCAATACCTTTCAAATCAAAAATCCCTAAGGAAACTTTTGTTCAAACCATTAAGTTAATTAATTCAAATTAGAACTTGTAAACTGATGTGATTGAAATGTTGGAAGAACAGCTGAAATATAGATCCACAGAAACAATTATGCATGTCCATTGAAATTTTATTTGCAGGTAGTGGAAACTTTTCGATATTGATGGATTGTATCCATCCCAAAAGTATGGTACACTTTCAGAAATAGATTAAAAATTAACAAATAAAGATTTTCACTTGAAGTTTTTTACGTTTCAAAAAGAAAAGATTAAATTTTTTAATAAAATGCAAAGTAGATGTGTGGCTCTATATCCACGTTTCCTAGCATTCTAGTTTCAAAATGGCATCACCACAAGAAAAAGTCTAAGTTGTAGTAGTAGTTGTAGAAGACTCGGTAAACTTTGAGCAGTTTTTTTTATTTATGTAATTAAAAATTATATTTTAGCATTTAATATAACGTTTCTATTTAAGAAAATGATACGGAATGAAATTTTCTCATATTATTTACAGAATCTTAAAATTTTAAATTTTTTGAGGAAAATTTGGAAAATTTTAAAATTTTACTTCTTTTATAGTTATTAATTTTTTGATTCGGAATTTTTTTGTAATATTCTTAAGGATATTATAAGCAACTTTAGGAATCGATTTTACTAAAATTTAATTAGTTTTGGAGAAAAAAATAAAATGTGGATATCCATGTTAAAATTCAATGAAAAAAAGAATATATCCTACATTTTAATTTTTTTTAAAAAAAGTGTTCAGAGTTTACCGCAAAATGGGTCCTTAATTCTGTTACATGCTTTATATATAACACACAGGAGAAAATGGAATTGATTGGTAAATAATTGTGCAAGGAGTAGCATTTTGAATGCACTACTGTATCAGAAAGCACGAACTGAGATAAAATACTTTAAAGTTTATAATTCTGAAAAAATAATTATATTAAATAAAATTAAAGTACCACTTTAAGACATTATTTGTATATTTTTCTTTAAAATAATTTAATTTTCGTATATTTTCAACCCTTACATTTTTATAAATGATCAATTTTTAAAGAGTATTACTTGCACAAGAAAACTCAAGAATATTATTCTGTTTTGAGCTCTTTTAAATAGGAATTATTTATTAATCGTATATATACTTTCAACTTTTCAAAATATTAATAGTTTAAGTTATTAAATTTATGTTGTTCATTGTTTATAATAAAGTATGTTTTCAGTTTTTTAAACTAAGTTCAATTTTAGAATTTTTAAATTTTAATGGTCCCAGTCAAGCAAAAAGAAAAATTATCATATTATTTTGTTTGCTTTTTAATAATAATGGTTATGACTTTGACAGATATTTAAAAACATCAACGCGATTCAAGTCACGTTTAAAAGCTAGTATTTAAATATGAGTATTTCAGCAAAATATTATTTTCCCCCTTTTTATTTAACTAATGTTAGCAATATGAGTAATAATAAATTCTATCATCTGTGCCTTTCCTTATAATTTATCAATTAATCATCCGCAATAAAAATAAAATGTATTTTTCGAGATATTTTAGCTATTTAGGATCAATTAATACATCAAATAACTTTAAAACTTTTTATTCTTCACTTTAACAGTTTATCATTAGTTATGTCATAGAATAGCACTTAAGAATTTTAAAGTCAAAAGTATCTCTTTTATAATAAATATTACTATGCAATATATTATCCAAGAATACAATGATATATATAAATAGTCAGTTTTAAATGGATTATTATTAATTGTAATAAGGTTTAAGTAACAGGATAAAATTCAATGTTGGGGTTTAAATTGTTATTTTAACTAAAAACAATTAGACCATCGATATATCTAAAAATGTAATTGTCATTATTAATAACATATTTATAATTATAAAAATGCAAGTATAAATTAGCCAAATTAGTGCTAGCAGGACCACCTTGAGGCAAACCTTTAGTGTGTTCGTACAATGAACCATTAAAATTGAAGTAATTTAAAATTAAATTAACTATGAGAGTTTTGAATTTGTGGAAATCAATAGTAAGATTATAATTACTGTGATTTTCTAAAATTACCTTAATAATGTTATTGTTATCAATGGAACTGAATAGATCTTCAAAAAGCAAAACTTTAAACTTAATATTTTTTTTATTTTGAAAAAAATCTACTATATATTTACCATTTTTAATTAAATATATTTTTTATTTTGCTTGTTGATGAAGTTTTGTTGAATACTATGCAGCATTTTACCTACAGTAGTGATATACCGAGTAAGCAAAAAGTCCGTAAAAACTTTTAAAATTTAAAAAACTTTCAAAATTAAAGAAAATAAAAAATGGTTTGCAGTTTTAGCATCGTTAAGTCACGGGATTTTATTTTTAAAATGAGAATAAAAAAATAATTCACAAACAGCCAATAGGTGGCGTTTTGTACTTAAATGAAGGGAAAGACATACAAATATCAAAAATAATGCTACCAAATAATTCATTACTGCTGTATGTGTTTCACATGACCCCCGCCACAGAGTATAACACATTGCAGGCGTGTCACAAATCCAACAACGGCAGATTCAGAATGTCCGACTGTATACATGACAGCTCTCGGTGGCTCGCATCTTTCAATTCCAACAGATTGGATGGACCGAATCGATAAACCTGGTTTTTTAAATATTCCCACAGCTAAAACTCTTTTGGTGTCAGATCTGGAGTTCGAAGAAAATCTTTATCATGGAATCTTGCAACATTTGCTGATGATTCTTTCTTCCTCAAACGTCTTTATCAAGATTTCCTTGACTGGAATAACAGTGTGACTTGCTGCTCCATCTTGCAAAATGTAACAGTAGAAAGCGCTTCTTTTTTCCGCAAACAGGGTACAACCTTTTCAAACAGAAGCGTTAAATAATGTTTTGATCATTTACTGTCACCGTTTACCACCCATTTACTAGAAACTATGTTACAAAGAAGAGAGGTTTTATGATGAAGGAAGTTGTGAACCCACACCACACTGTGACTAGAAGAATGCAGTGGTTTCTCAGTGAACACATGGATTCGGCGTCACCCAGATGCAACAGTTACTGGTATAAACATCATGGAGCAAAAAAAGTGCTTCATTATTCACAAGATCTTAAGGACTTAAGAGGAATCTTTATCAACTTTGGAATAAGTCCACCTCACAAATGCTTCCCTCTGTACGTTATCAGACAGTAAAATTTCATGGAAAGACTGAAATTTGTACTGAAACTGATAAAGAACTCAATGAAAAATATTACGTGTCGAGAATTGTGGAAATCCTAAGCATCTGCCAGCACCCCATGCACTGCTAGTCCGTGCAGCGGATTCTGACGTTAATGTTTCCATTTCGGCTTCAACACGCGCCCCAAACATGTCAGACTTGGTCGTTCGGATCTTACACAATCCTCGAGTAATCAAGTTTCCTCAAATCCCTGAACAAACTTTATGAGTTCTGCCCCTGTTGAAAGCTCACTCTTTCTCTCTTTTACAATCTTCAAATTTTTCTGAAGTCAAAATCTACGCAGTGCAACAGCACTGGCATTCGTGTAAAACAGCTTCACCAACAAAACTTCATCTTTCCCACTCAGCATTCTTGTTCACTTTGTCGGCATGCAACGGAGAGAATAGGATCTGGATCAAGAGCAGCAGTTCTTATAATCGCCTGTCATTTGTACCAGCGCCATCTGTCGGCTGTTTTTTTATTAAAGGGTGTTTTTTTGAGAGGTATAGAACTTTAAATTGAAATAAAACAACGATATATTATTCGATTGACATGAATTTTTTTTATTTGAAAGATAATCTTATGGCATTACATTTTAAATATGATTTCTGGCATAGGACTGTTAAGGCTGGCTCGGATGTAGTCCAATCTGGACGTCCAATTTTCGATGACTTTTTCCAACATTTGTGGACGTATATCGGCAATAACACGGTGAATATTGTCTTCCAAATGGTCAAGCGTTTGTGGCTTATCCGCATAGACCAATGACTTTACAAAGACTCACAAAAAATAGTCTAGCGGTGTTAAATCACAAGATCTTGGAGGCCAATTCACAGGTCCAATACGTGAAATTAGGCGGTCACCAAACGTGTCTTTCAATAAATTGATTGTGGCACGAGCTGTGTAACATGTTGCGCCGTCTCGTTGGAACCACAGCTCCTGGACATCATGATTGTTCAATTAAGGAATGAAAAAGTTAGTAATCATGGCTCTATACCGATCACCATTGACTGTAACGTTGTGGCCTTCATCGTTTTTGAAGAAGTACGGACCAATGATTCCACCAGCCCATAAAGCGCACCAAACAGTCAGTTTTTCTGGATGTAACGGTGTTTCGACATTCACTTGTGGATTAGCTTCACTCCAAATGCGGCAGTTTTGTTTGTTGACGTAGCCATTCAACCAGAAGTGTGTTTCATCGCTAAACAAAATTTGCTTATGAAAATAGACCATTATTTTTGAAACAAAATTGCACAATTTGAAAGCGTTGTTCAGGCGTGAGTCTATTCATGATGAATTGCCAAACCAAACTGAGAATAAATCACTTGACAGCTGTTAAATTGGTCGCCATCTTGGAAAGTAATGCCAACTTAAACTTCTATACCTGAAAAAAAATCACTGTATTATTATCTCTTAAAAAGAATCCCGTATCCTATCAATACTAAGCTTGCAAACAATTTTTTTATTTTGTTTAATTTTTCGGATTTTATAAATTTTTAAAGTCTATACGGACTTTTTGCCCCCCTCCCCGGTATGTTTTAAAACCATTTGTTACAGTGCGAAATTTAACAGTTATTTTAAGGAATTTAGATGTTAAAAATATATAAGGAAAGAAAGAGAAATATTTCTCTATCTTTCAAGAAAGATCTATTTTTCAAGAAAGTTTTTGACTGTAATATTAAAGACTTTTAACACAGAAACTTGCTAAGATCCAAGCTAAATGAAGAAATAAACACTTCGAAGGTTCAACAATAGAATACGAACTCAAAAATATCATAAAATCTGATTAATTTGAAGATATTTTCAGTAAAATTTCGCGATTTTCTGATCATATAGATTATTAAGTTAATCAATACGATGATCGATAAGCTAAAAAAAACCCTTAATTTGTCCGTGTAAGTTTATGTTTAAACCAATAAAACCTTATCAATTACTGTTGCAACACATTTTTTAGATCTAAACTCATTACTTGTGAAATTTAGCATACATAGCAACACAAAAATCCCATACCCAGTCACAAGTTTTTTAATGGCTTAAAGAACTTCTTCCAAATGCCACTTTCTATAAGCAATTCTTTGTTAAAAGTAAAATTAAATAAATCAAAATTTCCACAAATCTATAATTGATGGAACAGAAACTGTAAGAAGAGAGAATTATAAGTTTTGCGAATAAATCACTCAAGTTAAGAGGATTAACTTGAAGCCTAGGATTCAGTTTCAAATCTTATGCATTCATTTATATAGAGTTGTTTTCTTTTCCATTCAAGCATGAGTATTTACTTAATGAGTGCATCAGAGAATTAAAATGCACAGTGTGTGTTGATTCATATCATAATGGGATTTAATCAAAATTTCTTCCTTCTGGAGAGGAAAATATGCTAATGGAAAGAAATGCAACATCAATTACAACTGAATGGAATTTTCTAAATTTATCTGGCAATGAAATAAAATTTAAAATGTCAAACACATCCTATTGACAAACTCTATCTCTCCGAGGAGAGGGAGGAAAATTTTTTTTTCTGAATTTAAATATAATTGAACCTCTATAATTTTTATATAAATTATTGCAAATGTAATTAGAAACAGTAAACAGTATTTTACTTAGGAACTCGGGAAATGGCATTCAAACAACTTTGAGAAGTCAAATATAATATTTTTGAAACAAATTCTTGCTATTCGTTTATTTCGATTCACAAAGATTTTAAAAAAAAGCAATATTGAAAATTATTGGGCTGTTAAACTCTCATTAAGGATAGTTTCCATCCAGAAAAAAGCCACACAAGTTCATAGAAAATAGTATTTACGATGCATCTTGATTACTTCTATTCTTTTGAATAATTATCTCAATAACTATGCGACATAACATTGGAAGCCTAAATACAAACGACGCAATTCCTTAAACCAGTAGGATATGCAACAGGTATAGAATATACAAATTTACTTAATGCACCGTCTTTGGTATTATAATTTTTCTTGAAGTTACATCTAGAATAGATTTTTCATTTTGAAAAAAAAAAACCGAACACTCCCATAAATGACGATTTTTTGTCAATTTCATTATATCTGTGCTCTTTTTATTTAGTTCGACAAGAGTAAACACAGTAGAGCATAAAATACCAAACAAAGGAAAAACAAGCCTTTTAAGTGCGGAGACAAGTATCAACGGGATCCATAAAAATAAATAAGATCCTTTTCTATCAGTGGGATTTGTTTTACAGTGAACTTAAATATAAACAGTTATACTTTATCATTTTGTATCCAGAATGAGATTCTATTGAGAATGGGCTTCTATCTATTCTAGAGTGGGTTTCTATTTTTGAAACAATATTTTACTGCTCTCTCATCTACTTCAAAGGCATTAACTAAACAAATATAAAAAGTTAAATCAATAAGATATATGGCCAATTTAGTTAAACTAAATACTAATACCAACCATCCGCTTTGCTTATGTGGAATGGTTGAGGAATCTCGATCATTTTTTGTTAGCTTTTCTTTCATTATAGGTAACTTTTGTAAACCTTTAAACTGCGGTGTAGCTATCTTACACACAAATGGTTCTGTCTTGATTCGAGAAAGAGTTTCGAAAAATGATCGAAATATTTTGAGGGGTAAGAAATTCTTTCTTTCCAAGTACAATATATTAAGGGGTGTTGGAAAGCTAAAATCGTATTTTTTTGACAATTTGAGATTTTTACATTTTCAAACTGTATAGATTTTAACCTTTCTAAAAATACCGTAATTTAACCTCTAGGGTATTTAGAAGCCATTTAAACGTATTTTTAAATAATCATTGAATTTGGGCCACGCCCATTTTAATGGCGAAAATTGTAAGCAAATTACTTTGTTTTTGCTGAAAAGTGTAACGACTAATATAAACCAAAACATGTATCTTTTATTTTAAATTGAGCCTTTTATTTTTTTATTTCCTAGTCAATTAGAAGTCTCACTGTATACATTAAAATCAATTTATCTCAAAATGTAAATTTTAAAATGCGATGTACCTTTTCTGAGAAACTACTGTTCACAGGTATGTAAATTTTTTATGAATTATTTATAATGATGTCTAAAATATACTAAAATGAGCGTTTTGTAAAAAACTCAAAAATTTAATTTTTACAAATTTTTTAAGTAAAAAATGGGTCAAATTTCGCAATGTTTGATAAAATATTTCATAATTTATAAAAAAATTCAAAATTAGCTAAAAGCTCATTTTAGTATAATGAGAGAAGTGTACTTTAATAGTATGAAAAATTTCAAGCATGTACATAAAACAGATTTTGAGAAAAGGTACATCGAAAACAGCCAATTTAACATTGTCAGTATAGAGAAGGAGAGAGGTTTCCAACTCCTCTTAAGAATACCAGACAATGTTTACTTCATATTTAAAAAAGCTGCTGCTGTTTTTTTTTTTTTTTTTACTTATGTCATCTGATAGACAGTAACATCGGATCAAGGTTCACGAAATTCATCGCGGCTAAGGGCTAGATTTTTACGCCTCTCGTTACCCTTATCTTTGAGCACCATGCAGGTGATGGTACAATTTTGCTCGGTTCTACCCCAATTTTGAGGGATAATACCCTGGGGGGTCAGGGGCATCCCACCTCTCTTACCTTTCCACCAACCTCACGAGAGGACCTGCGGCTCCACAGCTATTTAAAGTACACCCATGTTGCGAAGGTACTATACATTTGCAAACATTCATGCCTTCTCTGGCACAGTCCCTAAGGCACAAGAGTCAGCCTCACTAACCACTATACCATATGGGCGGCTTTAAAATATCAAAAAATAATAAGAATACTTAAAGTACTCAAATTTTGTAGTCGATTGGAAAAAATTAAAAAATTAGTAACTTTACATGAATGTCACTCAGAGAACTCATTTGATAGCGACAAAACTTTCATAATAACTTCGTTTCACTATTAAGAAAAACATCAAATTTTTAATTTCTGCTTTGCGTTTCTAACTTTAACACCACGTTATATGAAAAACTTATATTAATTAAACTTAACAAAGGGAGGGTACGATTGAGGAAATTCATTTGGGATCGAGACTTGGTGTAATAGTAATACTTTCTTAGGATGTTCACCCCTCAATGTAATTCCGCCGAATGGCCAGTCAATTCGATGAAATTAGCCTTCGAATTCCATGCTCTGCTTTTAGACAGTTAAATTTTATATTCCCGCAACGAGTCCATAGCCTGGTCGGTAAATCGTCAGCTTACTATGCGCGAGGTCAGGGTTCGATTCCACACGATCAACATTTTTCTTCAATTCATTTAATTATTTTTTTATATTACATAAATTTATTTATGAAAGAGGTTTATTAAATATTAAATTATTTAAAATTATTAATAATTATTTTTTTAAATTATTAGTAATTAAAAATATGTAAAGTAATTATTAAATAAAAATATTTAAAACAATTAGTAATGATAATTATTGATAATTAAAATTAGTAAATTAATTATTATTTATTAAAATTATCTAATTATTTACTATTTACTATAATTAATTAATTAATTACTATTTATTGTAATTACTTAATTATTATTAAGCATTAGTATTAATAAAAAGTATTATTAACTTATTATTAAAATTATTATTAATTTATTATTAAAATTATTATTAATTTATTATTAAAGTTATGATTTATTATTGAAATTATTATTAATTGGTTATAAAAATTATTTAAATAAGTTTATTAAAATTATTTAAATAATTTTTTTTTGAAATTAAATATATTTAAAAGGAGTTATTAAATATTTTATAAAATAATTTAATTAGTAATATATAAAAAAAGACATCTTTTTTATTATATTAATTATAAAATAATTAATTTAATAATAATATATTTTATAAATTATTTTATATTATACATAATATTTTATTTATAGTATTTTTCATTTCACATTATAAACTATTTATAACTAATTTTTTTGTAAAATATCATTTAACATTTATAATGCAATTTATTAATATAAAATATATTTAAAAATTTAATATAATTATTCATATAATTACAGTAACTTTTTTACTTTATAAAATGAAAAATAATTACGTAAAATATCATTTAATATTTAATAAACCTTTTATAAATAAATTTATTTAATTTTAAAAATATAATTAAATGAATTGAAAAAAAAGTTAATCGCGTGGAATCGAACCCTGACCTCACGCGAAGTAAGCAGACGATTTACCAACCAGGCTACGAACTCGTTGCGGGAATTTAAAATTTAATTGTATAAAAGCAGAGCATGAATTTCGAAGGCTAATTTTTCCGAATTGACTGGCCATTCGGTGGAATTACATTGGAGTGCGAACATCCTAAAAAAGTACTACTATTACACCAAGTCTCGATCCCAAACGAATTTCCTTAGTCTCACCCTCTCCTTTTAAGTGAAACTGATTTATCGCGAATTTTATTATGCTACTAATCAACACGATTAGCTCCTTATACTTAGGAACGACAGTCTTCGTAAAACTATAATTCAACTCGTTGGCATCAATGCTCGCAGTCTTAACCATGATTCCAGAATGTAAATTATTGATTTTAAACAGGAAACAGGTGATAGAAAAAGATGTAATATCAATAATATAAAACAAATGAATGAAGAAAATGTTTTGACGAAGAGTGGTTATTTAACAAAACTTCAAAAACGATATGTGGTCAAAAAGTCCTATGTTTTAAATTCTTATATTTGCTTCATAAATACGAAAGTGTGTCGTCTATGTATACAAAAGTGGAGGCTTGTATATATAAAATCGCTTCACTCCAACACCGTTCAACTGATCACTATGGAAATTGGCATGTATATGTATTTTTTTGTAGAGAAAGTTTTTGTGCTGTCCTTTTGTTGCAGCTCCCCACCAGAGGTCGCTATAGTTTTTCAACTACTGTACCATTTAATCTATTGCCAAGTTGCCAACAGGATCGCCAAAAAGGATGCCAACTTGGCTCTATCGCCAACATTTCTCTATGTTTCCATTGAATCGTCATTATAACGTAAAGAACGGCGTTGATTGTGAATAATACAATTTTATCATTAAATAAATACAACAGAATGTAATGTTAACAAATTAGACATCCATATATAAATGATTAACACTATTTTAATTGTACATTACACAAAATTTGTAACAATGTGTTAATTTTGATGAGCAGATATCAACTTCGGTATACCAACTTAGGAATATCAGCTTAGCTGTTTTTAAAAATCGACCCACAAGAGAGTTACGGGACGTTATAGATAAAAAAAAAGTCCTTTTTATCAGCTATTATATTTACGGACAAATGCGGTATTTTTTGTTCAGCTGAGATATGAAAAAAGCTTTTTTTTTGCTGCTTAATTTGCAATTCACGTAAAATTAACTATCTAAAAATTTATGTATCTTTTTATCTGCATTGTTTAATTTTTCAATTTCCCAGTGTGAAGATAGGGTATACTAGCTTTTAATATATAAATGTCAATTCATTTTTTTCAAACTTTTAAATCAATTTTTCACAAATGTAATTCATACTTCCACAGATACAAAAAAATGAAAGGGCTTAACCCTTCATCTATTGTATTATGATTTACTGCATTTTTTTTCGTGCAACTGTTTTTTAAGGTAATTATAATGCAAAAAGTGAAAATTAAAGGATATGCAATAATAAAATTTTCACCTTTGGAAAAATTATTCCGTTAGAACTAATTAATTAAATTGGTACTTTAAAGTACCGTCAGTACAAAGAGGACTTAAATATATTCTCATAATACATGAAGACCGTATGACTTTTTTAATTGAGTTTTAACTCTTAAAAATTTTTAATAACCAGAGAACACTAATATTTTACAGCAGAAAAATTCATTTTTAAAAATTATAATTTTTTTCAAAATTTATTTGTTTTTTTTACGCATAAACTGAATTTAATGATATTCAAAGAAACATTTCTTTATTTTCAATAATACACAAAAATACATTAAGCATTGCACCTTTGGTGTGAAGAATTGGTTTTTTAAATCACTGCATTCTGGGATAGGAAATACTGTATTTTCTTAACATAAACTATTTCAAACCTTGATCATATTCAGTCTCTTGATCGTTTTTTTTTAGAATCCAACGAAAATTCCAGCAAATTGTTTGTTGAGACTTCTTCATCTGAAGAATCATCTGTTAGTGCATCACTACTTTCTGCAGAAAATACAAAGCCTCTTGAAGACTGGGTTACTTTTATCGAGACATTCTAAGAGGAAAAATTTATAGCACCTTAAAAACCTCCTATCATTGTTAAATCTCTCTCTGTTACACACAAATAAATTAAAAAGTTGATTTTTGAATAAATAATAGATATTTCTCACATTTAATTGAGAGGCAAAAAAAGCAAGCTCAGATTCAAGTTTTTTGAAAACGTTGAAAAAGCAATAAAAAGGTAAAATATATTACATATATACTAAAACGAGAAATGTTATTACACTTTAGTAATGACGCTACAACACAACAAAAAACAACAATAAACTTCACTGACGGAAAGAGAACACGAAGTGCTTTCTCTAAAATCCAGTGTACTAGTGGTCACTTAAAAGTAACAGAAAGTTATCCAACTATAAAATCAATTGTATACACTCTTGTTTTAAAATAAATAATCAAATCCCTTTCTAATGTCTTGGCCATCATATCAAAAATAAGACACTTACCTTTTCACTTTAACAAGTTTTTACAAAAATGGCAACCTTGGCAATCCAATCAAAACGTCAACTGAAAAGGTAATTTCTGTAACGGTCTCTTACGTCATTACTGGGTAAACCAAAAGTAATCGACAGAATCTCGGGGTAATTAAAATATTTTAATGACATAAAATAACACAGTTACAATGGACAGACATTTAGACACAATACAGGGTAAACATTTAGAAGAAATAAGCGAAAATTAGTTACATTACATAGTCCAGGATTGGACAACGAAACGGGTAACGCTAACTCATTCAATTCCAAACTCTCTCTGACGGTAATACAGTGCTTCGCTCGGTAACACTTCCGTTACAAGTACCGCCATCTACATTTCGGTCTTAGAATTAAACCGTTTGTTACAGACTCCCTGTCTGGTTCCGTTGACGTCTTGGCTCGGAATCAGGAGGTAATTTAATTTGAGGCGTCCTCTTTTCCTTAGAGGAGCAACAAATCCGGTGTTTCTTTCTGTTTCAGGTTCTTCGTAGTTCTTTAAGGAAGATACATGGTAAGTTCCAAGGGCTTGGTCTGGGTTGGCCGGGTCGGCAATCTCATATGTTACTGGTGATCTCAGGGTGAGTATGAGGTAAGGACCTTCTCTCTTGGGCATAAATTTCCTGCTCCTGTTGTTACGACTTATGGGATGAATGGTCATCCAAACTTTGTCACCAGGTTTGTAATATTTTCTTCTTTGTCGTCGATCGAAGTTTTCTTTCGGATATTCTTGTTTCTGCTCAACTCTATGTTTGACATCCAAGGTGGAATTGGCAAATCTTTTGAGATATGGGGTGATTTCAGGAACAAAGTTATCTTTATCAATAACTTGTCGAATATCATGCCTGATATCGTCTGATGTTCTGACCTGTCTTCCAAACTGTAAGTAGGCAGCCGTGTGCCCAGTGGTGTCGCGTACTGAAGTATTAATTGCGAAACGAATTAGAGGTAACTTATCCTCCCAAGCCGCATGCTCTTCTCCCACCAGAATTGCTAGTCTCGGCTTCAAGTGTCGATTTTTACGTTCCGATGAGTTCGCTTGCGAGTGGTAGACGGGGATGATGTCTTGCGTAATCTCTAGTAAGTCACAAGTTAGCTACATGACAGCACTTACGAACTGTGGCCCGTTGTCCCTTATTTGTCTTCGCGGAAGACCATATTGTAGGAGTACTTAGATTAGTGTTTTGGCACAATTTTCAGCAGAGGCTTGAGCAAGAGCAAAGAGTTCTAACCCTTTAGTGCTTGTATCTTCAACTATAGGGATCCACTTCTTGCCAGTGAGGTTTCCGGAAGAGGGCCAAAAAGATCAATGGCCAGCGTCTCGAACCTTTGTGGGTAGGCGGGTGTTCTCAAAAGTCCTGCAAGTTTTTGGTTTGTTGGTTTGTAACGATTGCATTCAGGACAAGTCTTGATGTACTCTGAGATGAACTTTTTCATTTCTCGAAAATAAAATCTGGATACAATCTTCTTGTAAGTGTTCTTTACACCATAATGACCAGCTGTCGGGGCATCGTGATATTCTTGAAGAATTCTTTCTCATTCTTGTGCAGGAACTACAAGTTGAGCTTCTTCTTTTTCACTCTCAGGTAAATACCTATATAAGATACCCTGGTTCGTTAAGTGTTTAAATAAGGTGTAGCTGACAAAGTTTTCATCTTTGTCCATACTCTCAAAGCAGTCAATCATTTTCTTCAGTTCTTAGTCCTCCAGCCGTCCCTTTCGAATACCACTGGACTTCCTGGATGGCATGTCAGCAGTAATGGCACACATATCAGAGACTGCGATTTCAGTGAAAGACGGTCTTGACAGCATGTCAGCTACTACATTAGCTTTTCCTAAGGTATAATCAATCCTCAGTTTGAAGGACTGAATTTTCAATGCCCAACTGTCTAGACGACCAGAAGGTGACTTTATACTTAAAAGCCATTTGAGGGGTTGATGATCTGATGCGAGGAAGATTTGCTGATTTTCTACGTAACCTCTAAACTTCCCTAAAGCCCACACTACCGCCAAGGCTTCCCACTCGGTTGTGGAGTAGTTTCGCTCTGCTGGGATCCACAGATGACTTGCATACTCGATGACATGTTCATTGGGGCCACTTCCTTGGAGAAGGACTGCTCCCAAGGCATAGTTACTTTCGTCGGTACGAATGGTGAAAGGTTTTGATCCGTCAGCTTGCTTCAGTATAGAAGTCATCAAGCGCATCTTCAACGTCTCAAAGGATTCTTGTTGTTCAGGACCCCAGTACCACTGCACTTTCTTCTTAGTGAGTCTACTAAGCGGGCGTGCTATGTCAGCAAAGTTAGGGACATATCGACGAAACCAAGAGCATGTTTGTAGTAACGATTGTACTTCTTTCACGTTGGCAGGGACTGGAATGTTTTGAATAGCAGAGATCATCTCTTGGTCAGCTTCAATTCCATTATTCGTTATCCAGAATCTTAGATATTTCACGCGGTCACAGGCAAAGGGACATTTATCTCGGTTTGCATGAAGTTTAAAGATAGACAGTCTTTCAAAAACCTTTTAGAGATCTTCCAGGTGTTTCTCAAATTTTTCTGAGAGGGCGATGATGTCATCTAGTTAAGAAAGTGCAAAAACATCTTTCAAGCCACTTCGAAACTTGTCTATTAACCTTTGAAAGGTGGTCGGAGCATTCCGTAGGCCGAAGGGCATACGTAAATAGCGGTAAGTCCCCAAAGGACAAATGAAAGCAGTTTTTTCCTGATCAACGTCAGCAGCCTTTACTTGATGGTAGCCCGATTGTAAATTAATTGTTGACATGAAGGATTTTGGTGTTGCTTCATTCAGTAGATCGTTCATTCGTGGTAAGGGGTAGGCATCCACTTTCGTAACAGAGTTCAACTTCCTGTAGTCGACACAGAGACGTACTTTCCCATTTGGTTTAGGAACAAGTACCACAGGTGCGGCATAGGGAGACTCGCACTCTTCGATTACATTCTGCCTCAGCAGTTCTTCAATCTGTTCCCTAAAAACCTCTTTCTTTACGGGATTCAGCCTGTAGGGAGACGTTGCTATTGGGGGTGATCACCCGTGTCAATACAGTGTTCAATATAAGGAGTGGGCTCTCCCACTGGTTGGAAACATGCCTTATTTCTGTCCAGGTGTATATTGAATTCTCTAACCTGTTCTGGAAATAGATTTTTACCCTTATCCTCTCGAAGTTCAAATGCGCTGAGTGCTATATCTTCTAATGCCTTCTTGAAGAATTTGTACTGTTTCCGTGGATTTCCGGAAAAGTGCCATTTTCCACCCTGGACGTCACTGACGATACCAGCTGCATTGAGGAAATCCAGTCCAAACAAAGTCTTATTTCCTTTGGTTTCAGGCAATACTATAAATTCTGTTGGAATAACCTTGTCTTTAATGCACAGGTCAACGACCGTACTCTGAGCCATATGGTCTGTAAAAATTCCATCAGCCATCATAAAGGAAATTCTCTTGTTTGTAAAGGTGACATCATGCTCTTGTAGGAATTTATACATCTTTTTACCTGCAATGGTACGGGAAGCACCGGTATCAGCACATACAGCAATCTTTTCAAGAAAATTTTTGAGAACAATCACACTTGTGAGGTACAAGTTTGAATTCAAGTTGAATAACGTCATACAGTTCACTGCTGTTTCCATTTCATTAGCTCTCGTGCAGGTAGAACACTTTGACTTGACGACACCAGGAGCCCCACATCCGTAACACTGTGTATCGTGTTTCTTCCTTCAGTTTCGTAACTTGGGAGTCTAGGTACAGTTCTAGAAGGTCCAGGTGAGTGGTTATCACGGGATCCTCCAACAGGTTGACTTTTCTTTATTGGAAAGGGTTTCGAGAATTCTTTCTTCTTGAAAGACTGATTTGGATTACTTTCCATTCCAGGCCTTAAGCTGTCATATGCGTCCAACTTCTCAGCCAATTCCAAAGGATCGTTCATATCTACCTAAATATCCAGAAAATGTTCTTTGATATTTGCTGGAGTTTTTCTTTTTATCTGATCAGCAATTATTAGACTTTTAAGTTGATTAAACGTGGTTATCCTCAACTATTTGATCCAACCTTCAAAATAAAAACTTAATTCGAAATAAAAGTCTCACCATATTGAATCCAGGTTTTTCTTCTGTTGAGAAAAGTATTGCCTAAACCTATCTCCTGTAACTCAAAATCTTTTGAGAAGTATTTATTTTACCTTTTCATAGTTTTTGTGCATCATATTCATCCTCTTTTGCGATGACCTGAGCTATATCAGGTGGCAGTGACCCAATCAGGTATGCTGTCCAAGTTTTTTCAGGGATGTTCAAGAACTTCGCTTGACGTTCGAAAATTGTCAAGTATAGGCCCATTTCATCTTCCTTCGAGTTGAATCTTGGAATAATTCAATTTAATTGAATATTTGGGTTTTCTAGCTGTTGGCTTGTAACAGGTGCTTGTGACAGCTTCTGCATTTCAAGTTGAATTTTCATTTTTCCAAGTTCGAATTATCTTTCTCGTTGCTAAGCCACAACCACAGCTTTCTGTTTCTCCTCCAGATCCGCAGTTTTGTGTTTTTCTGTTGCTGTACGTTCTTCCACAATGACGCTGAGAACATCTTTGACGAATTTCTCATCACACTTGTCACTGTTGGTTATGAGATCTTTTAGTTCAATAATTTTGAGATTGTCCGACGGAGCCAGACACAGTTCTGTGGCCAACATCCTTAAATTATCTTTTCTGGACCTTCCCAAAAAAGCCATTTCGTCGTTTTTTTAAGTCTATTTTAAAGTTAATTTAGTAACGTTCAGTTAAAAGTTAATGAATTAAAGTTCACTCAAAACTATTAATTCTGTAATATGAAAATATTATAGTCAAACACTACTTATGCACTTAATGTTTCCGATACATACAAAAATACTCTATACCATAATACATTTTTGCTGAATGACAACTAAAATTCTCTAATTTCAAAATGTGCTAATTAATTTTCAAATCAAAACTAATGAGATTAAAATGAAACAAATTCTTCAATATCAACTATATTCTAATTTCGTACATCAAAATCAAAATAATAATATTTAAATAATATTCATTTTTTATCAAAAGAAGTATCAGCAATTAACATTAACTCGTTTAAATTAAATCAAAGAAAATACCGTTTTCGTTACATTAAATCAATTAAAATGTTTTTAAACAAAAACAAATCATATACGTTTAAATAGAAATACCATCCATAAATTATTTCATTCACTCAGAAGTTATAAATATTAAAAACTTTGTTATATTTAGAAGTACTTGAGATTATTTTACCAAAAAAATTTTAATAAAAAGCAGAAATGTTTATACTTTATCAAAACATACAAGTTTTCAAATGTTTTAGCAATACTTCGCAATCAATCATGTACTTCACAAAAGAATTATTTTTATGTTAGACATAAAAAGCAAAAAAATTATTATCATAAAAATTGCATTTAACTTAAAACTTAATTAAAAATTTATTAATCAAACAAGAATCAAAGTGAAATTATTTGAATAAATACCAATCACAATAATTTCTAGATAGCAAAAGTATATATATATATATATATATATATATATATATATATATATATATATATATATATATATATATATATATATATATATATATATATATATATATATGTTAATGGCACAAAATTCTTAATTGGTAAGAAAATATACATTCATAAATAAGCTTCAATTAGCTTTAATGAGAACAAACAATAGAATGCAAGTTTCGTTTTCAAAAAAGTATTAAGATTAAGAATACTAACAAATGAATAAGTGAAAATATCACTTAAAATTCAATTACGTTACTATATACTGTAATACACAATAGATACTAAGAGCAATAATATATAATCGCTGTTCTTATACAGAATAACAGAGCAAGATTATTGAGAATAAACAACACTTATCTGTCCACAGGTTTTCTAGAAGAAAACATTATTTATTCGCAGGGAGCGAATCCTGTTGTCGGGTGACATCACTTCAAAACTTAAACTTAAGTGAGAAAAGCGAGAGAGAGTTGGGAATTGTGTGTCGGCTCGACGTTTGGTGCCAGAATTGTAACGGTCTCTTACGTCATTACTGGGTAAACCAAAAGTAATCGACAGAATCTCGGGGTAATTTAAATATTTTAATGACATAAAATAACACAGTTACAATGGACAGACATTTAGACACAATACAGAGTAAACATTTAGAGGAAATCAGCGAAAATTAGTTACATTTCATATTCCAGGATTCGACAACGAAACGGGTAACGCTAACTCATTCAATTCCAAACTCTCTCTCTGACGGTAATACAGAGCTTCGTTCGGTAACACTACCGTTACAAATACCGCCATCTACATTTCGGTCTTAGAATTAAATCGTGTGTTACACTTTTCAATTTATTCGCCTTTCCTGCTCAAGTACTCATCATAGAACCCTTGCTGTCCTCTATCCTAAAAAAGGTGGATTAAAAATATGTTCCTAATAAATACCGTCATAATTATCGTAAGAATGGTTATTCTATGTTTCTTTTTTTTTAAATTGAGTGGTACATTTTGGTACCGTCAGTAGATACAGCGTTAAATTATGTAGAGTATAAAATTTTATTAAAAAAATTGCATATCTTCTATTATTTTTAAAAGTTTATATAATCTTAATTATTATTCGTTTCAATAATAAATTAGAATGTATGCTGTTACGTGAATATTATAAATGTAAATAAACATTGTCGTTTGGCGAAGTAGTTTATGTACTACTCAGCAAGATTAAATGAATAACCATAATCGTTTGGCGAAGCAGTATATAAACTACTATACAGGAAAAATGTAAATAGTGTTCTTAATTGCTGTTCTATGTATAAGTTTTTATTGGAATAAAAATGATGGCTTTGTTTGTTTCTTGGTGCCGTAAATTAACTTAAAAGTAGTTTAAATACGTTAAAAAGTTGTTTGGCGTCTGCACATTTCTCAAATAGTATATAAACTACTCAACAAGATAAAATGTAAATAATGCTCTTAATTGCTGTTTTATGTATAAGTTTTTTTTAATTAAAATGACGGCTTAGTTTGTTTCTTGGTGCAGTAAATTAATTTAAAAATAACTCTTAAATACGCAAAAAAGTTGGCGTCCGCGCATTTCGAATCGTAATGGAAAGCGAAAAGGCTATAAGAACAGCATTGCGGAAAACGTTTGCAATTTGCACTAATATTATTGAAAAAAACAATCGAAGATGGGAAATCCTCAACCGATGATTTAATTGCTCTGCGAGAATTGTTTCAGGATACGTTTAGGAGATTGGCAGAAAGTCAAGAAATTGTTTCGGCGGCTATCCTAAGCAAAGAAGATTTTGCTTCGACGTTTGAAAAGGATTTCGAAGAAGCAGAAACCTACAGAGATAGGTACTGTATATATATATACGTTTATTTTAGAAAAAGTTATACAAGCGTCGGCGTCAGAATCTTCGCTGAGAAATCCATCGGTGTCCAATGCAGAAGAATCTTATAGTCAAATATTAAAGCAGTTGTTAAATCGTTTTGGATTAGAAGTGGAAGGCGAACAAAGAGTATTGTTCTTTGTTCTGTCTTAGTTTGATTCTTGGTGCCGTAAATTAATTTAAATGTTAATTAAATACGTAAAAGTTACATTCAAAATTTCAGTTAAAAATCGACGAGTTTTATTAAATTCTAAATTAGGGTACATAATGCATAAATTTTTGGTATTTTTTAATATTTACTCTTTTATTTAAAAATTCGATTGCTATTAATCAATGCGTGGAGTTAAAAATTAGCAATAAACTATTGACGTAAGTAAATTATAGTTTAAAAAAAAATATATATATATATGTGTGTGTGTGTGGTGCCGACCACTATATATATATATATTTTTCCAAGCCACTCCAATTATTCTACTCCTCATGCTCACGAACGCACTGAGTGTTTTGGGAGCCTTCCAGTCGTTACACGCTCGACGTGGCGGGAGCCGACGCAATTAGAACGTGGTACGATGCCTTTGTAGAAAGACGTAGGCATGGACGAATTACGTTTAACGAATTCGACGAACTCGTGTTTAAATAAGACGTTGACGGACATTACTATGATGAGCTGTGTTGTTCTCCGTATTGTGTATAGCATGTAAATAAGTACAAGTAATTAAATATATATTTAATCATAAACGAAGTGCCATTCCTGACCAGCACCCCACAACTCAGAAGTGGGATGAATGATGAACGATGTACGTGGTAGCAACGATGAACGAAAAAACTTAAAGGATGTACTACAAACTTAAGGAATAAAAGACGGATTACACGAAGATTTTCTACCTGTAACTACAGCAACATTAAAAGTACGTGCATTCTTTTGAAAATGATTTTAAATGATATAAAACCTATCGGCATTACATTAAAGAACTTTAAAATAGAAAAAAATTAACCTACTCTACAAACTAATATGTGATGATGAAGAATTCAATCGTAAAAAATTGCGTAACTTTTGTGGTTTTACTTTTACGACAGACAGTGAGGAATTCTCTATTAAACTAAAAGATGTGCAGAAGAAATTCTCGTATAATGACATAGTACCAATTTCAAACATACTTAATATTTCGAATGATAGAAATAAATCTGAATTGTGTAAAAGTATTCTATCCTTATTGACAACTCTTAATGAGTTATTGTTAATGGCGGCTAGTGGCGCCAACGAGTCTGACTCGGAAAACGAAACAAATGATTATTCAATGCAAGCTGATAGCATAGGAAACAATCTTGATTTGGAAATAAATAAAATGCATGTTGATAACGGAAGTCAAAATAAAATAAGCTATGTCAAGTCTAATGTTAATGCAAACAATTCGGATATTGAAAATACCATTTCTAAATTTAATGCAGAACCACATGAAAATATAAATAATTGGATTAAACATTTTGAAAATATCACTAAACTGTTTTGTCTCTCAAACTTACAAAAATTTGCAAAAAGATAGTTTGGTGGTAATTCGAAATTATTTATTCAGACGACGGAATTGCAAAAAAAATTCGTGGGAAAAATTAAAACAGGCGCTGATTGACGAATTATCTTTGGAAATAAATTCTGTTTCGTTGCACGAGCTCTTGCGCAATAGGAAAATCAGAGATTGCGAAACCGCTTTGGAATACTTTTTGAAAAATGAAAGAGTTATGCAATTCGGGAAAAATTGATGATTCCGCTTTAATGCAATACGTAATCAAGGGCATAAATGACAGGCAAGAAAACAAAATAATTCTGTACGGATGTAATAATTTAGCTCAATTCAAAGAAAAACTTAAAATTTATGACGCAATAAAGAATGATTATGTCAAATGTAGAGGTAACTTCGATCAAATAAAACCAAGTGATGGGAGGCCAGAACGAAGTAAGTGGCATGTGGCATGGAAAATACGGAGTTCCTGTCCCAAACTCGGGACGTACCTCCTCATCAGAATTAATAAAAAAGAGCCTAATTAAATGAGAGTGACTTAAAAATAAAAGAATGGAAATAAATTAGATGGGCAGGACAAAACCTGCTGAAAAACAGTAGCGGACGAAGTCCGCTAACTGATGAAAGAAATGCCCTGCTTGCTGCAATTTGATTGGTCGAGACCGATCATCGCAGAAAGTGGGCGTGGAAATAGATTGGGTCGATCCGAAAATAAACGACCCGAAACAAGGAGATCTTGAGATTAAAATAAAATCAAGATCCCATAGAAATAAAAGGGGGAAACAAATTTTGAAAAAATTTAATGAACCTACTTGCACATTGCCATAAAATGAAAAAAAGGGGGGAAGGGACCAAAAAATAAGAGAGTATAGGACTAGACGCGGTATAAGAATTTATATAACGCAATGAAGTCATATATGTGATACAATCATGATTGATAATTGATAGCATAGATGTGAAATGTCCAGTTCTCAATAATATTAGCGGTCGTTCGAAGGAACGATTTAATTAATGATTGCTGGACGTGAAACAAAATTTAAAAGAGCTCTAGATAGGATAGAATCGTGCCTCCATCTGGTGGCCGAAAAGGAAAGTTGAAGCGCGAACACCGCACAATTGAATCCAAGGAGGTCACCCTCCCGGATTCCGACCGCGGTGAGCGCTGCTTCGGAAAAGACTTTAAGTCCGCGACTCTCAGCGCGGAGCTAGGAATTACTAGTTAAAATGAGAGTATTAATCTTTAGATAGGAAGCTTAAGTTAAATAAAAATAATTTAAATTTAAAATAAGTTCCCAATGAACAAAAGTTAAATTTGTACCCTAAGCCTTTTGGCTTGGGGGAAATTAATAAATTCGTGCTCAGAAGCGCTCTGGGGCGCTTTTTTGAGACGAGGGGCTCTGCGGGATCATATGCAGGCTGGTTGGTAATTAGTTCATTGGGAACGGAAGGAAGTTTATCGAAGAACCTTTTAGAAAGGTCCTTTATGTGAGGTAAAAATGGCTTAATTTTTAAATCACGATAAATGACTTCATTGCGTACGAACCAGGGAGCATTAACTAATTGTCTCAAAAATGAGTTAGCGTGTGTAATTTCTTAAGATGACACATGCCGGCGGATCCAAAAATTTGTGATCCGTAGCACATGACCGGTCGAATGATAGATTTGTAGAGCAAAACTTTGTGCCGGATCGCAAGTTTGCTCCTTCTGGAGATAAGCCTTTTAAGCATGGCATGAACAGCGAGCGCTTTTTTGCACGTCTGTTCGATATGATACGCAAAAGTTAATTTAGCGTCTAAAAACAACCCTAGGTATCTTGCAACATTTACCCAGGGGACGGGCTGGCCAAAAATAGTTACGGGGGTAAGTCCGACAGGAAGTCGGGATCTTCTCGTAAACATGAGGCAGGCACTTTTAGATGCGTTTACTTTTATTTTCCAGTCGTTTAACCAGAGCTCTAGCGATTTATTCAGCAGACCTCAGAATTTCAAAGTCAGTTTTTTGGAATTCGTTTTCTTTTCCCATCACTGAGGGGTTGAATTCCTCAGCAAGGGAGTGCCAAAACATTCCCACGCCTGGGGGATCATTGGACTCATAAATTGCTGGGTGCGTCATCAGATTTTCCCGCGCTTCCAAAAGGCAATGAACCTTGTGTGGAAACTCCGCGCTGGTTCTGGACCAATCAGAGGTAATTAAGTGGACAAGGCAAATAGTCCGCTCTAGAATTTTGATGTAAAGAGTCGTAGAATAAAAACGGGATGAGAATTTTGGGTTAAGGTTATAGAGTGATATTTGAGTAATTAATTCGCTGATTATCGATGAATTGAGTTAGCGGTATTGTTGAAAATTGAGAATCTTTGTTGTTCTTTTTGTATATTTGTTGCGCGCATAGTGAAACATTTTGAGTTTTTTTAATTATCTAGAATTGATACATTGTATTACATAGAATATTAAAAAGTTATGTTGATTAGTGAAGTAAAATTTTTGGGGGGGATTATGTTTATGTGTAGCACTTTTAATAATTTTTTTTTTTTGCTTTTTTGTTTTACTTAAAATTACTTTACTCTGTTTGTGTCGCCTCATATGTCATGGGTTGCATTATCAATTTTATGTTTATAATTTTTTTTCTAAAATTTTCAACTGCATTTGCGATTTCTGGAATTCATTTCCCAATATGGAAATTCGCATGTATTTGAATGTAGAAGAAATTGTTTTTTTCTCTCAAATTTTTTAAAAGTATTAATCGATATAGTTATTTTTTTTATAATCGGATTTGCATGGTTTTTTTTCCTTCTGCCTTTGTGCATCCTGATCAAATGCACACTCATGATTTGCAAATCTAAATTTAATCACATTTATAATTTTTGTAACTTTAAATTGTAACCAATGCTTGTAGTGAATTTTTTTTTAAATTTCTTAGGCTATTAAGCATTCTTAGAGGTTATACAATTTTTTTACCGTTTACACTTTTCGCTTCAATTGATAGAATTTTAATTTGCAAATCTGAATTTAATTGCAGTTATTTTTTTAAAGACTTTAAATTGTAACCAATGCTTGTAGTGAATTTTTTAAATTTCTTAGGCTATTAAGCATTCTCGGAGGTTATATATATGATTATTACCTATGCACATCCATTTCTTCAATTTCTAACTTTTCACTTGAAATAAATTTTTTTTCACGAAAGATTGTTATGTTGAGGGTTAAATTAATAATTTTTTTTGGTGTTCTGGGACATGCACTTCATATTAGTCGTGTCAGGATTTCGATGTTAAACGATTATGAGGTGTCTGTTTCTGGGTGCCACGTTTGTATTGATTACATATGTTTTCAATTGTACTTATTTCTTATCACAAAGTATTTAGTTCAATGCTCATAGGTGTGGTTATTGTGAGTCGCGCAGCTGCTAGATATGCAATTTTTGAATTTATTATGTGTTACTCGTCTTAATTTTTTATTATTTAGTGGCACACGATTCTTCGTGATTATTCAATTATTTATATTTGTCATTTTATGTATGTTGTCCTTGTGAATTGTTTGGTGACCCATTCGGCAATTTTTTTTTTCGTACATGAATTTAATTGTAGTTGTTAGTAGTTAATTTGTTTTTCCCTCTCACCGCTAACGGATTTGGGACTTAATTTTTGGAAATTGCTTATAATTTTTTTTTACAAATTTTATTTTAAGTTATGAGAGTGGGAGGTTGGTGCTTGGAGTCTGCGGCGGAAGTCAGATGGGGTCAAGTTTTTTTTCTCTCTTTCTACACTGGTTTTGGTTTCATGACTAATATGGTTTCCCTGGGAGACAATTTTTTTTTTCTAATGCAGTGTACATGGAACATTTTTATTCCGCATTTGCCGGAATCTACAGGGACAGGAAATTTTCCCCTCATCGCGGACGGACTACAGACTTTTGATGTGTTGCCTAGTTCTACAGGAAATTTTCTACTCCTCGTGCACGGACTACAGACTTTCGATGTGTCGCCTAGCTCTACAGGAAACTTTCTCGTGCACGGACTACCTTTTGATGTGTTGCGTGTGCACGGACTACAGACTTTCGATGTGTTTTTCTACTCCTCGCACGGACTACAGCTCTATGTGTTGCCCTGTAGCTCTACAGGAAATTTTCTACTCCTCGTGCACGGACTACAGACTTTCGATGTGTTGCCTAGCTCCACAGGAAATTTTCTACTCCTCGTGGACTGTTTCGCGCCTAGCTCTACAGCTTTCCACGGACTACAGACTTTTGATGTGTTGCCTAGCTCTACAAAATTTTCTACTCCTCGTGCACGGACTACAGACTTTCGATGTGTTGCCGCTCCACAGAAATTTTCTACAGACTTTTTCGATGTGTTGCCTAGCTCTACAGGAAATTTTCTACTCCTCGTGCACGGACTACAGACTTTTGATGTGTTGCCTAGCTCCACAGGAAATTTTCCCCTCATCGTGGATGGACTACAGACTTTTGATGTGTTGTCTCGCCGGAGCGCCTAACATTCTCTGCAGTGTCGATGCATCAGCTATTTCTTCTGGTCGACACACACATATGATCACCGTGATGGAACGATTTTTTTCTTTTTATTGCTGGTTGTAATTTTTTTTGTGTGCTGTGTATTTGAGAGAGGGGAGGAGTGATGGGAGGCCAGAACGATTTATTCAGCAGACCTCAGAATTTCAAAGTCAGTTTTTTGGAATTCGTTTTCTTTTCCCATCACTGAGGGGTTGAATTCCTCAGCAATGGAGTGCCAAAACATTTCCACGCCTGGGGATCATTGGACTCATAAATTGTGGGGTGCGTCATCAGATTTTCCCGCGCTTCCAAAAGGCAATAAACCTTGTGCGGTAACTCTGCGCTGGTTCTGGACCAATCAGAGGTAATTAAGTGGACAAGGCAAATAGTCCGCTCTAGAATTTTGATGTAAAGAGTCGTAGAATAAAAACGGGATGCACCCCGATTTGGAGAGAGAGACACAGACTGAGCAGATCCCAGACCTTGAGATCCGAATCCTCCGCGGGACTCCAGGCTTCAACCATGTCCATCCTCTTGCCACACTTCATCTCTCTCCCAAGCTAAGTTAAATTTTAATCGTGTTGTGAAGTAAATTTATAGTTACTTAAATATGTTATTCAATAAAATTAATTGTTACCACTATACGATTGGACTGTTAATTTAGTGTAATGTTAATTTGTCAATAGAACTTAACTAATTTTAACTTAAGTCGTGATGCGATGTTAAATTAAGAAACTGGGTTTTTAAGAAATTAGAATTTTTGTTTAAAGTCATAAAAAATTAAATAAGCTATCATTAGCGTCGCATCACAAGATATGATTTTAATAGATATAATTCTTGTGATAAAATGAAAACAAAGTATGATGAAAAATGTAATTTTAGAAAGGATGTTGTTAATACGAATAAAATGAGATATGATAATAATAATACTCGGTATGAAAGTTATAAAAAGAAAGTTTGTTTTAATTGCGGAGATCCAAATCATATCTTTAGAAACTGTATTTATAAAAGTAAAGGAACAGAATGTTTTCAATGTGAAGTTTTTGGACAAAAAGATTCGAAATACCGAGGTAAAACCGATACTAAATTAGACGTTGCTCATTTAATTGTTAATAAAGAAGAAACTTTAACTAAGAAAGTATTAATTGGTGGCTTAATATTAGATGCTTTAATAGATAGTGATAGTCAAATGATCTTGATTCGAAAGTCTGTTTATGATAAAATAATTCATGTTCAATTGTTTCCACTAAGTACAACTTTAAAAGGATTCTGTAATAGTAAAGTAAGACTGTTTGGTTATATTAAAGATTATATTCAAATTAACGATCTTAAGTGTAATGTAAAAGTATGTGTAGTAGATTATGATGCTATGTTATTTGTTGTTATTATTGGATTAAATGTATTATGCAAGGTGAAACTATGATTAATGAAAATGGTGTTACAATTAGAAATAAGCCTAAATATACTAAAGAAGTGTTGCCACTTTATCTGTTCTACCAATTAATTTACCTCCTGATGATATTAAAATTAATATTGCACCGGACATTCCTCAAATTTACGAGTCGAACAACAAGACGATAACTCCAAATTTTGAGGGTTTTCATGTGAAAGACGACCAAGGAACTGTGACCGTAAGCCCTGTTGTGAAAGTTCCTGTTGAGCTTCAACATCCATCTGATTTGCTCAAATTGGAAGACGATTTGAAACGTTTAGAAAAACCTGCCCTATGATTCAATGTGTTACTGAAGAGCCTGATGAGTATATTGTTTATGAATCGGTAGAGTTTTTTTTTTTTTTTTGAGAATTGTTTGAAAGACGTGAAAGAAGACAAGGATTGCATTCCTTTAAAGAAAACTGACCCAATAGTAGTTGTTCCTGAAAATGTGCCCAAAGAAGTCAAAAGACGGGCCCATGAGAAAAGACGCACAAGAATTAAAGAAAACAAAAATTATTACTTCATTCCCAAGCGCAGACAGAAAGAAAATTCAGTTGCCTACTGTGACCAGCGTGTATTGGTGAATCCCAAACGAAGAAGGAAAGAAGACGTGTCATTGAAAACATACCATATTGACCACCTTGGACCGCACAGGATAACCGAATTTGAAGAAGGAGTCATGGAACAAACTGTGCGATTTGAGCCAGATCTTCTATAGTTTACGACGAAAGACGCAGAAGAAGCAAGACGAAACACGTAAAAGATTAGAAGAAAGACGTGAACATTAACCCTGTTGAGAACTTTGTAACAACCAATAGACTTATGAAATTTTAACTTTTACTTTTCAGGTATCATTTTCCAGCCCTCTTGTTTTGGTTTTTTTCTATATTTGCAGTGTGGTATGGAGGACCAGTCGATTCCAGGATGGCCGTGTGGTGCTGACCGCTATTTCCAAGCCACTCCAATTATTCTACTCCTCATGCTCACGAACGCACTGAGTGTTTTGGGAGTCTTCCACTCGTTAGACGCTCGACATGGCGGGAGCCGACGCAATTAGAACGTGGTACGACGCCTTTGTAGAAAGACGTAGACATAGACGACAACGACGCTATGGAGAAGGACGAATAGACAGTGACGCCTCGTGTTTAAATAAGACGTTGACTGACATTACGATGATGAACTGTGTAGTTATTCGTATTGTATATAGCATGTAAATAAGTACAAGTAATTAAATCTATATTTAATCATAAACGAAGTACCATTCCTGACCAGCAACCCACAAATATATAGTATAATAAAACAAAATAATAAGTAAGAAAGTTGTACTACCCACAAGGCCAAAAAAGAAAGACATCGGATTCCAAAAAAACGAAACAATTGAAGATACCAAAAGAGTCTTTGGACTAAAATAGAGACATTTTATGATTTCTAAAGCTGTCACTGAATTAGGCCTGCAAAATTAGAGTTAAGCAATGCATTATGGTACCACCTTCCCCGTACCTCAAAAATTTTCGACATAATAGAAAATACAGAGCCAAGTTGAAAAATTAGAACTATATCTATCACACGGGGATGAAACACCAGATAGTAAAATAAAATGAAAGCTTACAGTCGGGACCCAATTTCGCGAATTCATTGGGACGGAACATTTTGCTCGTTAAATTTGGGTTATTCTTTATATCGGAGTGCAAACAAAATTTTTAAAAAATTCATTTACGTTTCGGAAATTCTATAATAAACTACACAGAAAACATCCATTTTTAAAATTAATCAACATTCAAGCTATTCAACAGCTAAAAATACTATTACCGAATTACTACGCATCAGTTAATTGGAAAATTTAAAATACTGACTAATAGATGTTTGACGATCTTTTTGATTCCTGACTTGAAAGTGTTCCCTTTTAAACTTTATTCACGGAAGAAAACACTGCGCCATTTGCATGAGGTATGTTTTCACAATATCCGTACAATATAAAACAATAAAAAAAAAAATTACGGTTTTGATAAGAGTTTCATTATCACTTTCTTCAATTTGCATTGACTCCGACAAATCAATTCCTGACTTGAAAGTGTTCCCTTTTAAACTTTATTCAAGGAAGAAATACTGCGTCATTTGCATGAGGTATGTTTTCACAATATCCGTACAATATAAAACAATAAAAAAAGTTACGGTTTTGATAAGAGTTTCATTATCACTTTCTTCATCAGATTTGCATTGACTCTGACAAATCAATAATTTCCTAAAATTCAGTTGACAGGGATGAGATAAGAAAGGAGTTTACTGCTCTATTCAAAACTCATACGATCGGCAATACTCATGACTCACCTTCACCTTTAACGTCTAATAATGGCTTTCACACGTTCCCGTCGAAATTCGCTACTTACAAGTAAATTCCTTTTCCTGTTTCGGATAAAAAGGATATCATTTGAAAAAAAAATCTAATTTTTTTTTATTACAAACTAATACGGAAATTTCAACAGCTGAAATAATTCGTTAATTCGGGGTTCATTATTCGTTAAATAGGGGTATTTGCCTTCATTATAACCGGGGAAAGAAAAAAAATGTGTTTGATCGTGAAATTCGTTAAATAAGGGTTCGTTAAATCGGGGGTTTGACTGTATTTTAATTTTCAATTATTGATTTCTGACACACACGTTCACATCTAAATCAAAGTTTATTATTTAATTTATTTTATTTTTGTTTTTATTTGTTTTTTTTACATATGCTTTATTTTATTTTTGTAGGTTTGCTTGAATTTGGAAGATTTTGATTTTTATTTAGAAGAAAAAATATGAAAGAAGGCGCAAAGATATAATAAATGTCCTTCAAAACATGATTTTAATACTAGAAGAAATTATAAGGAATTAAAGTAGATATCCATCACAATCTGATTTTGTCTAGAACTGAAAACTGGGATACAGTTCTGTACTCTATAATCCGATTAAATTTCATTGATTTCTTCAACATTTTTTTTGTTTGACTCGCAATACATTTTAATTTACCTTAAGTTAAATTAACGTTTACTAAGTTTCTTGAGAAGATTTTCGTGACCCAACAGGATTTTCACTCACAATGCCGCGAGAAGATTAAATTTGATGTTAATTAAGCGAATTTAGTTTCTTCACTTAATTGGGAAATTCTGTCGAATTCTGATAAGAATTTGAATGGAATATATGTGCTATGTTTCTAAAACTTCAAACTGAGCTTCTATTACTTTCTGAATCTAATTGGAGAACCCATTGAAGGTCTATCATTAGCAAATAATCCCTGCAATTCGTTCGACAGATTAGTATTAAAAACTACACCAACACAATCATCAAGTGGAATACTCGCTTGTTAGCAATGCATTTTTTTTTCAGTGAATATATTTTTGAACAGAATAAACTGCATGTTCCATAATTACTTTGAAGAAACTGCAACCTCATACATATTTTATGCTCAGGTATAAAATAACAATAGATACAAATTCTGTTTTTTAATTGTACAGTCCCTTCAATATCATAATATTTTGTAGTACATGTAAAACAAAACGATAGATCAGACGCAAAATTAAGAATCCTAATTTCATAGGCTCTAGTCTCCGTTTTTATGGAAGACCACAAGAAAAATTATGGGATTGGATGCATTTAAATCTTGTGGCAGTCTTCATCAGAGGACCCTGTTATGGAGTTAACTGATCGTATAGTGGAATATTTTGGTCAGAAGTGTAATTAAACGACATTTTCAAATTCTTGAAATCACAATATATGCAAAATCTCACACACAACACAACTGAAAAATACAAAGTTAATTTTTGACTCATGGCTTTATTTTAAATTTTAATCACACAAATGTTATTTTCAGCGCAGAGTCAGGCCTTAATTTAAAGGAAGTTTAAAGTGAAAAACCTTATTTATACATGACTTACATTTTACGGAATAGGAAAGGGAAGGAGACGGTGTTCACATCACTTGTATATGGCAGGAAAGCAACTGACGTTCTCGCCAACGTAGGGTTGCTTCACAGTTCATTCACACTATAGGTTCGCCATATTTGGCGTGTTGCGCTCAAAGAGTGAATCTTTCTATAAGTGGAATGTTCTTTTTCTTTTGTTACGTTGTAACAACTCTTCCTCACCTATAAAGTTTTATAATTAATGATACCGAATCAATTATTGACCCAGAATGAAACCAATTTGAGGAAAGTGTTTTTCCATAGAAGTGCCTGACGCCCCGCTAAACTACAAGCTTCACAAATAATTGACATATGCTTTTTTACATTGTCATGTGGCTCACAAGAGGCATCTGATTCATCGTATTTATATTGTGGTCTGGAAATTGAAACAATATTAAAATATTTTACTAAAACAAATTGAGGTGTTTTTAGTTGTATGACAAAAATAGTAACACATGAAATAATAACTAGATATAAAAAGTTATTTTTAGTATATTATGGTGTATCACAGACAGGTGATAGATGCCATCTAAATGGTGTGAAAAAGGAATGAATAATGTGAAAACAATAAGTATATTCAAAATCACGATTAAATATGTGTAATAAATTGTACAAAATATGAAAGACAATATAATTTATATACATGGAATGTGTGCATAGTAGTATAATGATGAGTGTCTTGATTACAATATGCCTGGGTAGGTGACCCCAAATGTAATGAATGTTGTTGAGAAAAAATTATACATAAAAGTATCAATGCTAATTTAAAAAATTTCGCCATGGGCGTCTTCATGGGAAATTTGAGGAAGATTTGGTGCATATAAGTGTGAACCAGAGAGAGAGCCGTGGATCTGTTGATCAGGCAACTCCCCAACAGCCCCCAAAGTTTCACACAACTATCGAAGCTGAAATTTGAAACAATAGATTAAAGTAGAACTTCTTAATGATGGTTCTCTTGTGTAATAATGCAGTGAGTTGCTCTCTGTTGTTCATCAGAATAGTCAACCTGCTTACAAGTATTAAAAGAAAGATAATAAATTTTGACATAAAAATATTCAATTAATTCAAAATATGGTTTGCAATAATGAAAATTCTTGACTTTTTGTCTTAAACATACAAGTTATACCTACCATCTCCCCCCCTTTTCAGTTTACTATAAATAACACAAAATAAATGAATATGGGTCACCTCTATTTATACAATGTGTATGAAAGCATATACAAAAATGTAATAAATGGTAATAGAAACTAACATAAATTTAACTCAATACTAAATTTACAGATGTAAAGTTGCCAACTACAATCATCTTGAGCGTAGAACAGGACCCTGGCGAGTAGTTTGAACTTCAGGCTGATTTGGATAATATATATATAATTTTTTAAATAATCAAATCTCCTACAGGAGAGTTTAAGTTTATGGGTGTTGACTTTTAATTCATGAGCATGTTGATTGTCTAGTTCCCTGATGATGCATGTGTGTTTATTTGGTTTTTTGATTACCTCAAATGGTTCGTCAAATTTGGGTCTAAACTGGTTGCCACTTAGTGTGTACACAACATCACCAACTTTTGGTGCTCTTTGCATTGTATTGCTATTCAGTCTTGCATGTTGCTTATCTTGTTGTGTTTGTAAGTTTGTTCTTATTTGTTGTTGCAGTATTTGGAGGGAAGATAACAGAGTGTTCGTATACCCTTCTTCAGTGAGCAGTGGGGCTTTTATTGGAGCTGTGATAGTGTCAAATATTAGGCTGAGGTTGCGACCAAAATGCACTATGTCAGGTGTAAATCCATGGCTACTATGATTAGTGCCATTGTAGAAAGATTTGTGTACTGCAACTGCAAGATCAAAATCAACTTTGTGGTCTGCTAAGGATAGGATGGTGGTCTTTAAGGAGGAGTTGATCCTTTCCGATTGTCCATTGGCTTTTGGGTTTCTACTGGTTGTGTGATGAAAAGCAATGCCAGTCATGCTGGTTATTTGTTTGAAAATGTCAGCAGTAAACTGTGTACCAAGGTCACTCAGAATCATACCTGGTCTTCCAAAAGTCGTGATATATTGAATGATTTTTCTTGCTATAGTTGGTGCTTAGATATTTGTGATGGGAAACAGTTCAGCATGTTTGCTGAAGTGATCTAACACTGTGAGGACATAATTGTGAGATCTGACAGGACCAACAATGTCGATGGAAATGAACTCATTCGGTCTTGTTGGGATGGGAGTTTTTCCGTATGCTTGTTTCTGACATGGTTTTCTCTTGTGTCGGCAACAGGATGTGACATAGTTGAGGGTATCAGAGTACATTCCCTCCCAAAAAAATCTTTCCTTCAGAATAAAGTAAGTTTTGTCAATTCCCATGTGGAAGGTGAGCTTGTTGGAGAGCAGTTTTCCTTAGAGAGTGTGGGATTACGATGGTTTTGTGGTAAATGTCTTCTTTTAAATAATTTTGATGAAAGCTTATATGCATTAATAATCCAGAGGTGTGGTCAATAAAGTATTTTTCTCTGTTTTTATGTTTTTCTTCTTGCAAAGAGCTTTTAATTTTTTGAATATTATCATCAGCATCTTGCGCAGTTAAAATGATTTCATCTGAAAGTTCTTGTGTGATGAGGGCATTTATTGTTTGTGAGTTTATTATAGCTGGAAGGATTTTATCTGGTGGTATATCTGCATGACCATGCTTTTCTCGTGAAATGTAGTCAGCTAGTAGGTTGTTTTTGGCCTTTACATGTTGGAACTCAAATTCATATTCAGATATAAGTCCATTAACCATCTTGCGATAATATTTGCAGGGTTCTGTAGATCTGTGTGGTACTTGAAGTTCATGTGATCTGAAAGAATCGTGAATTTTCTTCCATATAAAAATTCTCGAAAATATTTGACATTGTTATGTATGGCTAGACGTTCTAATTTATTTGCAGGGCAACGAGACTCAGTTGCTGTTAAAGTTCTGGAGTAGTTGAAACAGGATGTAATTCCCCACCATCTTGTTTTTGCATGAGGATACCTGCTATGGCAATATGTGAGCCATCAGTGTTGAGGAAGAATTACTTTGTCCAATCAGTCTGAACAATAAATGGTTTAGTGAAAAAGATCCCCTGTAGTTCTTCAAAAATTGTTTTTAATATACATCAGTCCAAGTAAAAGTTCTTGAATTGCATAAGATGTTCAAAATATGAATTTTTGTGGCATAATCAGGAATGAGGTGCCTATAATAACCACACATGCCAAGAAATCGCTTGAGTTGTTTCTGGTTTTTGGGTGTAGAGAATTTACAAATTTTATCTGTGTTGCTAATTCCAGGTGTGATACCTTGTGAGAAAATTGTAAATCCCAAATATTGAATTTCTTGTGTTGCAAAAATGCATTTGTCTGGTGCAAGTGTTAAATTATTTTCCTGTAAAACATTTAAAACATCATGAAGTTTTGCATTTAATTCTTGAATTGTATTGGCTGCGATGATTATGTCATCTTGATAACAGTGTATACCAGGGTATTTACATGTAGAGAGGACTTTATCCATCATGTTTTGAAAATATGCAGCTGCATGTTTAATGCCGAATGGTAATTTTTTGAATTGAAATGTTTTCCAAGGGGTTGTGAAAGTTAAAAATTTTCTATATTCTTTCGGAAGATGAATTTGCCAATAAGCCGAATTAAGATCTAGCACAGTGAATAGTTTGAATCCTGCTAGTTTAGTGGTAATGTCCTGAATTTTGGGTAATGGATAGGAACATCCATCTATCACATTGTTTAATAATCTTAAGTCAAGTGCTAGACGCAAAGAGGGGTTGTCATTTGTGTGATTTTTCTTCTTAACTAATACCATGGGTGAAGCCAATTCTGCTGTATTTTCTTCAATGATGTCTGATGTGATTAATTCTTCAAGATAATTTTGAGCATGTGTTTGTAATTATTGTGGAATGGGATAAGGTGTTGAAGAAATTGGGTGTGAGTGAATGGTGTTAATTTTAGGTGTAACTAAGTCACAGTGACCAAGAGTCTTAATACATTTAGAGAAAGCTAGTTTGAATTTCATTAATGTTGAAAGAAGTAAGCTTTTGTCTTTAGAATTTAAATGATCTAAATGAAAATCAGTTTCTTTTACATCTTGACATCTCTTTTCAATAATGTCTGTTGTTGCTTGAATCGCATTAACAGATGAGATTGCTCATTCATTTGTCCTTCTGTCCTGTGCTTATTGTTCCAATGTTTGTGCCTTTGTTTATGTGTATGTGTTGATTTCCAATGTTTCTGATCAATGTGGTAAATGTGTTGTCAGCCCTGATTTCATTAATACTACAGTGTAATTCAATATTGTGATTTCGGTTAATTTTTGGTTTAAATAAAACAGTGCTTGAATTTAATGTATTTGCATTTGTACTTCTAAAGTTAACACATGCTGTTTCATTTGGCTGAAGAATGATTTTTCTAATTGTTTTGACTGTGTGAGTTTCAATGGTATTATTTGTTGAGTGTGGGCTTTAGGGGTTGGTAGAAGAGGTTTTGATTTAACATTTGAAGTCTGTTTACATTCAGAATAGATAGGTTTTATATGTGTGGGAGTTTCAAGTAATGCTTTAGATGTTTTTACATCAAATTTACACTGGTTAACATTCATTGAATTTACTTGTGTTGGTGTTTCAAGAATTGCATTTAAACTGACACTGAAATTTGGATTGTTTACATTTTCTAGGTTATCTTTAATATTGTTGTGAATTACTGGAATAGTTGTATCAGAAATTTTCAGTGGGTTTGAATTTAAGTCAAGTGTTACTATATTGTGTAACAGAAAATCATAGCCAAGAAGTCCTTAAAAGGTGCTTGATGCAATATCTGTTGTAATGAAAAAATTTTGTCTGGCGTGTTTGTTGTTTATGTGTATTGGAATGTCTACACAACACGAAAAATTTATTTCAGAGTTATTGACACTTTTAATTTTACATTGTCTTGAAAGGTAGGATCTGTGTTGTATCCTATGTTTGATTGTGTCAAAGACGTGTCCTGGTATTAAAGATATACTGCTTCCACACACTATCGATTAAGAAAGTTAATTGTTCATCTGCTATGTTTACCTGAATCATGAGTAAAGGTGATTGTTGATTTACATTCATAATTAGCTCGTGCGGTGTTTGTTGTTTTAACTTCCCATTTGTTTGTGTGTTGAGGTGACTTGGGAAGTTAGTCAAGCCATCTCCAATTAGTTTAAAGAGTTTGGATTTCTTGAATCTATTTGCTTTTTGGGTAAGTTTGTTGGTAGTTTGTGTTTCCATTGTAGTTTCTGGTGTTGGAGTAAGAGCCCCTACTTTGGGATCTATTATGGTATTGTTGTTGCTGCGGCCAAGAATGTTGTTGTTGAGGCCAAGAATATTGTTGTTGGTTGGGTGCTGTGTGCATAGTTCTTCGAAATTCCCAACAATCTTTCATTAAATGATTTGGTTTCCCACAAAATCTGCAAGAAACTGAGTGCCGTGATAAGGTGTTTTGTTGTGGTGTACGATAGCTGATGTATTGACTAACTTATGTTTCGGGCTTTTGTTCTGTCTTAAGAATGGCAATTTGGTTGGTCAATTCATCTAACTTTTGCGTAATTGAATCTTGTTCCCCATTGACAGTTTTTACTGGCTGTAAGAGCATGGAGCATGTGGTGTGTGTTTCGCTATTTTGTTGCATTTTCACAGCAATATCAATAGCCTCTTTAAGCGAAAAGGGATTTTTTGATGAAAGTTTTCTTTGAAAATTTTGAGGCAAGCTGGTTATGAATGTGGATAAAATAATGCTATGTGTAATTGTTTTTGCCTCATTCGTTTGGGCTTCAGCAAGCATATATTCTGCAGCGGTTTCCAATCTATGTGCAAAATTGTTGATGTTTTCACCAGAATAATATGGGATATTGTGAAAATTTAATTTTCTTTGTAATTCTGTTGTTTTGTCTGAAAAGAAGTCAAGAAAAAGTGACTCAACTTCATCCAGGTCTTTTGCGTTTTTACAATTAGGGTTGGTGGAAAAAAATGTGAGTGCTGGGCCATTTAGGCGAGCACTTCAAATGACTTGGGTTGTGAGAAAATCCCATCCGTTAACCTTTCAACACGCTTGATTTGGGTAAAAAAGTTGTTTATGTGTTCTTTAGACCCATCGAAGAAAGGAATTATTTCTATGGGGAGTTTATTTTGGGCCATTTTAATGTTTATTTTACAGGATTTCTTAGGCACGTATACAAATTTTGTGTAAACATTTGTTTAGAAAATTGAAAAAATTTACATAAAAATACTTAAATTCTAACACAACATATGAAAATGTATATTAATGAATTGCACAAAAGAAATTTTTCCAAATATTGTAAATCAAAAAATAAAGTTGTAATTGAAATTAAATTGGTTATAATTCCACTTTTGTCCTATTTATATATATTTATACAATTAATAATTGTGACATCAAATCAAAGATACAGTCATCACTATCAGGAGCAGTTATTCAGATTGAATGATAAACTAATAAAATATAAAGCAATTTACAACATATTACCAAATTTGTTTCTTAGTTCACAGCACTGTGTGCAGGTGAGAGAATTCTCATTTTATTATGAAATACAATTGCGTTAAAATTTCACAAAAAAATATTCAACTAACACTTTTTTTTCAAATTTTTCCTTAAAGTTAATCTTTGTTTTTAATTTGGGAGAAGCGTGCGGAAAGTTAATACTGAAAGAAATGCGAGGCTGAAAAGAGGCGGGAAATGACATCATTGCGCGGTAAAATCTGATGCAACATGGCGCCGAGTGCTAATATAACGGATTACGCTATTAAATTTAGAGTTAAGACTCCTGGATGAAGGCACCAATTTTGTTATGGAGTTACTGATCGTATAGTGGATTATTTTGGTCAGAAGTGTAATTAAGCGACATTTTCAAATTCTTGAAACCACAATATATGCAAAATCTCACACACAACACAACTGAAAAATACAAAATTAATTTTTGACTCATGGCTTTATTTTAAATTTTAATCACACAAATGTTATTTTCAGCGCAGAGTCAGGCCTTAATTGAAAGGAAGTTTAAAGTGAAAAACCTTATTAATACATGACTTACATTTTACGGAATAGGAAAGGGAAGGAGACGGTGTTCACATCACTTGTATATGGCAGGAGAGCAAACTGGCGTTCTCGCCAACGTAGGGTTGCTTCACAGTTCATTCACACTGTAGGTTTGCCATATTTGGCGTGTTGCGCTCAAAGAATGAATGTTTCTATAAGTGGAATGTTCTTTTTCTTTTGTTACGTTGTAACAGACCCATTTCCTGTTAGGGAACTAATGACGTCACAACGGTCACGTAGTTTTGCGTGAAAAAGTATACAAGATCGGACATTTCGACGCTTATCGCTTATGTTCTCCTTGTTTCGGGCGTTTATTTTCGGATCGACCCAATCCATCTCTACGCCCTCTTCTCTGCATTCGAACGGCCACGGCCAAACAAATTGCAGCAAGCTGGGACTTTCTTTCCTCGGTGTACGGACTTCGTCCGCCACTGTTTTTTAGCAGACCTGATCTGCCCATTTAATTATATCTGAAAAATTGTTTCTTCTCACCTTATGTCACCCCATTAATTCGGCTCTAAACTTATCAATTCTGATGAGGAGGTACGTCCCTTTTAGGGACATGAACTCTGTAAGTTACATGCCACTTGCCTTAGCTTATGTTCTAAGGCAAGTCAACCTTTGCCTTCCTTTATCCAGCCGACAGAGAGTAGCCGGTGCAGTTCCCTTGCCAATTCCTAGTCTTCTACTCTCTTCGGCTGATGTTAAAAATAGGGACCCAATTCGGAATATTTTTTCAGATGTAAAAGTACTCAAGCATTGATATTATATTCTAGTTCCAGTATTCCGTAGAGAATCACTTATTTTATCATACTACGCATTTTTATACGAATTGACACATTTTTTCATTTATAAAATGCGTTTCGTATTTCGTATATTCTGCATCAAATGAGGCTTTGAAGGGCGTGACGAATTGGATCTATACAAAGACACGAAGAAGGGGAAAGCAAGAAGCTTCCCAGACGTAAGAAAGACGATTCTACGAGCGTCAACACTCGACGAAGCCCCAACATACTCCAACGGACTTTTTCTCTCCGATTCACTTTCAGAATCGCTTGGATTCTCTCACACTTACAGGTTTCTAGATAATTATCATCCCAATGTAGTCTTAACACAACCTTTCACTTGAGTGATGCAGCCTTATTAGTGACCTCAACAGTGTTGTGCCTTAGCAATCTCCAAAGATGGGATTTGGAAATTAACAGAAGAATAAGAGCTATATATATATATATATATATATATATATATATATATATATATATAAGGATAATTAAATTAGATTAAAAGTTAAATTCTCTATCTAGCACACACACTTGACTCATCTTTCTCAGTTCACATCTTCAAGTATCAAACTAATGTCCCATTTATTTCTTCCGAACATATGGCCTAGCCAATAAACATGTCTAATTCCAGATCGTTAGATTTAACAGTCCCCATACGTTAGCCTTAACTTTCAAATACGATCATAAAATCTGCGATACTTACCACATGTGTTTTTCAAGTTGTACCCTCTTGAAACCAACACTATATATATATACATATATATACATAAACATATATATATATAATCCAATCTAAAAAATTCAATGTATAAATATATACATATACATACACATATATATAAATTTATACATATATATACATATACACAAATATATAAACGAAAATATAAAAATAAACATATAGTTATATACCTAAGATAACTAAAATTAGGAAGAAGGCACAGTAGTATAATGACAAACTCCTGGCCTTAGGAACCAAGATTGCAGGTTTAAACATGTTTTGTGGACAGCCAACCTTCACCTATAATTTGTCAAACTATGTACCAAGAGGAAAGAAAAGACTTATATATGTAGAATTTAAATATTAAAAAATCATTAAACTAAATAACCTATGACAAAAAACATAACCAACTTTTATGTATGAGTGTAAGCAATGGCCGAGAGTGCATCAACAAGTAATGTGTTCCCGCCAAATACGAGGAATGAGAGCAGAACCGCATAAAATTAATTGCGATACGATAATAAGAAATTTATATATATATATATATATATATATATATATATATATATATATATATATATATATATATATATATATATATATATTTTAAAAATCTTAAAAATAATAATCATATAAAATTAGTGTAAAATACAAAAGAAACACAAAATATATATATTATTTAAAAAAAATTTAATAAGCATGTTTCGCCATCTATTTAATAATTGTAGAATAAATTAGATATTGTATAAATTTAAAAAATCATTACAAAACATAATAACAGTAAAAATTACAGTAATATAAATTGTATCATAAAAAACCATTATAAATATAATTACAATGAAAGTTAACAGGATATCCATGTTCAATACAGTGATTCAAATTTTTTTTTTAAGATTTAAAAAAATATTAGCTTTATCGCTAACTAATACATTATTGCGATAAAAATAGTTAAAAATAATATTTCTATATATAGATATTGATAAATTTGAATTCCAGTAAAGCACTTTGATAATATTAAAATTAAAGGTATCTCTTCTATCATAAATATTACTATGTAGTTTCAAATCCTTAATATACAGTGTTACATTTAGGTAATTTGTTTTGATTAGATTATTATTAATTTTAACTAAGTTTAAGTAAGCCGGATAAAAATTAATAATAAAATTTAAATTATCAATTTACTAAAAATAATTAAATCATCAATATATCTAAATATGGCTGAGACATTATTAATAATATAATTATATTCGTAAAAATGTGAATAAAGATTAGCCAAGCTATTACTAGCTGGACCCCTTGTGGGAGTTCTTTCTCTTTATATAAAGAACCATTAAAAAATTGATGTAATTTTCTTTTAAGACAAAATGTATGTGAGTTTTAAATATGTTAAAATTAATATTAAGGTTATACATACTGTGGTTTTCTAAAATTACTTTAGTAATATCATATATATAAATGGAATTGAAAAGATCTTCAAAGTCATAACTATGAACTGAATAAATATTTTTATTATTAAACAAAAACTATAATCTCTTTACTATTTTTAATTATAGATTTATTACATTGCTGATTAATAAAGTTTTGTATACTATTATGAAGTAATTTGCCTGCAGTAGTAATATATGTTCTAAAACCATTTGTCACAGTTCTAAATTTAACCGGACTTTTATGGAATTTTGGAGTTAAAAATATATATGGATACTTAATTTTAGGAATACAGAAACCTAATTTTTTATAAATAGCAATAATACGATTACTAATTTCATTATGTGACAAATTTAATTTTTTAAAAGTTCCATTATTTAGAAAGTGATTATAAAGAATACTATAATATAAATACTTACAAATCACAGCATAGTTACCAGGTACTTTATCAATGTAAACTATGATAAAATTCTTTTGTAATTAAAATAAATTTTCTGTTTTATATCTTTAAAAGTAGTGTCATATTCGGAATGGTAACTAAAATTCATAAGGTCTTTTAAAATATTGTACTTATACTCATCAAATGCCTGAATAGGTAGTCCAAATTTAAATATATATATATATATATATATATATATATGTGTGTGTGTGTGTGTATGTGTAGCCATTATTCTTAGTTATGCTGTATTTTTGTGCTTGGTGTTAGTATACTCTTGGAATCGGTATACATCGGGTAAGATTTTAGTTTCTTCGCACATTTTCATTAGTATTACTTATGGCCATAATCATTATTAACCTCTATTGCAAATATGTTTATACATGTTTATATTTGTCTATTTCGTCCAGATTCCTATAGTAATTAAATTTTCCAATTCTTTTCTATTGATGTTATATTCACTTGCGTGGGTTTTTGGGCATTTGCCTTAGTTTATCTCCTATGCTATTATGTCGAAAGTTTCCGCTGTAGGGGAAGATTGAGATCTCACAAAATACTATTTAACCCTGTTTCAATGCCCTAAGCCAGTGACAGCTCGGGAAACCATAGTAGTTTTTTTCACTCTAGCTAAATTTCTCTTTTTTGGTTTGTAATGATTCCATGTTCTTGGTTCTTTCGGTTTGTTTCTAAGATGTTTTAGAATTTATTAGTCATTATTTTAATTTATTTACTGCTATATATATATATATATATATATATATATATATACGTGTGTGTGTGTGTGTGCGTGCGTGTGTGCGTACGTGTGTGTACGTGTGTGTGTGTGTGTGTGTGTGAAAGAAATTAGCATAATATATCTAACACAAGAAATAATACAAATGAGCATAACAGGAAATAACGTAATAAAAGCTAAACTAAAAGATTGAATTTATAGTAAAATACAAATAAAAACAAAATTCAAATAATAAAATAAAATAAACAAAACAATAAAAAATAAAATAAATAAATAAACAAATAAAAAAATAAAATAAAAAATAAAATTTACAGAAAATTCACTCAGGAACATTGAAAATAGCGACACAAGAAGAAAGCATCGGATTGAAGTTAAATTTAATACACATAATGACACATATGAGAGATTCACTTGATGACAAAAACCAGACAATTAAATGAATACAGGGTGTGCAATGACACAAATACTTGGCAATTTCAATGGCGCTTTGGACCACCTCCAGCTGCAATACATGCCGCCACACGGTCCAGCATTGAGTTGATTAGACACCTTATGTTGCCCCGAGGCAGATGGGCCCACAATTCTTGAACAGCAAACTCTAAATCATGTACAGAGTAAAACGATGGAATCTGCCGTTTTAGCTGATCCCACGCATTCTCTACAGGGGACAAATCGGGAGAACGGGCCGGCCATGGAAGAGTCTAAAAATGACGTAGGAAGTCTTGAGCAACTCTTGCTGTATGCGGACGAGCATTATCTTGCTGGAAAATTGCCCCTGGGACACCATTTAGGAAAGGTCCTACATGGGGTCGAAGAATATCATCAAAGTAACGTTGGCCCATTAAGGTTCCACACATCACAATTAAAGTGGACCGGTTATCATAGGCTATGGCTCCCCAGACCATACACCAGCTGTGCGGGCAGTGTGACATAGAACACTGTGGGGGGGAGGGGAATGTACCTCTCACCAGGGCGCCTCCACATCCGTACACGGTTATCATCTGTTCCCAAAACAATTCGGGATTCATTACTAAACACAACCTTTTGCCCTTCTGTGATATTAGACATTGATCTGGCTTGGCACCACTGTAGACGTAGTTGCCGATGTTCCGGTATTAAAGGCAGTGCACGGAAAGGCGCTTGGATTTAAGATTTGCTTCTGCAAGGTGTCTGGAAATTGTATGTGAAACAAATGCTACGCTTACGTCTGATCGTATTGTTGAACAAGTCAATTGGGGTCCACAAGTGCTTGCCGCACGATCTTTCGGTACTCTCTCTTCGTGGTCTTCCTGGTCACTCCAGACCCGGTTTTCCGTGCGTGGGTACCTTCTCGTGTCCACTGCTCCCAACAATTTCTAACGACACACTCCGAACGATCCACGTGGCCAGCAACACGCCACGTCGACCAGCCTGAAGTTTTCATCCCGATGATCAGGCCTATCTCAAACTCGCTTAACTGTGAGAAATGTCTTCTAGCACGTTTACCTGGCATGTTTCGCTTACCAAAATCTTCCTACAATCGGCGGGTAATCGTCACGTTTATAAATCTTCGAATTTGCGCTGGCTTATATAGCACCCTCTTCCTGATTGTAGCACCTCCTCGGCGTGTATGAGCATGTGTATTGGCACAAAACTTGGATCATTTGCATATCACATTACGCTGTACTTATATGCAAAGTTTCGCGATTGTACTTAGCTTCCTTCTTCGGTCGCTATTTTCAATGTTCCTGAGTGTATATAAAAACTCACAGAAAGTATGATATGACTACTATTCTGCAAAAGATTCTCCCCAAATTGCTAAAACAGTAAAATATCAAAACAATTACGTAAGAAAAGTAGAAAAATCCTATATAGAACAATTACGTAAGAAAAGTAGAAAAATCCTAGAACAATTACGTAAGAAAAGTATTTTTCAAAAAGGGTTTAACAAAATTTCTTTACTCACAGAGCTTTTTCCAAGAGAATCGAGAGTCTTGAAATTAAGGAAAAGCAATTATTCACCGAGTTAAAAAAATTAAATATACATACATAAACACATCTTTTGAACTATCTTTTAAACCAGCCAGCAAAGATAAATACCAAGAGAGATGACAAACAAATTTTGTAGGCTTTGGATTGATTGATTATCAAAAATGTAAATTTGCCAGGCTCTAATTTGGTTGGTTGTCAAAATTGTGTGAGATGTTCAAGATTTGTGTGGAAAAGATGTAAACTGTGATATGAGTGTTATGATATAATTTTCACAGAAAGACCACTAACATGCTGACTTTGAAATCATATTGTTGTGTGGTGGATTTGGAATTTGAAGTAGCAAGACGATTAATGTATTTGTGATGAATATAAGTTCTTAAGAAGTTAAAAGGGTATTCATGATCTAAACAACATTGAAAATTTTTTTTATTTTATTGAATTTATCTATTTTGTGAGTACTTAAGTTATCTCATTTCTAAATAAAAAATTCAAAATAATATTTCTGTAAATTGATAAATACAAGTTACTATTCCATACAGGAATATATATATATATATATATATATATATATATATATATATATATACTCAAACTCAGTGGCGCAACAACCCATGAAGGTCAGGGTAGGGATGGCGATCTGAGATCGATTAATCGAAAAATCAATTTCGTGGGCAAAAAGATCAATTTTTAAATCGATATGTAGCACTGAATAGATTCAGTGAATAGATATTTCATTCTAGAAAATTGATATTTGATTTCTTTCTGTTTGGGTTAAACCTATAAAATATTATTTACAATTAGTTGAATGTACTCTCTTTAAAACTCGTAATATTACATAGTTGGTGGTTTAGGGGTTAATTACTCAAAAACTCGCGAGATGCCTGTGTGCTTAGTTTCCTACGCCACTCTTTAATAAATAAAAAAAAAGTTACGTTTGTTATCTTTGTATTTGTTGATATTGTGTCATTTGTTTATATATGCCTTAATTGACTGACTGTCACAATGTACTGTAATGAGCGAAAAAAATATTTATTTTTTTGTAGTGTTTGTTTCTGAATAATAGGTAGTTGAGGGTAAGTAAATCGCTGTAAGTATCATGGGAATATCTGTTCCTTGTGAGCGCCCTTTTTCGATTGCCCAGTAGACTTGGCAGACTGTTGTTTTCAAAAAGCTTACATATTAAGCATTGGAAACTATAAGCTATATTAACCATTTTCTAAACTGTTTAATGTAAAAAATACATTTAGAAAATAAATGTCTTCTTTTTTATACCTTATACTTTGATATGGTAATAAAAATAATTATAATTGTCGAATACCCTGAACTAAAAAATTCCCTGATTTTATTGATAAGAGATCGTTTATTATGGTATATTTCTAGTTTTTCATAAAATGGATTTATGTTTACATTGTAAATGCTGACTTGAAAAAAAAATCTATTTTTTTAGAAAACGATCTCTCTTAGACTTCCGATTTTTTTGTGAATCGTTTCATCAGGTTACGATTCGAATCGATTTAAAAATCGATCTTTTTCGGAAAGAATCGTCATCTCTCGGTCAGGCCCTACTGTGCTCATTCCAGTATACGTGACATTTAGCCGCTGAAGTGCATGAGCAGATGTTCCGATGACGTGGTCAGTCTGATACGAGACCCCAGTGTTTGTCCCCAAATAAGCTTGGTACTCATTTATCGACCCACTACAGTAAGGTTGAAAGGGGCTGAGTTGACCTTGTGCAGCCCTGGAATAGACCCAAACTGGTCGCCGCAATACGCTACCACTCGACAACTGGGCCTTATATATATATATATATATATATATATATATAATATCAATGGTCATGTGATCGTGAGCTTCATGTACTACTTTGTCATTAACTTATGTTAAAACTGAAGGAATATTTGATATGGGCACCTTCCGATCCAAAAACGATTATCTGAAACACCACGCCAAAACGTTCGTCATCGCGTGGTGGCTATTTCTGGTTTTATCTAGATATCCCACTACTCCATGCCAGGGATTTGGCGAATAGGCGAACGAACGATACTATATTCGTGGCGAACGTGTGAGCAGATATGTCACTTTGTGGGTTGCGTCATTCGTGCGTAACGGCTTGTGAGTTACGTCATGTGTGAGACGACTTTGTGGGTTGCGTCACTTGTGTGACGGCTTAATTGCGCCATGTGTCTGATGGCCTGGTTGCTTTTGCGGTGGATAGATGGCGCCATGACTGCTGCGCGTGAAAGGTGTGGTTCTCTTTGCATGGCCAGGGAAGGATGGTTTCGATCTGAGCACCTTCTGTTCCGAAAACGAGTATCTTAGCCACCACGCTAAAACGATCGTCATCGCTTAGAGGTTTTTACTGGTTTTATCTAGATATCACACCACCACAAAACTTTTGTTTTCCCTCAGTAATGATAATATTGAAATCTCTTAAAATTAACTTAAAATGGATTTGCATTTAGGACCTCGCTTCTTTGGAGTTTAGAAGAGTTAAATACCAGTTTTATTTGTTATTGCTTTTTGTGTTCATATTTTTATACTTTAATACTACTTCATTAAAAATGTAAATAAAAAAATTTAAAGTATGATAAATACTACTGAACTAAAAACACAACTCTTTTAATTCTATAACTTTATTATTTCCTAAAGAAGTGTTGCAGATATGTAGTAAAGGTATAACACAGAATAATTTTGCAGAAATATTTTTTATGCATTTTAAATGTGTTTTCAAATGCATTTTAAATACATTTAATATAATTCGATTCAATGTTTTCAAGATACATTTGTGTTTTTGTAAATTTGATGCTATATTTGTCTCAGTTTTTATATAAATGATTGCTTTGACAATGAAGAGTCACGGCAATAGTTCTAGATTTATTCTATGTAGGAAATCCACTAATATGCTTTTTATATATTTTATTTGAATCAAGAATTTTCCCATGCTTTTTTTTTGTTTTAAAAGTAAAAAGAAACAGTTTGCAAATACTTGATTACTTGAATACTTGATACTTGATGCTTACTAAAATAATTATATAGTTTCAAGTTAATCTAAATTTCCATTTAAATTCCATTTAATGAAAAGTTACTCTTAGGTCAAATACCTTTTTTTTCGCAGCAAAAATAATTGACAGAAACAAGTCAGACACAAATGATGAGTTATCATTCCCTCTGAAATTCTTTTCCTTACATTCTTTATGCTATAACTCATTTCTATGATTCCGTGAATTAAAACAACTAATTTTAACTTAAGAAATATTTAATGAAATTCATGGAACAGAGTAACATATTCATTTTGTTATTCGTTGATTCAAGAAGAGAATATAAATGAACTGCTCTAATCGATATCCATACATTGTTTCCCCGTGCATAATGACATCGTTACAAGACAACTAATCTAAAAATCGGCTAATTGCAAGGAAAATTCCATTTATTCTACTTCGATGAATTTCCTGATTATGAATTATTGAAGAAAAGAGTAATTGAGCGTAATACATAACTAATACTACTGACATTTCGTGACGAGTAATGGGCAGTGTAGTTCAGTATTTTAATGCTATTTTCCTTTTCTAAGCTAAAGATGAGATTAGAAATATGTTAAAACTTTTCCTACTCCTTATTTAACATTTTCATAGTAATTCTTTCCATTATTGAATAAGGAAAAATCTTTTATGCTGTCAGAAAGTTTCAAGTTGTCTAAATGTTCATGAAATATGATGAAAATATCTGCAAAATTCACACAGTTAGTGTTTTAAAAATCTGCTTTCTATTATGTGATAAAGGAAATGTTTATTGAACTTCAACTATGATACTTTTGATAATATAAACAAAAGAGAATTGTATTACCGGTTTATTTCAAGACTTCAATAAACTTTAATATTCTCCAAAAGAATAATTTATTTTTTATATTTGTAAATGTAAAGCTAAAAAGCTGTTGCGTCTGTCAAATATTAACAAATCGATGAATGGATTGACACCATTTGATCCAAAATTCATTTGGTCATATATTTTGATATTTAATATCCCCTGGAGTAATTGAGAGCATTTGCAGTGATGATTATGAAGTAAAATATTTGTAATTCTTACCCAAAGCATAGCTTACTTAAACCTTTTACCAGTATTTGACAAAAATAAATTTAAAATTAAGAAGTAACAAGAGGGAAAGAGGTCAAAGACACAATATAGATTATTCAACAAAAAATAGGAAAAATAAATTTCCTATAAAAGAAATTTAATTGCAACTATTTTTTTTAAATCAACATACAAAAAATATTAAATAATGATTAAATTGAACGCAAGTTTTATTAAATTATATTTGCAACTGCAAATTATTCCCAAAAATGATTTTAAAAAAACTTTTTGTGCTATCAAATGCTGAATTTCAAGGTAACTAGGAAATAGTTTAGGGTTAAAAATGATTTTGATAGCGAAATAAATAAGAAAACAACAGAATATTAATAATAAAACCATACATAGTCTTTTTGTGTTATATATATATAGTAAAATGAAAAGTAGTATATTTATATACTTTCATATAAATAAAAACATCTGTTTTTTTTACAGAACTTCCTTTTCCAATCGCGCTGCGCTGCTAGTGTTAAGATCAGTATTTCCTATTTACACCGCGTCCCCAAACCAGATGTTAAATGCCAACATACATCAATACATAAATACATATATAAATATATACAATTTTCAAACATACAATATTATACAATATTATCCTGTTTATAAATTTCATAAATTCAGAAAAATTATGACAGTTACAAACATCATTTTTTTTTCATGTCATTTGTTTTATTGTAATTAAAAATATACCTACAAATTTTAAAATAATTTTAAAAACTTTTTTTAATATTAACATAGTTATAATTGCAAATCAGTAGGTAGTAAATCCCTCTCTGACAGCTATACAAGCCATAACACGGTGTGGCATTAAATCAATAAGGTCACCTATGATCTCTTTTGGAAGATCACTCCATAATCATTGCAAATGGCCAGTTAATTCACTGGCATTCTGGGACGCACACAGTTACCTTCCAAGCACGACGCACTCTATTGGTGAGACGTTTGGTGACTTGGAAGGCCACTTGAGTGCTTCCTATCCTTGAAGACATTGTTGGGACAGTCATGTAATAGGTGGAAACGCGTTGTCTTCCTGATAAACGGAGATTTGATAGAAAATGCAGTATAACTGGTTTTTAAAAAATCATTCGTGCAACTACGTGCCTTCAAATCACGTTGAAGGACGACTAGAAGTGATCGTGTGTCCCAGAAAATTGTTCCCTATGATGTCGCATCAAGTACCTAGTCGAAAGAGGGTACGGAATCTAGACCTGCATTTTGAATCGGCAAAATCCCGGGTCGCCGTATAAACGGGTACAAAGCGGATGCGATCCGGCATATTGCCGGCAATTTTAGCCCATGTAAACGGGGCCATCTTGTCTAATCGCCATATGAATCATGACAACAAATGCTGGATCAGACCGGTGTTCTGACCACCTCCACACGCGTATTCACTGCTCATTAGCATTGAGATTGAAGGATGCACCGCTAACTATCACAAACTCCAGTCAGTCACACTCCAACTACTCTGAGGTCGGCGAAGATCCAATCGTCATTGCTTATTATTTGGAGACAGTGGTAGGCGTCTTAATGATCGTCAGCTCCTTATACCTGCGTCGGCCAGTGGTACTTGAAGGGTTTCCAATGGTACAACTGGACGTCTGGAAGGTGATTAATGGCGTAGAATTAATTCTATCGACGTGGCTGGTAAGGATGTGGCCGCTATTAGGGTTGCGTGACATCACTCGCATTTGTGTTCCTGGGAGGCTCTGACCCTCCGTGATGGTGGACTATCTCTTCCGTGATCCATTGTTACCAATACCAAGCAACTACCATATCGCTTCGAAAGAGGAGATGGCTGATACACTTGTTCGACCTGTTACTCTGAGGCCTACTATAATACCCCTCTCAAAATCAGACAATTGATCATACTGTCACTGGTTTGTCTCCGAGGCTTCTCTAGACACAATAATGTCCATCCAATTCAACAGATTTGTTCGAATAAACCTATGGCACGAGCAATCATGCTTTTACTTCCTCCTATTTGTGATTTTCTTATATGCTCATAGCATGCTTACCTTAGTCTCAATGGCGTCAAAATTTTAATCATTTGAATATATCCTAACAGACTACATTTCTGCCAAGTTTCGTGATAGTAACTAGATTTCTTCTGGGTGCATACAGTTTTTGTGACAGAGTTTATTTTAAAAGTGTTATAATTTGATTTATTCATTAAAAGAATAGAACAGTGTTTACATCCCCACAGAACTTTTAGCGATTTCACTATCTGATATATTGAATTTATTAAGGGGTATCCGACTTCGTTCGGAACCGTGACTTAAAAAGGTGCATAAATGGATAAGTTTCATGATATTCAGTGTGTCACTTAGGTTAGAATACATGTGTAAAAATGTTTTAAGGACATTTTGACAAAAAAAACTATTTAAATACAATATTTCGGCTAAAAATTAACTTACAATAACCTTTTTTCAAAATGTTCTCCTTATGTGAAAAATACGTTTATTATAATAATATTTGGTCTGTATATAGCTCAGACCTCTGTACAGAGGCTCAACTATGACTTTAGAAAAGTTCACATTTTTCTCAGAGTTTTAACCCCTTTGAAATAATTATCGGCGTTTTTTTCTTAAAATTTCTCCCCTCTGTTGTCGTAAAACATGGATAAACCCACTTCTATGTTATATATTTCAAAAATTCTAATTCAGCCTCTGTACAGAGGTCAGAGCTATATACAGGCAAAATATTATTATAATAGAAGCATTTTTCACGAAAAGAGAATATTTTGAAAATGGGTCATTCTATGTTCATTTTTTGTCAAAATATTGTACTTAAATAATTTTTTATTGTAATACTATTCTTAAAACAATTTTATATACATTTTCTAATCTAAGTGACACTAAATATAAATATTATCCATTTATACGGTTTTTGTAAAATTGCTGTTCCGAACGTAGTCGGATGTCTAAAGTAGAAAATTATTATTATAATTAATTGTATGTAAAGAGTCTGGCAATTTTTAAAATTAATAAATCTTAGAATACGTTTAGTTATACCTTATTCCTTTTCTGTACATCTTAAACATAAAATATTTTGTTTGTGAAATATTAAATAACTTTTCAAAATTGCAACATAATTAAGTAATTTTAGAAGCAGTATCATTTTTTTCTCTACATACTCTCTCTTTTATTTCTTTTTACTATATTAAAAGAACTATAACTATATTCTAAGAATAATTAAATTAATATTATCAAAGCCTTGTAAGTGAAAATGTATAATTTTTGTTTTATTAGCATTAGGTTTTTTTGTTGTAATTTCGGGTATTTTATTCGTGTAGGTTGATAAAAATAGTGAGGTTATTAGAAGTTTTATACTCACCACAAACATCTATCTACACATAATTTCTTTAAAATTTATTTAGAAGATTTTTAACAATTTTTTTTTTTATTTCAGCTATATTTGTCGGCTACAATTATTCCTAATTATAACATTTATATTAATGATGCATATAAGTTTTCGAACACCACATATTATTTTCAGTGTACAATATTAGAATATTTATTTTCACTTGTTCTATACTTTCTACGTAAAATATTTACAAATTTGTTTATTTCCTAGAAGTTATTTTGATTTTTATAAAATTGCTCTTACTAGTTTTCTGTATCGGTAACAGATTAAGTACAAAATCAAAATTGGCTTATTAAACATTGTGACTTTCTTGTCAATGCCTATGATTCTTAGATGTTTTAAATATGAAGCAAATATTCTCCGATATTCTTTTTGTACCGTACCATGAAAGAAAAAGTTTTTACCCCCCCAAAAAAAAAACATTTCCACCATTTTCCGAATCTCTTTCGCGAATAAAGAAATGTTGTGCCATTTTAGTGTGAGATAGCTGTACTTCAGCTTAAAGGTTTTTAAAAGTTACCTACAATTAAAGAAAAACGAATAAAAAATGATTGACGTAATTCAATCATCACATGTTAATAAAGTGGAGGATTAGTATCAGTATTCGGTTTCGCTAAAATGTTCATACATATTATTGATCTACCTTTTATACTTTTTAAAGTAATAATTTTGAAGTAGATGGGCAGTAAGATAACAGTTAAAAAAAACAGATGCACATTCTCAATAGAATCCCATTCTAGCTATAAAATGGCACAGTATAACTGTTTAAATTTAAGTTCTCCGTAACACGAATCCCGCTGATTGAAAAGGGTCTTACTTAGTTTTATGGGTCCCTTAGATAATACCCGCGGCAGTTAAAATACTTGTTTTTTTTCTTTTGCTTGGTATTTTATACTCTATCGATTATTCGAGTCGAATTAAATAAAACGAGCCCAAATATAATGAAATAGATATTCAATTCTTCGCTATTTATGGAAGAAATTGGCATCTTTATTTGATTGAGTGAATACTAACGTCGCCGTCGCACTATTCAGCTACACGAGGGCTTTTGGCAACGGACCACGTAATTCTGAACCATGGTCAATTGACGTGGACGACACCTGAGCTGGCACCCCCTCTCCTAACTACCAAACCACACTAACGGGAGGACGTTTCAGCTCTCGACAGATTAACGTGTATCGCTGCCCTACACGGCGGGTCTTTAGCGGCACTGGGCTCGAACTCGTGACGAGGCCAGCCATGATCCGACACCTTGATGACTCGGTTACCACGGTCCATCTTTATTTGAGAAGCATAGGACATATATTAGATGTAACTTCAGGAAAAATTACAGTAGTAAGGCCGTCGAAATATCTTATACCTGGACGTATAAAAGTGATATGACAAAATTTTTTAAATGATCCCGTTCACATATGATATATTACATCTATTTATAGAATTAAATCTCTAGAATTAAACTCTGCTTTATTTTGGGGCTTGTAGGGGATGGTTGAATAATTGAAATACTTTTTTTTTTAGATTTGTTCGTCTTTCGTTACAGATTTCTATAGATAAAAAGTAATTTTATATGTATAAGATATTTCGCTGAAAGAACACACACACATGTATGTATATATGATGTACAGTTAAGCACATGCACGTGTAATAATAAAAATATGAATTATTATTTTTTTAAATATATTATTTTTTTTTCCTCTCAATTACTTAATTATAATTCTCACATCAATAAAATTTTAGGATTTACGCAAAAAACACAAAAATATAGTACTGAACTCTTATTACTTATTCATGTTGAAAATGTATCGGAATAAATCGCTGATTACGATTAAAAGTAAAATATTACGAGTTAATAGGTAAAAGTGACATAAATTGTGATTTTTTTTTAAAATGTGAAATAATCTTGCATCGCCTTTCCCTAATTACTAATTCTGAGAAATTAAGATTTTTGAAAAAAACATCTTTTTATTAGTAATATTTAGGTTTATTCAACGATGTTTTACAATTATTATTTTTTTTATTATGTTATAAACCTAACATTACTTGCCCTTAAAATACTGTATTATTATTATTATTTTAATACTGTATTATTACAGTTTTTTTCCCAATGGGGCCGCCTTTTAGCAACTAAGCCTTGGCAAACACGGAATATCACCAAATGGGAAACCCATTTTGTGTTAACGCCATACATATATATATTGGTGACCTCACAACCAAATTTAAAAACTTGCATTAATTTTTAATTCAAGCTCTCATCGGATGTTAAATATTGCCATGATTTAATTTTGCCGTGAGTAACAGAACCAAATTAATGCTCAAGGGATTTTTTACGTGCTACATAATCATATGACATATACGTGCTCTTACGACTTTCACATCCAGAAAATCTATCGACTCAAACTGTCGTCGAACCCGCAACCTTTGACTTACGAAGTTGACGGGCTACCTCGAAGCCACCGGAGCTGATTTACAGTTTTGTAAGGACTGTTTTTTTTTAAGAAATGAAAATTATGGAAGAAAGAGTTGCAATTACATTTCTTAAAATTTATATAAGAGGAGTTTTCCAATATATATAAAATGAAATATAAAAAGCGCAAGCGTAATTGAAATATAGAAAATACTTTTTATAAAGAAACAATTTTATATTATATTTAGAAATATAACCCACAACTTAAGGTTTATTTTTATAAAAATTCCTGATTTCGATGAAGATAATGTGAGGCAGATCTTAAAACTACATCATTTCCTTTTTGTTTAACGAACTTCATAACTCTGAACTTCCGAAGTGTTGGAAACATAAAATCTTCTTAATATGACAATTTTGAGATTTTTACATTTTCAAAGTGTATAGATTTTAAACTTTCTAAAAATACCTTACTTCAACTTTTATCGTAACTGAAATCCCTTAAAACTTATTTTTAAACAATCATTGAAACTGGGCCACGCCCATTTAAATGGCGAAACATGTAAATAAAGTATTTTGTTTTGGCTTAAAAGTTGAATGAATGATGAAAATTAAAGCATTTAATCGAGAATTGCTAAAAAAAATGTAGAAATGTAGGAAAGCATGCATTTTTGTCTCATTAAACTGATTCTAAAACTAAATGTGCTTGCAGAAATGAAGAGTAACTAAATTGAATAAAGTTGCCCTTATTAGATTTAACTTATACTTATTTTTATAATGTATGCAATCGTTTTTAAAGCTTGCGCCTTCTGATATCCTCTTCTGCTACAATGTGGCTTGCGAGCCAAAACAAGTTGCCCACCCCTGTGTTAAGGCAGTAACAAAAAATGAGGTTTCAAGTTACTTTACTAAAAGTTCTAGGAAGCCTGTACGAAGCATGGCTGAAGGAAGGGGTAATTATGCAACCTCACATCACACAAAAAGGATGAAAGTTAATCTTTTAAGCTCAGAAAAGAAACAAAGGAGAAAAAGACCTGGAAATATATTAAACTAATTACAACCAGCTTTCTTGGATCCAAAAAGGACTAATTGGAGAAGAGATGTCAAAATATTTCAAGTTGCTATGGTGTTATTTGAGCTTAAGACCTCATTTTTCCCATTTGCTCCCAGATTATTTCTCTAAACCCTCAGATGCGATCGGCAAGGGACAAGGGGAAAGATTTCTCCGAGACATTAAAGAAATGGAAAGGCGATGTCAAGGAAAGTGGATTAAAAGCATGATAGCCGTTTCAACAGGACTTTGAAAAGAGGTAACCTACGGCAAGTTCTCAAAAGAAAGAGAGAGAGAATAAAGGAGCTTTGTGAAAAAGGGTAACTGCTAGTATAAAATGTGTAGTCCCTTTCATAAAATCATTTTTTCATTTACACCAAGACAAATAATTTATAAACTAGGAAAAGTTACATGATAAAATAGAATAGAAAATATCATTTTTTTATTCATTTCTATAAGAATAGGAAATGTTAAGAGAAAAGTCATAAGTAATAGGAGAAACTCATTTCAGTTTTGCAATCAGCCCTGAAAATAATATAAAAATCAGATATCAAAACCAACGATGCCCCCCATCCTGTGTAGAGGTTAGTGACGCTGACTGCGGTGCCGTAAGGGCTGGGTTCGAATCACGGGTAAGACATGGATATTTATGTTATAGTCATTCTCTTCTCTGTGATGTACGCTTCGCGCTTACTTCTATATAAGCCCCCGTGTGATACTTCGGGGTGCTTAGGGTTATAAATGTTCTCAATATTAAAAAAAAGAAAACCCAACGATTCCCAAAAGTAATTTTTTTCTTCATCTGTGTAATAAACAATTTAACAAAAATTGGGGGGTGCTCGTAATTGCTCAGAAGCTCTATTATAAAAAAATTACTATACGTCTAAATTTGATATTATCCATGCTTAACCTATGACAGCTGTGAAAATATCTGGAAATATTTTCGCTATAGGAAAGAAAAAAAGATTTTATAATAGAATTAATGAGAGAGAAGTACTTCTGTAATGCAATTATTAAACTTTTAAATAACTAAAAATGAAAATTAGAGTAGGAGCTTATTTAAAAGTAAATTTGCTGTTTTTTTATCGTCTAGTTAAATTAATTGTAAGGACAAATATATATGATCAATTATATAAATAAAAAAAATATTACTAAATATTAATTTTTGTTATGCAGATTGAAACAAATATATGCGGAGCTGTTTGAAATTTGTCCTCATAGAAGAAATTGGTTTGATTCTTGACTTATCAAGTTCATGTTAAACTTACTGTTATTTTTTCGTTTTGACAAGGGACATTTCACGGTTTACATTTGCTTTGAAGTGTATTATTGGTTTTAACAAACTCATATCAGAGTAAAAAAGCAAAAACCGCACTTTCAGCATATTTAGCTCTTTCTACAAAAATAAATTTAAATCAAGAACAAAAGTTGAGGCATGCATGTGGAAAATGTGTTCAGAGAGCGCCAGTGCTCAAACTAATTTTTAAAATTTCATTCTGGAAAATTCGATATTGAAAGAGCAGTTGAGGTTGATGAGAAGAATATAGATATTTACTGAAATAAGTCCCGCAATAACAACATACTTAAAAATTGAAATCGATGGGGTTCAATCATTTATGACCAAAGAGAAGGCAGGCGCACATTAAACCTGTTGAAGCTCAAAGACCTCTGTTGGTGTGGTGTAAAATTTGGGAGAGGGAAGAGCCAGATTAGGTGTCCAGAAGGAGCGCGTACCCAAGAAAAGTCTATCCACACCTGATTTTGGACTACGTAAAATGTAGTCCTAAATCAGGACTACATTCGTTACAAAATTTCGTTTACAAAATTCAGTACAATTTTCGATTTTACTTTCAAAATGTGGCTCATTTTCATTTTCAAAGTTTTCGGAATAAAGTTTACCAATCAGTTTTAAAAAAAAGCAACAACACTGTGCTAACATGTTTTCTTAATACACATCACCAATTTTTTTCACTTTAACTATATTTTAACTTTCTGGTAAAATACTGTTTTCGTTTCTCCATTTTTGATAGAACATGAAAAAGTTACTAGCAACAAAAAGTTCTTAATACAAATAATCCTTAAAATTTTAACGGTTAAACTATACAGCAACAACCCCATTTAGAATGAAATTTGTGGATTTAAAATACTACTACTTCATTTGCTTTGAATAAAACTTAAGTGCTTTCCGAACTATTTGCTAATTTTAGTTTAACGTTTCTACAGATACACAAGATAGATTTTTTTCTCCTGTTTGCTCCCAAGAAAGCTATTACACATCAAATTAAAGCATTCAGTTCCCTTTATATTCAGTTAAATATAAAATATTCAGTTATTAAAGCATTCAGTTCCCATTTGATTAAACAATTTTGGAAAATGAAAGTTAACTCGCTGCAAGAAAAGAATAAATAGACAAAATTTAAAACTTTAACTTTAAAACTTAGATAAAGGTCTCAATGTCTCACAATGTCTTAATTTCAGTAATGTGTTGCTACTCACACTTTTTTAAAAAAAATTTGTTTTTTTTAAAAAAAGAAGTAAATTTGGGCCTTAGCTTTTCCAAGATAAATAATGAAAAATATTTTTAAAAAATATACAACATAATTCATTGAACCAAATTTTTTAGGCAAAATTTTTAATTAAAACAGATTTCTCTTAGAAACAATTTCTCTTTTTTTTTATGAATATAATGCCAAACTAGATCCGGATCCTATGAGGTACAATATTTTTTTCTACAGGGCACAATATTGTAACTTATATATTTCAAATGTGTTCGTTTTATATTCAAACTTAAAAATACATTTTTTTAAAAAAAAATTCATTATTAAATCATATTTTACTATGTTTTCTAATTTGAGTAAAAGTGTCTTTAAAGCTAAAATACAAAGAAATTTATATCAAATATGATTTTTAATATTTCATGCGTTATTCTCAGTCTATTTCCCTTCTTACTTTTACATGATCATTATATGTTTATTTTATGAAATTCTAGAGATGTTTTGTATTTTTTAGTAAATTCTTGCTTTTTTTTCCAGAAAATATATTCATTTACAAATTTCGAAAATTGCAAATTGAAATTATATTAATTCTGGTATATTTTATCTTGCTAAAAAAACTAAAATAGGACCATTGTAAGGCATACATTTAAAACAAACTAATTTAGACAGATCAAAATAATGCAACTAATATATAATTTTAATAATATTAAACAAATAATATATAAAATTGAAGTTTTTTAAATATTTCGAAAATGTTTTTAATGCAAAACTTTTCTTGTTGGTTGTTCACATATATTTTTTGAATAAATATTCAAGAGCAATAAAAGTTTATCGATAGGAAGGTCAGAATTATAAATTTTTTATGCAAAATATATTTCGAATCTCATAAATGCCATTAAATGTTTACAATTCAGCACACTTTAGAGCCATAGATTTATTGTCACATTTTTGTGACAAATCCAATATTGTAGCAAAAATCAATTATGAGGGAGTACTATCGATTATTTTCTTCAAGGAATTTCAAAAAATATCAATATAACTGTCTTCACCCACAAAGTTCATTTAAAAAGTTCTATAATTCGAAAAATCCTTTCACTGTAAAATTGAGAATCATCTGAAATTTTACCTATGTTTATTCCTCTTCAATTTAATTGGTATCAATATTCTATCTTCAATTGGATTGCTATTTGATATTCCTTTTCATATTTGATTGCTTTCAATATTCTAGCCAGTATGGTGGACATGGCGCTCGGCTTCTAACCGAGTGAGCTCGGGTTCAAATCCCGAATAAGGCATGGATGTATTTTCTTCAGGAAAAGAAATCGGACTTTCACCTGTAATGGATTCCGCCTCGCGAATGGAAAGCAGTGCACTCCTTCTGTTATATGTTGGGATCATCGTTCGTAACAAATGTCTGTATTATTCTATATGTATTGTATGTTTCTGTTCATCCACTTTTATTTTATATGTGTCCCAGGATAAAAACACACCACAACAACATCAATATTCCAAAATATCTACTTGAATCCAATGTGTTGTGTGTAGTATTGTTATGTACTCATTTGATGATGTTACAATCTATTTTGATGCATTTTTAGTTTTATCAATAATTTTTTAAGATGTAATGTGTGTTATACATGAATAGTATATTATTTTAATTAGCATTAGGTCTACCATACTTTGAGTAAATTGTATTGAATAATACAATTTCCATTACTATTTATGATTTCTTATCAGCAGTAGACCAGTTCACTTACTTCATTTTTAAAAAGCCCCTAATCGCAAGAGGCGAAAAATTGAACCAATTTTGTCTGATATCTTCTTCATTTTTAAATTATTTTCATAAACAAAACATTTTGATTGAATAAAGAAAGTGGTAATCGGAGGGTGCAAAGTCTGGGGAGTATGATTTGCAAGTGTTTCTGACGCGTTCCCAAGGCAGCATGTGACCGGACATTGTCACAAAGTAGTATAATGTCCTTCCTATTTAACATCTCATACCTCTTTTCTTGGAGTTCTGTTTTTAAATTATTCAATTGTTGACATTACCTCCCCAAATTTAATTTAGTTTTAACAATTCAAAATGTATCAATCCTCGAAATGTCCCTCCATATACACAACATTCTCTTACTCAGATTCGACTTCAGTTTAGAGGAAAAATCGCTAGTTTTCCGGTTTCACGATATGTCCTTTTCTATACTGTACTTGTATACATGGTAGGGTCAAAAAGTGCCCGGAATTGGTCAATCGGAAATTATCCAAAAAAATAGAACATTTATTTAATTTTACTATATTTCAAAGCACTGTCCTCCTGCATCCACGCAATTGCTCAAGAGTTCGTATAATTGTTCAAAGTACTCCTGGAGTCCATTTTTTTTAGAGATTCTTGCCTCGTCCCATTTTTTCTTGGCCTTTGTCCAAGCAAAGTTCCTCCTTTCCATTCGCTTGACTGACGTTTTGTCTGAGGGTTGTTAAGAAAGCACCCTGTTTCAATACCTGTCAAGATTTTCTTCAAGAAGTTGTCATCTTCATTAACCATGTCAATCAAATCCCTAGACGTATTCACTCTCATTTCCTTTCGTTCAGGTAATAACATTTTTTGGAATAGTGGGCAAGCAAACACGATGTTGTACATTTTCAAATCATCATGAAGTATGCTATGAATGCTGCCATGTGAAATTCTAAGTTCAGAGACAATAGTATCATTGGTTATTTGTCTGTCCGCGCACACAATTTATCGAACGTGTTCATCATTTTCATCTGTGGTATAAGAAGACCACAGTCCGTAGATCATATTCGATGTTTGTATGACCTTCACGAAAAAGCTTACGCAACTCGTACACAGCCGTTAGTTTTTTTTTCATGAGCATCGTTTACTTACTTCAGCATTTCGAGTATCTCAGAAAGTGATTTCTGGAGTAAAACACAGGATTTGATCTTTGCACGGTGCTCCAAAGACAACGTTTCAAAAACCGACGAATGAGAATTTTCTTTGTCAGAAATGATCTGCAGCTAACGCTAAAAGTACCAGAAATGAATTACAGATGTTTTTCTTATTAGTTATGCCAACCTCCAAAACAAATACTCCCCTATACTCCCTTCAATAGTTCTCCTGAATGTAAGTGACCATTCCGGGAACTTTTTTACTCTAGTAGATAATCCAATTTTCACCCCTAGCTATCATCCGGTTCAAGAAGGAATTGATTTTGTTCCGTACAGGAAGAGATGTTCATAAGATGATATCATCATTCAAATTATTATCACGTGGCACCCATTTCGAATATTTCCGCACCAATCCAAGTTTCCGAATCGGATCCTAAATGGTTTATTGAGCTAAATTGAGCTTTTCTGCAGTCTCCGATGTTGCCAAGAAAGGAATTTGCTTTAGAAGGAAGCGGCTTTGAAAAGTCGAATTCATCTACTTTAAATTTTCGATCCATGTTCTACATATTCCATCAGAATGAGTGAGTGAGTGAGTTAATATTAACGTCGCACTGTTCAGCTACACGAGGGCTTTTGGCGATGGACCACGTAATTTTGAACCATGGTCAAGTGACGTGGACGACACCTGAGCTGGCACCTCCCTCTCCTAACTACCACACCACACCAACGGGAGGACGATTCAGCTCTCGACAGATTTAACGTGCATCGCTGCCCTACACGGCGGGTCTTTAGTGGTACTGGGATGGAACTCATGACATGCCTGCCATGGTTGGATACCTTAACCACTGGGCTACCGCAGCCCTATATTCTATCAGAAACTGTACCTTCACTAAACATTTTTAGTAAATTCCTACGTGCTTCTGTACCACTTTTTCCTTGTTTCAAAGTACAAGGGCGTAAATGAAATTTATCATTGGGCATGAGTACATAATAGCTTCTTACTTAATACGAACTTGAATTAGTTTCATTTTAGTTCATTTGCTAGGTGAATATGCATCCTTTTAGTAATAAAAAGTGATAATAATATATGCGTTATATGAATTCGCGTTATCTTGTTGAAACTTGTAACCGTAACAGACAGAACTTTCAGGTACACCTAATATCTCAGAGAAAAGTCATACTCAACACTGCAAAAATAACATGTGGTGGGGCGTGGGTTGTCTAGTGGTTAGAGCAGCGAACTCCAGACTGGAAGGCCTGGGTTCGATGCACGATGCCACCAAATACCCTCCAAGTACACACGGAGTTCGGGCTCGTTAAATCAGTGGGTCCGAAAAGTCTTGTGGGCTGAGTCACGAATGCAGGGGACTGTATAGTATTCCCCTCCCTTTCAGTTCCATGAAGAAATTGTAGAGATAGGTGGTGCCGCCATCTATTGTCTATTCGGGGAATTTCGCCGAGCTAAATCGTGCTGTCACCTGTATGGTGCTCAAGGCCAACGACAGGCGTACTTCTAGCCCTTTACCACGATGAATTTCGTGCGCCTCGAACCGACTACGTCAGACAGGGGCATTAGAAACAACAACAACATGTGGAAAAATCTGCAATACAGGATACATACTAGTATAGGTATTGTATTGAGAAAAATAATTATTAGAGTGTGTGACTGAAAATGTAAGTTATTTTTTGTTGCGTCTATTGCCTTTATTTAAAAATTTAACATATTTATAAAAACTATTATTAAAAATTTTATAGCCCTCTACAGATAGTTGGACATAAGAAGACTGATCAGACGAGTGTCTTCATGAACTAATCCCTCATTTGGCGACGCGTTTATGTTTAACTTCTATAAAAATTTTACTTGAGATTCAGCTTCTATATTCAGAGAAGATGTTTGATGTTCAGGGAAATTGGGCTGTCAGAGTAACATCAGATAAAAATATTTTTCCGAAGATATATAACTATTTAGGATTTTTGTAATGTCGAGAACAGTTTTTGCGATTCTTTATGAGGTCATTATTTACGTGAAAGAAGTAATTTTTTCTGCACAAAGCAGCCGCGTTATATAGTATGCTGAGTGGGAGTAAAAAACGTTACAATCGTTATTTGATTTGTATAAGGGCACAATTTGCACAAAAGTTATTAATACTCTTTTGAAAACATAATTAGCTTCAAAATTCTTTAAAATAAAACAATTAGGTAAGATATTTATGGCATGTATATATTTATGTAATAGTAGCTTTCCCTAATAAAAGTAAAAAATTTCAGTTAAAATTATAAAAATAGTTATGAAATATATATTTTATAATTAAAGATCAATAAATAAATAAGTAGAAAAGAATGTGGGGTTATAATCTAGATTGAAAGAACACGAAGACCGGATTAAACGTCAATTCTTACAGAGAAAAGTATTCTCTCTCATTTAAAATTATAATTTCCTTTAATTATGTTTATTTAATGATAGAACCCAATAAGAACACTAAAGATAGACTCTGACTTGAAATGGCTGTTGCATTCATTGATTGTTAAATCAATTTGAAAAGTATTTGAAGGATTTCTGCATTTTATATTTTCTTGTAATTTGATCTGGAAGTAACTTCGAGAACATTTCTTCATTTATCGAAAGGAAAAAAAAATATTAATTAATTTAGTGATACAGTTATGTTTAAAATAAAATGTGTTAAATCTTCAAAAAAAAAACTGTTATAATTTCAATTTGAATATTATTTTTCTATAAAACCTTCTGGGCTTTTTCCAAGCTGAGCTCGGACAGGTGAAATGTACAATCCTGGCTCATCCAGAGTGCAGCTCGGTCACTGTGACAATTTACACTGTGCAATGGATCTTTCCCGAATTATTTCACATGCGCTTTCTATGGTTTCGGAGAATTGAAAACTACCACCTGGTCGAATTTTCTGCAAAAAAGGGAACGTAATTATGCTGAGCATCTCTCCCCTCCCCCCCTTTCATGCGTGTCTGAACGACACTTTGCTGATTACATTCCCCCAACAGAAAAGAAAATCAATCCAACACGACAGTGTATTATTTTTTGCTCAATGAATGAGTGAATATATACGTCACACTTTTCAGTTATCCGAGGGCTTTGGTGACGGACCTCGTAATCTTTAACCATGGTCAGGTGACGGGAACGACACCTGAGCGAACACCTACTTCTTCTAACTGCCGCATCACACCAACGGGAAGGCTTCTCAAAGAGGGACAAATAAGAAGAAAAGGAAGATTCCACTGTTCAGATTGCGATGTTGGGTAATGTGTAGTACCCTGCTTTCGAATTTATCACACAAAACTAAATTTTATAATTAATAATTTCATAATCATTTATGTAAATGCAAAAGAGATGTGAATTAAATGTGTAATTCCTGATAAAAGCTAGGTGTTCTAAGCTTTATATTTATCGTTAGTGTGAATTGACTCCAAAGTCTAATGATTTCTACAATACAAAAAACCAGCCTTACACTCATTTATTTAAATAGATTTCACACACAATACTGATTGTGAGTGTGTATTCATTAATAAAGGAATAAAAACAAACTAATATTCTACTAAGCAAATTGAAATCGAAAATAATATTTAAAATCAAGAAATTAAATATGGAATTCGTATTTTCTAATATTTTAAAACCCAATAGAAGCAAAAAATGTCAAGTAATAAATTGGCAAAAATAATAATAAATTTGGCATATTCATTAGCAATGCTACTTATATGTAAAGATATATTATTTTTAATTTTGAGTTAAATTCACATCAAATAATGAAATAATGTTTTACCTCATAAGGGGAGAAGGGTTTAAAAGAAATTTTTGCGCCATGTGAGATTCTTGCTTTTAGCTATATATATATAGATCACTTATAATTCTTCTCAAAGTCATTGGCATTTTTATTACCTGATTACTCATACGTTGCATTAGAAAAAAAAGTATTGAATTCTTAGCGAAGAAAATTACGTAAAAAGTAATTACATAGGATATTTGCTTTTTTGATTAATTTTGGATCATTAAAGTAATTTTAGTGGTAATAAAAGTTTTATTACCAAGTTTTAATACAAAATAATTTATCTTAATGACTCGTCTTATTAGAATCTTCAAGAAATGTTCGAATTCCTTATTTATGTGCAAAACTGTTTGAGAGTTTGAAATAAACTCAGATTTCTAAAGCCATTTTATTAGTTATAAAACTTTTGATATAAAGTTTTAATGCTTAGTCAACGAATTAGATTTTATTTTTACAAGAAATGTCTATTTTACAAATATGTATTAAAATTCCTTTTTATGTAATGGAATTCTTAGTATTATTTTATTTTACAATAAGTATTTTTCATTGCACATATAAATATATTTATAATTATAACTATGTTTACCATAAATATTGACCAAACAAAGAATGCTATAAGTATTGTCTTTTTTATTCATCTTAAATAAAACTTTTGTATACGAGAAGAGAAAAGGTTTTTTTTCATAAAGGCTAATAAAGGCTAAAAAAAGTTTTCAACACTAATTAATGTTACAGGTAAAGTAGCAAGCATCTTATTGATGCCTTAAGAAATGTATTTTAAGGCAACACAATACTCTAAATAGGATAAAAACATCGAAAAAAATTGCATTTTCTTCTAGCCTACCCCCGAATTTCTGATCTAACAACCAATTAATATTTAAGCTATTTGAAATTTGCTAAGCTAAAGTTTTAGTATTGGTTTCATTCTAAAGTATTTACCATTCCTATAAACTTAATTAAGTAAAACTATTTTCGAACACAGTCAATTCTTTCAGAGTGAAAAAGTTATTAACTTAAATTTTCACTACTACAATCAATTTTATTAGCTAATGTTTTACGTTGTTTTGAGTCGTTATAGTTACATAACTAAGACTGATTTCAGGACCAATATTTATTTGTACACACAGTTTAAATACCTTAAAAGCTTTTTACTTTGTATTGTAATACTAAATGTTGATTTTCAAATTATGTAAAGAACTATTTTTTAAAAAAAATGATTGATTTTTAAATTATATTCATGGATGCAGTTAAATTTTCTTAGCAAAAAATTCAGTTTGAGTTATTCTTTTCCAGAGTAACCAAAGTTTATAGATATAAAACCGTTCAGTGTCCCTTATAACTGTTTGAGAATTATTCAATTTTATGAAATGTGTAATGAAGTTCAATAAGAAACTGAAAAATAAAAATGCTCGTAAAACTTTCTTTTTCTTTTTATTTAAAAGAAAATTTTCGGAGGAAAGTTGTTTTTAATTTGGATGAAATCTCTAAAATTCTTTCACAATATCGTACTACATATGTAATAATTGCTAGTGTCTACAGGGATTATAATTTTTAGACTTATTACTAAATAATATATTATTTACATAAAGTTTCTTCTATAAACTGTATCAACAATATTATAATATTGAAAAATGTTTTATTTTTATTACTTTGTATATATTTAAAAAAATATATTTATAAACATGCTGAACAAAAACAATGATTGCAAGTGTTTTCTTAATTTTTAAAAAATTTCAAGTAACTTAAAATCCCTAGAATTGAAATTTTGAACGAAACGTTAAAATCAAATCTGCTGTTTGAATCTTCCTTCCACCAAAACTTTTTAATTCAATATATAAAGGGACTAAGAGCTGTCTAAATAGATCAAGATTTCTATACTTTCAAGTAGCACAGAGTATAGGTTTAGATGCCGATTGCTTTTGACAGGTTGATTTAAACTCAAATGCAAGAACAAATGTTATTTACTTATGTGAAAATGAAAATATCATGAATAATTTTGCTATAATTGAGTTTTTACCCAGACTCATGTGTTACTTTTTCTGTTCAAGACTTGTGTCCATTAAATGTTAAAACAGGCTCTGTATAAGTCAGTGTTTCGAAAACTGTGGGGCGCCCCCAAGGGGGCGTGATAATTAAACGAGGGGGTGCGAGCATATTAAAAAGTCGAAAATAAAAGATTGTTTTAAAAATTATTAATTTACAGTAAGTAAACAAACTAAATACGTTCTGACGTAATAAAAAATAAAATGCACATTTACACTGATATAATACACTAATGAAGGTATCAGTAGTGCACAATGTATTTTATAATTAATTTAACAATACTAAGTTAAGAATAAGTTTGATATTTACCACTAACCTCATGGGCTTGTATTAACACTTACCTTGATCATTTGCATGGATTATAATTGATCATTTAACTGACGATTAAAGGTCACGTGATTCGCTCCCCAATGCCACCGTTTTCCGCGTAGACGCGCGTGTGGGATGTATTTTTAGGGGGAGGGGGAATAAATATGCAAATCCTCTGAAATAAGTAAATCCTTCTCAAACACTGTCAAAGTCTTTTTACTGCACTTCAAAGCCTTGGGAATAATTTTATGGATAGCAGTGTACAGAAAAAATTCTGCTTCGGAAAGACGAGTATTTACGTCCAGAAAATTAATACTTTAGCTAAGCGAGTCGTTTACATACGCCAGTGGTTAAAGTCGATTTGTAGCAAAGTGTAAAAGTATAGTAATATTGAATTCAATTCATTGTTATTGTACAGAGGGGGATGCGATGAAAATTATGATTGAATATTGGGTCGCGAACATTGAAAGTTTGAGAAGCACTGTTATAATTGAACCATACTTTAAGATTTAATAATCATATTTTTGTACTAGATTGTTTTATGCATTTTACATTTAGTTTGCTGTTACATAAATTTAGAAATGACAGTTAGCTAGAAAATCCATATGTATGGTCTAATGAAAAAAATGAAGTTTAGTATTTAGTTTTTATAATAAATACAAAAACGATTTAATCGTATTTTAAATGCTAAAGTTTTATCAAACAATTAGTTTTGATGTATGTTTATGGAGCTGAATTTTAAATATAGTGGAAAATTCATTTTTTTATTTATTTGCCACTTTTAAGCACAGTAACAGTTAAAAATAAGCCTTGAAATCATGATTTCATTGCATCAAAAGCACATGAAAGATTAATTCTATTGAAAATTGAATTCAAGTACACTTTACTTATTCACAAGGCACGAAAGGAAGTTCTTAGAGCTTAAAAAAACTAATTATATACTAAACTAACTAAATATATACTATAACTTATACTAAAGAGAGTCAAAGGTTTGTTAGACATAACAATTTAGATTTATTTTTTGGAAGATAATGCTGATTTACAAAGTTTGGAATGAACGATAAGAATTGATAAATTATCATATATTAATTATTAAAGGAAATCTTTATTTTTCTTTTATGGTGAATTAGAAACCATAAGGGGAATTAGAAACCTCTCTCCCTATATATATACTGGCAATGTTAAATTGGCTGTTTTCGATGTACCTTTCCTCAAAATCTGTTATATGTACATATTTGAAGTCTTTCATACAATTAAAGTACACTTTTCTCATTATACTAAAATCAGCTTTTAGTTAATTTTGAGTTTTTTGATAATTTATGAAATATTTCATCAAACATTGTAAAATTTCACCCATTTTTCACATAAAAAATTGGTGAAAAATAAATTTTTGAGTTTTTTTACAAAAGGCTCATTTCAATATGTATTAGCCATCATTATAAAAACATCATAAAAATTTATACTTATGTAAACTGTAGTTTTTTAAAAAAGGTACATCGAACAAAATTTACATTTTGAGATAATTTGATTTTTATGTACACAATGAGATTTCTAACCAGATTCGAAATAAAAAAATAAAAGGATCAATTTACAATAAAAGATAAATGTTTGGGTTTATATCAGACGTTCAACATTTAAGCAAAAATGAAGTACTTTGTTTACATTTTTCGCCATTCAAATGGGCGTGGCCCAGTTTCAACGATTGTTTAAAAATTGGTTTTAAGGGCTTTTAATTACCCTAGAAGTTAAAGTAAGGTGTTTTTAGAAAGGCCAAAATCTATACAATTTAAAAATGTGAAAATATCAAGTTGTCAAAGAATAAGATTTTAGCTTTCACACACCCCTTCGGCGAATCATGGTTTGTTCATCGTAAAAGAGTTCAAGTACTTAGTATGGTATGGTATAAGAGGATAGGCTGGGGTTTTGGAACCCTAATCTCCTGTCTTTAAGAATTACAGTGCCTGTGCATTCCTTTCAAATTTGTCCACAGTAAAACTAAAGTACATACTCCAGGAATTATTACTGATGAAAAAATAAGAATAATACTTCTGTACTGGAGAATAAAAAAATAAGTAATTTTAAAATGCTCGTTAAGTAGCAGAAACACGGTTTTCGCTACCTGAAAAGTAGATGGGGTAAAGCCTAACTGATTCGGATTCATAAAAAAGGTCCATTTGGGTAGTGTAAAGAAAAGGTTAAAAATGGTTCCTTATGAAGTGTCGAGAAGAGCGTCTGTGATTGGCTAACAAAAATGGTCAGTAATTTGTGCTTTAGAGGTGTTAAATCAACCATTGTCCTTCTCTACTTTTCCAAAGGAATCTGTCTCATTGAATGTGTGTGTGTGTGTTTTGTGTGTGTGTGTGTTGTGTTGTGTGTGTTGTTGTTGTGTGTGTGTTGTTGTGTGTGTGTTGTGTGTGTGTGTTGTGTGTGTGTGTGTTGTGTGTTGTGTGTGTGTGTGTGTGTGTCAAAATAAGAAACTGAGAAAATCAAGTTCGAAGATAAATTTTAATTGTTTTTTATTATTGCTTTAAAATGATTTTTTGCGTTTAAAATGTACTCATTTCATATGTCTACCCTTCTTTTCTGATTAAATGTTCACGAATACTTTTTTCTCATTTTCAGAGCCTTACGATCTTCTTTTGTGGAAGATTTCGACTTAATTTTTGTTCCCTTTATTCATAAATGGTCAGCCTGAAAAGCAAAAACGACAGAAAAGTACTTTATTTCAAAAACCAGCCGTTTCATAATGTCTTGTCGATTAGCTCTTCTATTATTAAATACTGTTACATAGGTTAGGTTTCGTGGATTTTATGCAAAACAATCAAAAAAGAAAATAAACAGTTCTTCAAGATCAATGTGAATTTATTGTAAAAAATTCCAATCCTTTAAATACAGGATTCAGAAGCAATATTCACAGAGTAAATCCCCGGAGGTCTTCACACCTTCAACAACAATCAAACACAATAATCAGTGTTTAAAATACACTTAAGTAAAAGATTATTCACAAGCACAGCCGAGCTAATCACTAGTCAAAACAACACTCACTACTCGCTGGTTTAATCAAGACTAACTGCCGTTCCGGCGAGCAACTTTATTTATAAACTCAATGGAAACTTCCAGAAATATAATCCGCACGCTTCATTAAGCGTGAACTTATTGGCGAGATCAACTATTTTTTAGAAGATTCTAGAAGGTTCCAAACTCGCCAACATGGTCGTCAATGACACCAAAATGGTCACCAAAGTCGCCAAATTGGCCCCAAAAAATGATGCCAACTTGGCTCTACCGCCAAGATTTTGCCGCGTTTTCATTGAATCGCCATTATAACGTAAGGGGCGGCATTGCTTGTGAATAGTACAATTTTAACACCAAATAAATATAACGTAGAGCAATTTAAATGCATTAAACACCCAAATATACACATTATTTACACTATTACACAAAATTCATAACAATATCATTGTTGTTTCATTTTACACCAATGCTAATTGTTATTTTAGGATATTCTGATATTTTTGGTCGGTACTTCCAAACTGTAAAATTGAAAGATTCTTTTGAATTCCGAGTTTTTCCACCCAAATACTTTTTCTAATAATTTGGGTGAAGATAATTCTGAAACTATAAAGGTTAAACTGCATTCATATCAAAGATAGGCAAAATAATACTACATTTGTTAGAAAAAGTACTTCTTGCGATTTTGCTCTTTAATAAATACTGTTACGAATTTCGTGTTAAGAATACTTTAAATAGTGTAAATAATTTACATCTGGACGTGTAATACGTTTATTTTACTCTATGTTGTATTTATTTTTTATGTTAAAATTGTGATATATTCGCAAGCTACGCCGTTCCTAACATTATATTATCGATTCCATCAAAAATTAGAGAAATCTTGACCACAGAGCCAAGTTGGCATCCTTTTTAGTAATCAAGTTGAGGACTTGACGACGATTTTGGGGATTTGGTGACCATGTTGGTGACCATTTTTGGTGAGTTCGTGATCCTATGGATTCTTCTGGAAATTTGTGGAGAAATAGACAAATATCACGATCTGTGACGCAAGCGGATTTTTCTCGAAAGATCCGCGAGACCTATAAATAGGGAGTAGCTTAACGAAACCGAGTTAGTCTGGTTTTCAATGTTGCAAGGTAGTATTGATTTGACCGTGAAGAGTGGATTTGCGATTAGCTCGGCTGTGTGTGGGTTGAGTAGGACGAGCGAGTGCTTGTGAGTAATACTTAAACGTACTTGTATTTTAGACACTGATAATTGGTACAAGGTATCGAATCGTGGCTGGCCTTGTCACTCTAGTTAGAGCTTAGTACCACTAAGGACCCGCTTCGCGAAGGGGAGCGATGCACGTTAAATCTCCCGAGAGCTCAAACGTCCTCCCGTTTGTGTGGTGTGCTAGTTAGGAGAGGGTGGTGCCAGCTCAGATGTCGTCCACGTCACTTGACCATGGTTCAAAATTACGTGGTCCGTCGCCAAAAGCTCTTGTGTAGCTGAACAGTGTGACGTTAATATTCACTCACTCACTCACTGAGCGTTGTAGAAGATGTGAAGGCCCTCTGAGATTTATTCTGCAAATTTCAGTGCTTTATTCTGTATCAAGGATTGCTTTCCGACTGTAAACTTCCATCGCTCCTGAAGAACTATCTTGTTCTTTGCAACTAATTTGCATAAAATCCACGAACCCCGATTTACGAAACAATACATTACAAATAGCATCAGATAGGCAGATGTAGATCCTCGCTTCAATGTTCATTGAACAGGAATAACATTATGCATCTCTGTATCATATAAAAAATTAATAATACATTCCAAATCCAATCAAAGCCTTGAGAGTAAGGTGCCATCCTCATCATTTGTCCGAGTTTTAAAACTACGACATTCGGTCCAATAGACTTCATTCTGCTTCTAAGTGCAATGATAAAATAAATTACCAGTCAATGAATTCCAAACAGAAATTTATGGAAAATCTATTTGCTCACCGTTTTCAAAGAACATGTCTTTGCTGACATTTACATTTTTCATTGCTAAGGGCTTAATTACAGTTGGATTTTAACGCGGTTTGCTTCAAAATGTTCCTTGTTTTCTATATCAATTTTTAAAATGGTTTTTGAAACTTTGATTTCACGATGGTCTAAAGCTACCACCTATCTTAAAGAGGTCTACCCTTAAAGAGTAATATAAACGTATGTCAGCTAAATGTGAGTACAGTGCTCGCATAATCAATTTTCTTCTGAACAGAGGTTCAAAATTTGGACTTCCTGAGTTAAGAAGCTCAAAATAAATATCTGAGTGATGTTAATTTAATTAAACCAAATTAAATGAACATCACTTAAAACAAGTTAAATTAATTATGCTTCGATTTATTTCTGGAAAAGCGACAAGGAAGATTAAGATAAAAAAAAATAGTCACCACAAATGCAAGTAATCTGTTGAAATGAAGTTATTTTATTTTTTTCTGTTTTGTAAACTTCTGTTTACGAGATCAAGTCTGTATAATTTTTTATTACACAACGGATTTGTTTGTTTTTTACTTGCTTGCTTGTTTGTTTGTTTTTGTCTTAGTTTTATAAACTATAAGATTTATCTAAGTAAATATAATTCTATCTGAAAATAAATGTTTATTTTTCTCAATTTATTTTGATTCAACGAATATAATTCTGTGTCCATTCTTACGAATAATTCAAAATTGTGTAATCCGATTTGAAATATCTCGAATTATTTGTATTAGCTAAGAAATTTGGGGCCTATAACTTACTTAAAGATTTTTTTTAAAAATATTTGCTTCACATTTAAAATATTTTACCCCCCCCCCCTTTCCTCCCTCCTAAACACACACGCACAACAGAATTCTTATTTTTTGCAATCACATTATATTGAATATAGTAATGTAATATTTTCTGTCCTGAAATGATTTCAGTTTCTATTGAAAACTTTAGAAATGTGCTGTTCTGTTACGAATAATACTCGAAAAATATTTGGTTTATGAACTTGGTTTCGAGTTCATTTTTGAAATTCGTTTTGGTATAACACGTTCTAAAAATTATCTAATTCTGTAAATTTGCTACTGTATATATATTGGTAAACATATTTATTCTTCTCTATTCTCTTTAATTTACTTAATCGAACTTTTTAAAGCGAATAAACGCTTAGTCAAATTGCTTTAAATTAAGGAAAAAGATTTGTATTGATTGAGTGTGGGTTACAAATATGTCAGCGTCACCTTCAAATACACATCACAGTATATTTTTTCATGATCTTTATTTCCATACTCTTTTTTTAATGATGTTTATAATATTTTGTTTCGTTGTTTTACTTACTTAATAAATAAAAACTGTTTATGCAAAGTAAATATTTCAGTCTGTAAAATGTATATGTACCAGTGCTATACATACTGGTATTCAAAATTAAGAGAATTTTTTTAGATTTTTGTCGATAATCTCTACATTTACTTTACAGATTTTAATAAAATTTGGCATGTATGTAGGGCTGATGTAATGCAAATTATAATAATAATAATTCCACAGTTAATATGCACTCACGTGACCGTGCGTAACACTCATCAAAATCCGAAAGTATGAAACAGCTGTTGCAGAATATAGCAAAAAAGTTGGTTAATACGGGGTGTGGTCCCCTCTTTCAGATAAATATTCTCACTTTCCAGAAATTCGTCAACTAGATGAGCTGTATGTGTTTCGCGTTGCCATCCATTAAAATAAATTAGGGCCAACTGCACCCGTGAAAAGGCGAAAATAGGGTTCCAAAATATCATCCCTATATCTTACAGCAGTCACAGTGCCATTTGTAAAGACATGGAGGTATGTGCAGTCATCCAACGTGATGCCTGCCCAGACCATTAAGCATCCATCGTCATAATGGTCGATTTCTCGGAGGTTGGAGGGCTGGTAACGCTTCTCCATACATTCTCGGCTTACTTTCATATGAAAAGGAACAGAGATCCGCTACCTACCCTCCAATGTCTGAGAAATCGACCATTACGATAGCGGAGGCTTGACGAACTGAATGGCCGCACGCACCTCCATGTCTTTGCAAGAGGCACTGTGACTTGTGACTGCTGTGAAGTATAGGGATGAAGACTTAGAGTCATATGTTCACCTTTTCACGGGTATAGTTGACCTTGATTATATATAAACCCTTTATCTTCCGCATTACGATTTACTGCAGTATTTTGTTCATGCAATATTTTTTTAATTACTACATTGAAAATTACGGGATATAGATATACAAAGCACTCAACTTTGAGAAATTTAATCGGTTAGAGCTAATTAAATAATTAAAGATATTCGACTGTAAAATCAATTATATACGCTGTTCAATTAATATAAATTGTTAAATCGTTTTCTAAGGTCTACATTAACATACAAATAAGATACCTTTTGACATTAGCTATTTTTTCGGAACAAAAATGACAATCTTCCTAATCCACTGAAAATCTCATCAGTTGAAAACGCATTTTCTACAGTAAAACTATTCGCCTTTCCCACTAAAATACTCTTCATAGCACCCGTGCTGCCATATATCTTGTAAGAGTGGATTTAAAAGAACACTCTTGCTAAGTATTGTCAGAGTATTCGTAAAAATGGTTATTCTATGTAATTTTAAAGTGAGTGGTACTTATAAGTACCACTCAAGATCGGTAGATAAAGAGTTAAAGGATGAAAACACGAATCGCATAGAGCTCTTCTGGTTCACTAATTTCTGGAAAGAGGGTATCATATACCCCCTATTATAACCAACTTTTTTATAATATTCTGCAACTACTGTTTCATACCTTCTGACTGATGTGTGTTACGTAAGATCATGCGTGTATATTTTAACTGTTGAATGAATCGATTTCCGTATAAAGTCCCCTCTATGGAAATGTTATGAGGAGAGAAATTTGTACAAGCGTTAGCTAAAAAGTGTTACGCTATGTTCTGCGCATGCGCCAAGTTGCTATCAGAAGGAAGGATTAACTTATCGACTTTTTTAAAATTATGATCACTCTCTTTTTGAACCAAAATCAGACATAAAATAATTACAGAATCGAAAAGATCACATATTTCGCTACGATACGGTATAAATATTTTTACAAAATAACAAAATTTTGCCTTTTTTACGTGTTTTTTCAAAAATTAGTCAATATTGACGCGTTTTTATGAAAAGAGTTTTTTACTCGTTCTATACGGATTTCTTACCATGGCAATGTATCGAAACTCTGTAATAATAAAGTTCATACTTTGTTCTTTTAGAATCAGTGATTTAAAATATAAAATGCCGAAAACTTTCTTCTTGTGATGTTTCAAAAAATACTCACAATTTTAACTAAATACTTAATAACTTCGTTATTTACAAAAATAATACCACGGAATTTTTTCTCCCAAGTGTTTTGTTCAAGGATTGAAACAATTACTAAAAAACTACGGATTTAAAAAAAGATTGTGTTTCCCATCTAATACCCTTTTTTACAAGAAATCCTCTGAACAGTTTTTTCTTACATTTTTTTGTTTAAAATTACCATTATTTGTTATTGAAGTTTAGAATTTGGAAAATATATTTTAAAAACCAGGTCCTCAAATAAAGATTAAAACTTAGGAAAAAAACTCGCAAACTACATTTACTAGCATTTTAGCGTAATTGGCGTCGAAAACCGGTTTATCGGGCCAAGCGACACTTCATGCCTTAGTTCTTTTGACAAAGAAGTTGACTATAATAACTGAAAATCACCAAATTTGGTGGTATGTATTTAATACTGTTTTCATGCGTTGAATAGTAAAGTAACGAAGCATAATTATAAAAAATAAACTTTATTTCAACAACACAGCCAATATACTCCGTTAGAGTATTCCCTTTGTAGCGGTATCTTCATAAGTCAGTAACAGCTTCCGGATAGGATGTCCGAACAATAGACAAAAGTGATCCCCTCTGTCTGGAGGCTCTTACTGGTTTATGAAGATACCACTACACCTTCGTCAGACAGGAATTCTGGAAATACAGAAGAAATGCCAGAAGACATTTCTTTCGGTAGATAAATGGTTCCTATCATCCGTAGATCTCCAATAGTTCATCTCAACCGAAATGGATCGATTCATGCTAAAAGAAATCATTTCCCATTGAAACCAACCTGCTCCTTGACAATTCACAAATCGCAGGATTGACATTTGATGAAATTGTTTACAAATACAGCAAGGCACATTCACAACCTTTGCGTCTACATTGCCTTATCCAGGGTCACTGCTCAAGAAGGACTTCATATTGTACCTACTGATGGGCGCCAATGTTTTTACCACGGCAGACGAAAAATCGAGGCGATTTTCTTATTACGAAATGAGTTTACCAGGCGTTCTAGTGTTCATCTTACTACAATTAATCAAATTATGATCAATAGAATGAATGAAGGTGTTATGATTCTCTTTTCTCTCAGCTGCCAAAGTCACCAGCCACATGTACGTGACCTTCGTGGTAATATTGTGCAAAAAGCACAATATCAGAAACATAGCTTCGCAATGAGGAATTAGTTGAAATTTAAATTTTTAAACGCATAAAACATTATAGACGACCAGGTATTAATTGTTGGGGTGGGGTCGCCATCTATCAAAATGTGTGCTATTCACAACATCAGTTTATTGGTAATCATGTTGATTTTGAGAAAAGAAATACACACACACACACAGTACATTAATCAAACTTAATCTAATTTGGGAAATATATGTGTGCCGCGAGAAGCACTTTATGTGTGTGTGCCTAACGGTAAACCCATTGTTGGCGTCACAGTTTATATTTCAGTCAATCAGAATGTTACTTGTATTATAGATTATATCCACAAGACATTACTAACATATACAGAAGGTTGTTCTAAGCTACTGGAAAAACAGTATCAGGCACTTCCACTCCTACCTGGTGGTGATTTCAGTATTGATTTCGATAAAGAAGGATTGATGTAGTACAATTTTTAAAATCAGGGCTTAATTTGGGTTTTGTTTCTGGTAAAGCAAAATGACTAGGTATGGTACAACCATTGATGTGATGTTTTCACGATTCGCAAATCTCGTATCTACCGACGTCCACGTATCATACTTTAGTTACCACAAGCTTCTTGTCATAGTGATTATAATGGCGAGATAATGTAATTAATACTCACAGTGATATTAATGGTGAAGCAAATCAACCTTCTTCACAATGTACTCATGTACTATGAGTAACATATATTTATGTAACATAATTGATGTAAATTATTTCATATAAATATTATTTTACCTAATAAATAAGAAAAATGTTAATAGAATAAAGAAAATACATGCATAGTTTCAGTATTATATGAGATGCATTTATTTACCATGTTTGCCTTCTATATAATCAAAGACAACCGTACTTAAGGAGTTAACTCCAGTCGTGCGTCAGTGCCGGCACACTTTTTTTGCCGTATAAACACACATGTCAAAAATTAATGTCACAAACATAAAGTATTTGAAAACTGATTCGCTGAAATTTTACATAGAGACATATTACAATATCAGAAAGAATACAGCAACATAATAGTATGGAAAAGAGTTTAATTGGGAGTTTAGGTACAAGTCATATAAAAAGTGTGAAATTATGAATCCGAGATAAAGCGTTTACTTTGGAAATGTCTATCTAATATGAAGTGTGACCACTGCGTACAGCTATACAGCCCTGACAATGAGTTACCATACTGTTTATTATGTGTTAATAAGTACTTGTTCACTCCCTTATGAAATTCATCAACAATGGGAGTTCTGCATAACCGCGCATTTTTGCTCATAAAAATGTAATCCGGGCCCATAGCATCCAGAAAAACCTCACATAGGCTTCCAGGATTTCATCTCTAGAGCGCTGTGAATTAAAAGGAACCATATCTAAAATGTGTAGCGTTGTACGACTGACCAACATTTTGCCACCAAATCTGACGATTTTTGTTACGTAGGAGGGATGAAAGTGAACTCAATTTTCGCTCCAGGTAAAGACACGAGGATAATCACTTTGCACGGCACATTTCGACTCATCATTGAAAAGAACAAGTCCTCATTCTTGTGGTGTTCATGACTAATGTTTTCAGCTCCACATTATCTGTTCTTTCTTTCCAGATGCAGTCAAAGGGACACACCAGACTGGACTCTGGTCGTCTTTGCAAGAGGGCTGTTGAGTGTTTGTCTGAAAATTCTTCTTTCAGACACAACATTAAGGCCATGATCAAGCCGAGGAGCCACGGTCCACCTATTTCATAGTGTGCTTATGGCCAAGTGGCGATCTATGCAGTTGTCAATGCTCTGTGGAAACATTGGCGGACCTTTCTGGTGACAGAACCACTTGTTTAAAGTTGATTCCATAATCGGGAGACCACTTTCGGACCACTTATAACCATCGAGCCACCTCCGCTTAAGACTGGCTTTCAAACCTGCCAAAGGATCTACATCTCAAAGATTCATCTAAATGGTTATGACAAGTCATTCTCACTGAGAGCAAGCAAACTTGTTTGTTTTAATGCAATATTCACAAAACTGGAGGCACATTTTCCATATGCTTGAACGGTCTCAATCCATTAGCTCTGCGAAAAGTAACGCTAAGAAACATCTTTTCATAAGCCGAAGGTAAATATTGAACTACTCGTTCTTCAAAGTGTATGATACACAAATTCTATCCTTCTTATAGTACATATTTTAAAAATTATCACAAAAAACATGTTTGTGACCTTAATTTTGGATATAAGTATACATACCGAATTTCATTAAAATATGTCTAGTAGTTCTAGATATAATCGATAAAATATCTCTAAAAGTTCTCTTTATTTTGAACATCAGTATAGTGTGAAAATTTTTACACAATAAATAAATTTTATGTAAATTAGAATTATTTTTCTTCTCTGTCAATAAATTTTCAATATATGTAAGTCAAAGTAAAGATTTATAACAATCAAAGTTCAATTTCATTTGACTAGGAAAAAATATAAGTGCAGGCTGCTATTTTAGCTTCATGTCGCGTTTAAAAAACTTTTGTTTTTATTTCGTAAATCATTCACATGTTACAAGTTTATTGAGTTTGCTTATTATTTAAAATTTTATACAATAAAGTAGTAATGGGCTATGAATTATGCATTTTCCTCTGTTTCAGTGTAAAATTAAAATATATTTTACCATAAGAAATTTATTTTAAATTATTCTATAAAGACAACAATTTACTAAATAAGATATGTTAGAAGTGGAAATAATTTGTGTGATGTATGCCACCTTAAGTTTTTAATAAAGATCTTTCTACCCGTGATACTATAAGAAATTTTACGGTAGAATACAGTGGATATTGGCACTCTCTCTCTGACTGCTGCGCCTTGGCGACTGGGTTCGAATGCCGGAGAAGGCATGGATGTTTGTAAATGTATAGTGCCTGTGCGGAATGGGGGTACTCCAAACATATATCTAGCCACAAGTCCTCGCGAGAGGTTAATAGAGAAGATATGGGGAAGGCCCCTAACATCACAGGGATATTCTTCCTAAGAATTTGGGTAAACCAAAAAAAAAAAAAAACCAAAATAATCTTACTGCCTCCTCTGTAAGGTGCTTATAACTGTGGTTTATGACAGGCGTACAGTTAGCTCTTTGCCTCGCTGAATTTCGAGGACCTTGATTTGACAACGTCAATCAGATGGCATTAAAAACAACTACAACAAATTATTTAATCCTTTTCACTCTCGAAAAATAAATACTCTGTTTTATCACGAATTCCTTAAAATGTTTCCGGTATTACTTTAGCTATTACTTGGTATGTCGAGAAAAAAATATCCAATTGGGTTGTACTTGCTACAAAATAAATCAGTTTACAACTTATGCACGTGTTAGATTAATAGTAATTATAAATTTCTGCAGTAAATTGGCCCTCAAAAGAGTAAAACATGTTCTTTATTAAGTTTTACTTTCGTATTCGAATAAGTTGCCTCTTATTCGAATAAAATATCTTAAAGGCATTTTAATAATTACCTTTTCATTTTTAAATTTCTAAGAATTCTTTTTAAAATCCAGCTATTTAATTTACAAAGAAACATATAATGTGTACAAAATTTACATTCATGTATACAGTAACTCACAGTATTAAAATAGGCCATCTCTTTTGTACAAATAACTTTTTTTTCGATGAAAAATGTTTCACTCTTAAGCAGAATTTCGAAAACTACAATTCAAAAAACGAAATAAACTGATACCTTTCAAAGTGTGTGTTCTTGCTAATGAGAAAAGCAAGCTAGAATGCAAGTAACTCAAATGTTTTGAAATATGATATAAAAATGTATAAAGGCGTGATAGCTACTTTAAAATTATGTACTTGCTCAGCACTATGATCATTTATATGTGATCTCTTCAGGGAACACAGTATCATATATGAGATCATGTTTTCCCCGTTCTGAGGTTCGTGATCACACCGTTGTGATCACCGGAGAATTTGGAACATATGGAATTTTGAATGATTATAAAATAAGAATTTCTCTCTCTCTCGGTGCATTTTATTACAGTTATGATTTTATATTAATTTTTCAATAGAGTTACACTTAGCAGGAAAATTGATGGAAGAATTTTCACCATAAATTTTATTCTAATAAGTTAAAGGCATTATCGAAGATTTTACCCCAAAATATTCTAATTAAAATTGCTACATATCAATACATGTTTTACTTTACTGGCTTCTACAAGAACGTACCCATTATAACGTATATGTAACAAATTCGTTGAATCAAAGATAATCATTAAGTAGTCTAGTTTATTACATTATTACTGAACTTGAAATTAATTATTTCATGTCTTTAGTGTCTCTTGTGTGGCCACAAAATAAAAAAAAGTTTACTTTACTGGCTTCTGGAAGAATGTACCCATTATAACGAATACGTAAAAAATTCGATGAATCAAATATTATTATAAAGCAATCTAGTTCATTACGTTATTATGGAACTTGAAATTAATTATCTTTGTTTTAACATTTATCTTTTTGAGTTTTTAGTGTCACGTGTGAGGCCATAAAATATAAATTAACCAAAAAAGATCATCCGCTGTATATTAGAATATTACAGTTCTTCTTACAGAATCAACAATTATGAAAAATCATAAGGGTATAAACAAATTTCTCAATTTTCATAACTCCAAAATTCAAAAAATTGAATAGAATTTTTTTTTATATTTCTGACACTAAAAGCCAGATAATTTTTCGTAAAAAATTATTTACAATTGCTGAACCCAAATTTTCCTTGTATTTAATTTGGAGAACTTTTTTCATTCCTTTTAAAATTGAATATTTTGAGAAAAAATTGAGCAGAAAAATAAATGTAGTAAAGCAAATAAGCTGTTGATTATCACTAGTGTTTTTGGTCGGCTCCTAAGTGATATTTCCAGGATTATTATAATGTCTTGTGACTAATGCTTTGGCTTCCGCTTTTCTTAAATCGAGTACGAATACCAAAATGGAACATGATTTTCAAATAGAAAAAGTTGCTTAAATTTTTCTTAATGATGAAATATATATGATTAAATCATTAATCTCTCGCAGCTATATAAAAACAAATATTTTTTAGATATAATAACTTTCCCCTTAAACTTTTTCACATATATGCGAATGTGTTCAGATATTGAAAATCTTTAAATTGTTTAGAAGTATTTCCAAGAACTTTCTAAGTTAGAAGCATTGTATTGGCAGTTTTTATCTGTAGAAGAGATATATTATCTTAACCTTCCTTTTTTAAAAAAAAATATCATAGACATTTTTTCATCTTCCGAGAGAGATCTTTCTTACTTTTAAAAACAAAACAAGTCTAGTTTTAGATTTATGCGTCTTTTTCACTGGCTAAACAACCCAGGATTAAGTACACTTATCTTAAACTTATTTTTGTTATTTATAAAATTTTTATTTTGATAATATATAGATAAATTGAGACTGATAATTATATCAAATCGCAGAATTATTACCCTACTAGTTCTGTTTTATTATAAATTTTGTTCAGTGATGCTACTATTTTAAGTTTTAATTTCCGTACGTGTGTGCTTTACAGTACTAAAGGGACATGAAATTGAAACATATTCAAAATAATACTTGCCATTTCGGCATTTTTTCTACTTGCACACACGCAGAATGTATTAATAAAGGAAATTCATTATGTTCATAAGTCCTCATGTAAAATTATCCTATGAATAATAAAACTCCTCAAAATATGTAAAAATAAAACAAAATTCTGACGCGAAACATTTATAAGGGAAATATTTTTTAAAAAAATTTGCATTTAAGCACAATGGCACACAAAAGTGTTCACACCCTCCAATTTTCTATAGAATTTGATGTTTTCAACTAATAAAAATAAATACATATGAATTATAATTTTTTTATAATATCTGCATCTTGTTCTTATTGGAATGACATAATCTATTTTTAAAACATAGTATAACTATTATTTTGAAAAATTCATAATCTAAAAACTACTAAAAAATTAAGCCACAAAAGCATTCATAAACTTAAAAAAATTTCAACATAGCTTAAATGTTGTATTTGTTTCTTAAGGTATTGGGACGTGAAACTGATTTAAACTTCGCATTTTTTATTTTACTTTTAAAAAATAGAGGGCACTTTTCTGCATCCATAGATGCACTATTTATGAAAATGCGATAAATAGAACGCTAGAAAATGGAATTTTAAAATTGTAAGCAGTTGTGATGTAAGTATGATTCAGATACACTTTCTTCAAAATCCATTTTGTATACAATATGTATTGTAAAAAACTAATTTTTCTATACAAAGAATGTAATTTTTCTGTATTATATGTTGAAGTTTATTGAAAATTCTTCATTTTTTCTGCAAAAATTACGGAAAATTTAAATCATTAATTACAAAATTAAAAAAAAATGTCCGGTTTTTGAAATGTTAATTATGTTTAATTTTATGTTAATAAATACTCAGTGTAGTTCTTAAATTATGAATCAAGTGTATTTAGTACAAAGTGGATCTTCAGAATTATTTTAAATTAAATGCACAGCTTGTAAAACAAACATCTCGTTTTTCCTAACTGCTTATTGTTAACATTTGAATGCTCATAAATAACTATATGTTTATAACTATTGGTTTTACTTTAAAATAAATATTGATATGTTTGAGTAAAAATAGAGATTCTTTTGTTGTAATTTTTAAAAACAGAGCTTCATTTAAATAAGACATCAAATTAACTTTTTAAATTAATCAAATACATTTTCTTTGTGTATTTTTATGACAATAAAAATATGTATAAGGAAGTCTATAATATCCTGTACTTATGATGTTCAAAGTGAAGTAAAAATACTAAAACTTATAGACATAAATTTTGGGTATTTTAAAAGGAAGAAGGTGTGAATCTCGTTGACAACACGTGTTGATGAAGTAAAGAAAGATAAATTAAAAAAACTTCTAAATAATCTAGAATTTTAAACTTACAATTTAAAAACTGAGAAATGATGCAAAATAATCCAATTAATTATGGTATGGCTTTATATTACATTAAAAAATATTATTTTACAAATCATAGATGAAAATATCTTTATTTGTGATTTTCTCAAAATGCATTTTTGTTCATTCCGGTACACTTTTCTCAAAATCTACTTTACCTATATTGCTGATATTTTGCATATTATAAGGTCCACAAATTTTCAAGAAAGTGAATGAATTCATTTTCAAATAAATATTCATAAATTTTACATGTGTAACACAATTTCTGCGTAAAATTTAAAGGAAATTTAAATCACTAAATTTAATTTTTTTTTTAATTTTTATAAATTTATTTTTTAAAATTTCAATTCCTTCATTTTATAGATTGTTATGTTTGCAAAATCTCTATAAAATTTTATTGCTATATATGTTGTTGGTTTTATGCAAACTGTACCTAAAGGTAGGAACATGTCTCGAAAATAAAAAAATAGTTATTGATTGCTTATTGCTGATACAGATTTATTTGTAATTTAAAATGGAATTTTCTTACATTAATAGGTGCATAAATGTACAGATAATTCAACTTAAAAATTTTACTTCCATTGCTTTTAATTTAAGTAAGTGAATACCGTTTAAATTTGGTGTAAAAAAAGTTCATTTTTCCTTCTCGCAGACGTCCCAGTTATTTAGTTAGATACCTTTCAGCTTTCACAACAACCATTAAACGTCTTGGTATAGATTCCATCAGCTTTTTGCAATTTTTGCCTCGATGTTCCCCCATTCTTCTGTGATTATTGTTTTTACTTTACATTCAATTTTTAAGTCTTGTTTTCTTTTTTTAGATCAAATTCTCCTCAAATATGTTCTACAAGATGATTTAGGAGGTAATTTTTAAAATTTGGGGAAAGTTGTAGAGACACAAGCGGCGTAGATTGATAGCAGGGTGCTTGATGTCATTATATTGTTAAAAAAGGAAATCGTCTCCAAATTTTAGTGAATAACTTCACATTGTTCTTAAAATATGTAAATAGAGCTCATGATTCACATATAAAAAAATACCAAATTACCTAATCCTGAGGCCAATTTACACCCTTACACATGAACATCTCCACATCCATGCTTCTCTATTCGAACGAGATTCTAGGGATAAGGTTTCAGAAAATTCAATATCAACAGAGAATTGGTTGGGGTGACAGAAAACTCAACATTTTTCATTGCAACAGGTGTATAACAGTTTGTAGAAGAAACAAGTAATATAAAAAAAAATTAAGTTAATTCCTACTTCGATCAACAAAGAAAAATTTTATTTTAGCTACTTTTTTTTAAATAGTTACAATTAATATAAGTATGTATATACATATATGACAGAATCCCAACAACATGTGGTAATTAATTTTTATTCATTATCATTACAATCGTGTATATAAAATTTCAGTTCAACTGAATGCTTTAAAATGTGAAAAAAAAACCTTTTCAAGTTTTGACACAAATCGCCTAAAATGTTGCCAACGGGGCTGTATTTGTAACTCTTTAAATAACCTTTCACTAACCCTTTAACTGTCACCGGAGTATATATACGTTTCACTGAACAGGCGCGTTAAATTCTCTGGGTGTATATATACGTCTTTCCAAAATGTGATCATTTTCTTTGGGTTGCTATCATTCATACAATTCCGAATGCTTTGGAATGCAATAAAATGACTTTGAATGTGTTAAGGAAGAATTTATATATTTCAGAGAAAAAATTTCTTTTTTCTTCATTTGTGCATTTTCTTTTCCCCTTCCTCCAATACACAACATTTTTTTGCCTATGCAAAAAAATGGTGGCACTGGGTAGCCAATCGCGTAACGTTTAATTGGCAGTTAAGGGGTTAACAATCAATCCACGGCACTTTGAGGAAATGTGGTGTTATCTAACGGTATATATATATATATATATATATATATATATATATATATATATATATATATATATATATATATATATATATAGTCGAATCATCCAATAATAACAAAGACCATTTGAAAATCCTCCATTACATTTAATGCCAAAAAGGTTTTTAAAAATGATGCAGCAGAAGATGCAAAAGTTAATTTTGCTTCTGCAAAAGTAATTCTTCTAAACATAGTCAAAAGTATGGGTCAGGATATAACCTAAAATATTCACCAAGTTTAATCGCAAAGAAAAAGCACATAATTAGTTATATTTTTATTTTGTATTCTTCCTATTTAATCAATAGCTCTTCCAAGGAATACATTGCAAAAAATTTAGATCAAAAGATGTTTGAGTGATGTGAAACAGATAATTAAAAAAAAGCATTTGGAATTAAACCAATTTCGCAAAGAAATTTGAAAAATTGTGTGTTTTAACATCTTTTACAGGATAAATTTTGTCCTATTTGTAATTGCAGTATTCAACTTCGTGCCTTTCTAAAAGGTTTGTGTATTATTTAGAGAAATAACTTTTATTTATTCAATTTCTTAATTTTGTTTTGCCTCGCATTTTTAGAATTGTAAAAATATTACATTTTTAATTGAATCATTTAATTTATAAATGATAAAAAAAAAATTGTTATTCTATCATATTCTGTATGTTTCATAAATATAGATATATAGTACCCATATTTTTTAAAAAATTATACTTAGAAAATAAATACTTTTACATATAAAACATAATTTAAAGGAGTATTTTTCAATTCTTCTACTATAATACAATAAAATAAGATTTTTTTCCACCTTGTATCCTTTAAACCGTCGGTATAAATATTTTTGTCGTAATTCTCTTTATTGTTATTACAATTGATTAGTTTTTGTGAAATATCCTAAATCATCTTAAGATCAAACCGAAAGAACCAGGAATATGGAACTATTATATACCAAAAAAGAGAAATTTAGCTAGAGTGGAAAAAGCTATTAGGATTTCCCGAGCTGTCACTGGCTTAAGACAGGGAAACAGGGTTAAAAAGTGTTTTGTGAGATCTCAACCTTCCCCTATAGCGGAAATTTTCGACATAATAGCATAGGAGATAAAACAAGGCAAATGCCCAAAAACCCACGTGAGTGAATATAACATCAATAGAATAGAATTGGAATATTACATTACTATAGAATTCCGGGCGAAATAGACAAATATAACTATGTATAAACAAAAATATTTGCAAAAGAGGTTAAAAATGATTATGACCACAAGTAATAATAATGAAAATGTACCAAGAAACTAAAATCTTAACCGATGCATACCGATTCCAATATATATATATATAGTGTTTTTTTTCCAGGTATAGAAGTTTAAGTTGACATTACTTTCCAAGATGGCGACCGATTTAACAGCTGTCAAGTGATATATTCTCAGTTTGGTTTGGCAATTCATCAAAACGATGATCAAGCAAGGCGTAGATTCGTCGAATGAACCCAAAACGAGATTGCCGTTGTTTTCGATTTTCATAAGCGAATTTTGTTTAGCAATGAAGCGCACTTCTGGTTGAATGGCTACGTCAACAAACAAAACTGCCGCATTTGGAGTGCAGGTAATCCACAAGTGTATGTCGAAACACCGTTACATCCAGAAAAACTGACTGTTTGGTGCGCTTTATGGTCTGGTGGAATCCTTCTTCAAAAACGATGAAGGCCACAACGTTACAGTCAATGGTGATCGGTATAGAGCCATGATTACTAACTTTTTCATTCCTGAATTGAACAATCATGATGTCCAGGAGCTGTGGTTCCAACAAGACGGCGCGACATGTCACACAACTCTTGCCACAATCGATTTATTGAAAGACACGTTTGGTGACCGCCTAATTTCACGTTTAGGACCTGTTAATTGACCTCCAAGATCTTGTGATTTAACACCGCTAGACTATTTTCTGTGGGGCTATGTAAAGTCATTGGTCTATGCGGATAAGCCACAAACGCTTGACCATTTGGAAGACAACATTCGCCGTGTTATTGCCAATATACGGCCACAAATGTTGGAAAAAGTCATCGAAAATTGGACGTCCAGATTGGACTACATCCGAGCCAGACGTGGCAGTCATATGCCAGAAATCATATTTAAAATGTAATGCCACAAAATTATCTTTCGAATAAAAAAAATTCATGTCAATCGAATAATGCATCGTTGTTTTATTGCAATTTAAAGTTCTATACCTCAAAAAAAACACCCTATATATATGTAAGGATAATTAAATTAGATTAAAATTAAATTCCCTATCTAGCACTTGATTCATCTTTCTCAGGTCTCATCTTCAAGTATCAAACTAATCACCCATTTATTTCTTCAGAACATATGGCCTAGCCAATAAACATGTCTAATTCCAGATCGTTAGATTTAATAGTCAACATATGTCAGCATTAACTTGCAAGCCCCTCTTCAAAGCAGCGATACTTACCATATGTTATTCAAGTGTTATCCACTTGAAACCACCACCATGGCGTGTTTTTTCCTCCCTGACCTTAGCGTCAGAAGGGATGTAGAAACGATGGAATAAAGATCTCCTTTTTTAAACTTTAATCTGATTCTGTCTTTAAAATCATGGCATATATGTATATATATATATATATATATACACATAGACAGCTGGGTGGCGCAGTTGGTTTGTCGCTGACCTTCTGTACCCAAGGTTGAGGATTATACCCCAACTCAAGTCGGTGGATTCTCGTGATGCAGAAAATCGATAGCGACTGTGTCGTATGATTATACGGCATGTAAAAGATCCCTGGAGTGTCTGTTTCTTTTGGGTGCTCTCGGCAAAATTAAATCCCAGTGCAGGTTCGCACCGTCAGAGCTCATGTGCCTCCCTCTGGAGAGGAAACTGGTTGTCAAAATCACTTGCAGTAATTGGTATTGTCTATATGGTGCCACGCTAAAAAGTGATACCAGGTGCTGGAGAATGTACTAGGTCTGCAAAGATTGAAAATACCAAAAGCGCAGCTCCATTAGGTAAATATATATAGAGAGAGAGAGAATGAAAAAGAGAGATTAATCCTTATCTCGGGGTTCTAATAAACATGGAGAAGAAAGATTATACGGCTTTCAACTCTTAATGTTTACATCAGATTTAATCAATTACGAACCAATAATAATAAAATAATTGCTACATCAATAAAAACTTACCGTTACAGTTTTTACAATTATTTTTAACATGAATAATTATCCAGGAAACTTATTAATATGAGTATAAGTTTTTATGAATTTAATTTAAAAAAAAGGAGTACACTTGTCCATCAACGAAAATTACAAGTATAAAAGGAATCATTGTTTGTACAAAAATCTGATGTCCAAAAAATCGCAATATTTGAAACAAATTGCAAAATCAAAACTAGACTCTTAAATTATCTAATTGTCAAAAGTAATTTAAGGCTTAACTAAATCAAACCGTTTATTCCGCAATTTTGTATTAGAATTCCTATTATTAAATATTCTTTTAATATTTCATCAGTGAACGTATTTGCAACCAGGGGGGTCAGTTTTCAACAAAATGTTCTATCTACCTTTATAAGCGATACTAAACATGTTTTAGCTCTAATGAATGAAGTTGCTACAAATTAATATTTTTAACATTATAAGGAGTACTTATTATACTAATAATATCAGAAACCTTTCTTTCAGAAATCATTCTTAAATTAATATATTATTATTATTCAAAGTAATTGGAATAATTTAAAACATTTGAGGGATGAAGCAAGAGATTCAAAAGGATCTCAGGGGTGTTAACTTTGTCTCGAGAGCTAAAAATACAAACAGTTTTCGGTTAGATGCTTCTCTTTTAGAAAAATAGCGTGCGCAACGTAGAATGTATTTAATATTTATGACAGAAATACTTCTTATTTTCACATGCTTACAGCTTGAAAAATTATGATTTTATTTAATATATTTTGCCCTTATTTAAAACCTTATTCCTTTATAAATAATATGCAAAAGAATCGAATAATTGTATTTTAATTTCAAAGCACTATATGTATTTGAAAATTGTTTATATTTTCAGCTCTCGAGACAAAATGAGCACCCCTGAGACCCCTTTTAAATAAAAGTTTGTTGAAATTCATTCAATTCATCGATATTGTCAAAAAATATACATAAACATATTAAAATTCTAATTACATGAAGGTTGTTAAAATTAAAGAAAGTAAATAATGTATAATAATGATTGTAATTGAAAATTAATTAATTTGGAGTTTATGAAAGGCATATATCCATAATTATTATAACAGTAAGAATGTCAATTAAAAAATGTTTTTATAAGGAAATATTGAATGTGTCAAAAAATTATGAATATAAGTCTTAAAAAAGAAACTTTGGTAAACCATTCAAAATATGATTTTAAACGGTTGAGGACGTTTTCTTTTGTATTTAATAATATAAATATTACTATTTTTAAAATTGTATGTTTGAATCTACATATTAAGGTTATTTTGAAATTTTGACTGCTTGTAGCACTTTTCAATTCTAATCTCTAATTAAAAGAAAGTAATTTTTTGAAATAATACAATTTCTAATACTTCATAATGCATCAATAAATATTCTAAATAAATATACAGGCATTTTTTAAGATATTTACTAAATTCTCAACAATATTTATTTAATTAACGCTATAATTTTACAAATTGGGAACTTATTTCATTTATTTTGACGTTAAAGTGTTGTTATCATTGTTATATCAATATGCCATAATTTATGTTTGAATACCATATTACTTAAATTTTTAAAAGCATTCAGAAACAGTCATTTATAAAAATTAATTCGATGCTTCAATGCATATTGTATTCTTGAATTCTTCGAAAAAATTTAATGATTTAATATTTTTTATTTGTATTATATGTCTTTCAAATTTCAGAAATCAAATATCATTGCAAAGCTTATAATAAAAGACTTATACTTGTAGAAATAGAAACGTAAAATCTTTCTATGTATACAGTCATAATTCACATTAGTTTTCATTTCATATAATTATTCAAAAGTTCTATTTACGGTTCTGATTTCAATATTTAAATACATCAGTAAAGAATGCTTTAAAAATCTCATTGCATCATAATAAAAGATGATTCAAATTAAGCTATAATTAATTTTAATGTATTTAAAAAAATAATAAAAGAATAATTTTAAATACATTTGTAATCAAGTAACTGTTGAAACCATCTATAAATGACTCAGGGCAAATTTTGGATGATTATAAACTTAAATGTAAATAAAAAATATAATTTGTATAAAATGTATGAATATTATAAAAGTTTAATGAAAAATTGGAAAATTTCTAAATTGATCAAAATTAAACTCTTCTAACTAAATTTTAATACTAACCTTCATGTCAAATTAATTTTAATTGAAAATATGCTATACAAAGTTTCAAAAAGTGTATATTTATTAAATCTTTTCATTTTGTGGTACCTATAATTCAAATCGGTACTTTCATATTAGCCTCACCACTGCAAAATTGGCGGCAAGCGAATCGTATCTTGATATCAAAATTTAAAATGTTCTAACACGTTTTACGTGAAAAAATACCAATTAATCACAGATTTTGGTGGAAAATGACGTCAATTTGTTGGTTACACTAATACCTTTTTTTCCCTAATGGGCTGTGTATTGATGTTTTACCATTGCAGACTTGGTATATTCCGCGGAAGCTAGTATCTCTTCGTAGTGCGGCACCACATAGGCGGATACCAATCACCGCAAGTAATTCTGACGCCCAGTTTCCTCCCCAGAGGAAGGCACCTGAGCTCTGATGATGTGAATATGTACTAGGATTTAATTTTACCGAAAGCACCCAAGCCAAAAACACACTCTAGGAATCTTTTAAATGCCGTATAATCATACGACATGACCACTGTCAATTTTTTCTGCATCACGAAAATCCACCGACTTGAACCCGGGTCGAACCCGTAACCTTGTGTGCAGAAGGCCAGCGACAAACCAACCACGCCACCCAGCTAGCCTAATAAGTGAGTACCCTCAAATATATTTATAACATGTCATACATTTCACATGTATTCATAAAATGAAGTATGGAAAGGAAAAGATATTGAATCTTATACAGAGATCTCTTAACTTAATTATTTTCAGTAATTTCTTGCTTAGCAAGTTTCTTCACATACATATTAAATGAGTTTAACCAATGAATGCTTTTAGCTAATATTGATACTTACATATTATCACAATCTATTCACAACATTACATGAAACAAAGCACGTGGCTGTCAATTCAGCACGTACGACACATAGGAATTCGAAGTTCCCAACTTGGCGAGCTATTAATAGAGTTGTCGATTTTTGCTACAATACGAAAGTACCCAAATTTGTTATTAGCTTAAAGCATTCATTGCTTAAAACATTCTATTAATAACTCGCTAAGCTATCAGCCGTGATTTCCTATGTATCGCACGCGCTGAATTGGCAATCATGTGCTTTGTTTCATGCAATGACGCCAAAAAATTGCGATAATATGCAAGGACCCAAATTTCTCTTCTTCAAGTATAAATGAAAGAAAGGCAGAACAGATTTTTTTTCACTTTTTAGAAATATTTTTATAAAATTAATTATTTTCTTTTATATAATAATCTATAATACGTGTTAAATATAAAATTCAAAAAATTCTTTTATATGTATTACTTTTAAAAATTTTTTATATTTCTGAATGCTATAAAATTCAAAGAATATCGAAACACGTAAATTTAGAAATAGTTCACTTTTAAGTTTTTTTTTTGTATGTTAGCATACTTTCATTTAATAACGAATATATAAATATTTAAATAAAATATCTCCATCTCTATTTTATCAATGTCTGTGTCATTACATATACATACATAGGATGTAATTTTTTGTAAAAGCTAACTAAATGGGTGAAAGTAATGCATCTAATATATATTATAAATGTGAAAGTTTGTGAAAATCTTTGTGGGTCTTTTACGCAAAAACAACTTAATGGATTTTAATGAAACTTTACAGTAATATAGCTTATACATCAGAATAACACATAGGCTATAATTTATACCATAAGCTATAATTTATAAAAATTTGTAAAAAGTGTCCAAAATATAACGCTATTTGTCAAGTAAGAAGGAAAAAATTCTACCATCTGCAAGCAAAAAAGCCCACGTCAGCATATATCTATCTTTTGTTTGTGAAAAACTCTTTTTGTTTTTTGGCTACGCAAGGGAATCGCTTCTAATTAATTCCTGTGATCAGAATAATGCCTATTTTTTATTTCAGAAAAAAACTAAGTTTTGAAGGAAGAAGTTGTTATAAATCTCTCTTTATTTTAATGTTTTTTTTACGATTTTATTATGCACATTTGGTAGTAAGAAGTTGATCTATTTTCAAAATAACTACTTTTATCGCTTCTGGTACTTAAAGTAAATAAACTTTCTCTTTCACACTGCATCATTTGGACAAACTTTCATAAATTTTGTGGTTAGTAGTTAATTATAACACTGTAATTTTAATTGAATACGCGCGCGCGCAGATATTGTATTTTTAAGTATAAAACTAATTATAACTACTGCTCTGTATTTTTTGCAGTGAGTGAGTGAGTGAATATTAACGTCGCACTATTCAGCAACACGAGGACTTTTGGAGACGGACCATGTAATTTTGAACAATGGTAAAGTGACGGGAACGACACTTGAGCTGGCACCACCTTCTCCTAACTACCACACCACACCAACTTAGCAGGAATATTCTACCAATACTTAGCTTTAATATTCTTTGAAATCCACTCTTCCAAGATATATGGCAGCACGGGTTCTATGGTGAGTATTTTAGTGGGGAAGGCGAAAAGTTTTGTAGCACATAATGCGTTTTCAGCGGATTGAAAGAATATTATTTTTGTCGCAAAAAAATAGTTAATGTCAAAATTTAAGTGTCTTATGGTTTTGTCTGTTAATGAAGACTTTGGAAAATGATTTGACTACTTATTTTAAGTGAACGGTGCACGGTGGAATATCCTTAATTAATTTATAAGCTCTAACGGATTAAATTTTCCAAAGTGGAGTATTTTGTTTATGTATATCCCTTAATTTTTGTACATGCAGTGATCCAAAAAAAATTGTATGAAAAAAACTGCAGTAAATCATAATGCGGTTGGATAAAGTATTAAAGTGCATTTCCCCCTTACACGGCGAGTCTTACAAAGCTCTAATAAAGCTCGAGCTAGGAAAAGTAGCTAGCCATTTGCCAACTTGACTCTATCGTTAACATTTCGTCATTATAATTTAAGAAACGGCGTTGCTTGCGAATATTACAGTTTTAAAATAAAATAAATACAACAGAAAGTAATATTAATGTATTACACTTTCAGATATAAATTATTTACACTACTTTAAGCGTTCATTACGCAAAACCTTTTAGAATGTGTTACTTTTGCTGAGCAGAGATCAGCTTAGGGAAGTATTTTGAAAAATCAACCCTCAAGAGTGTTGCGAGGAATTACAAATTTAAAAATTCCTTTTTATCGGCTATTAGATCTACATAGTTAAAATTTAACAAAGGTGTTTTTTTTTTTTTTTTTTTTGTTTAGCTGAGATATGCAAAAAACTTCTTTTTTTTTTAATTTTCAATTCACATAAAATTAACTCATTAAAAACTTCTTTTTCCTTCAATCTGCGTTGTTTAATTTTTCAGTTCACCCGTGCGAAGAACGGGTATACCAGCTAGTAACCATATAAAATTTTAATTATTTGAATGAGTGTTATGCATTATTAAGTACAGAATAATTCAATTGATTTGAAAAAATCAATATGCAAAACTTTTTGCTGAATTTCTCAATGTAATAAATGAAATTAAACCCTCGTGATATTGATATTTATCATCGTCAATTTTATAATACTGTAAACATTTTGATACTCAACTGATTTAAATTAGTTGATGATATTACCTACTGTGAAAAGTTTCACTTACTGATTGTCTTTTCAAGATATTAAAATTTTGAAATAAAAGCTTTCATAAAATGATTCCTTAACTTCATAAAAACACTTCTGGCACTTCTTATAAAAAATTACGTTTGAATGTAGCCAAATATATATATATATATATATATATATATATATATATATATATATATATATATATATATATATATATATATATAATGAACAAACAAACAAAAATTTACACCAATCTGAAAGTTTTTTAGTGAAAATTAAGAAATTCGAAAAAAGATATAAAATATGATTCATACCTATATGTACATTTTAATTTACAATTTCCACACATAACTCAATTTTATAAAATAGTATCATGTCAAAATATAAAAGAATAACGTTCTTAAGGTTAAGACGAGTCAGAAACCTCTATACCGACAATGTTAAATTGGCTGATTTCGATGTACCTTTTCTCAAAATCTGTTATATGTACATGCTTAAAGTTTTTCATACAATTAAAGTACATCTTTCTCATTATACTGAAATAAGCTTTTAGCTAATTTTGAATTTTTAATAATTTGTAAATTCTTTTATCAAACATCGGAAAAAAATTCGACCCATTTTTCACATAAAAAAAATCTTAAAAAAAAGAAATTTTTAAGTTTTTTACAAAATCTCAATTTAGTATATATTATCAACATCATTATAAAAATGTCATAAAACACGCATATTTGTGAATGTTATTTTCCCAGAAAAGGTACATCGAACATCAAAAATATCCATTTTGAGATAAATAAACTTTAATGTATAATTGCTTTCTTATTAAAACATTTCTCCCCATACTTCAAATGATCTACATTTTTTTAAATCTCATCATCGTCTCTCTTCTTTTTAAGTCTTTTTTCTTTCCAAAATTTCTTTGCTTTTTGTAAACATGAGTATTTACCATTAACGGAATCTGTTTGTCGAAGCGCTCCATTGCCTGTACCGTGTAATAACCAGGCTCAATATTAAGTTTCCTCAAAATGACTGGTTTTGATACATTTCCCATATTAAATGATGAAATTGCATCATTTGTACCCAATGATAATACTTCTATTAATACAAATATTTCCTACGGTACATGAGACCATATTACATTGTTTACACTTTCATTGGGATTTTGTGTAGCGCCATGTAAATACTCATTTTAGCAGTTATGGATTAAATGTTTTGATTTCCATCCTCCATTCAACTTTTAAGCCGAAACAAAATACTTTATTTACATTTTTCGCCATTTAAATGGGCATGGTTCCGTTTAAACGATTATTTAAAAATAGATTTTCAGGGCTTCTTGTTATCCTAGAGGTTAAAGTAAGGTATTTTTAGAAAGGTTAAAATCTATACAATTGAAAAATGTAAAAAAATCTCAAAATTATCATATTAAGAAGATTTTAGGTTTCCAACACACCTTAAATATCTGTAGTTGTTCGATTGCTTTTACAAGCGTTTATGAACTTAAAAGTTTTATTTTTGTCCATTTATTAACAAACATTTTTGTATAATTGTAATAATTCATAATTTGATCTACATTTCCAACTTAAAATTTTGCTTTTAATTCATGTGTTTGATTACTTTTTCTAAATAAAACAAAAATAATATAAAAAATACATTTAAGTCAATTCCTACTTAGGTCAACAAAGAAATTTTTTAATATTATTTACTTTTTATTAAATAATTACAATTAATATAAATATGTATATACAATGACAGAATCACAATATTAAGTGGTAAAACACCTTTTAAATTAATACTAAAAACTTTTTAACCACGTTAAATTTGTAATTACATTTTAAATAAAAGTTTAATATAATATGTAAGAATTTATCTTTAAACCAGTGTAAAAGGAATGTTGACGTCTAACTAGCATATAATCATTCAGGTTAAGGGAATTCTTAATCACAAATTTAATAAAAGATCGTGCCAATGATGGCACCATCCAGAGGCGTAATATCGACTAAAATATATCTCTTAAACAATAATTAATTAATTAAATTAAATTAATGAATTAATATTTGATAAAACTATATTAACATCAAGTGGCATCCTCTACAAATTTCAAAAAATGTATTTGACCTTGAGTGGATAGTTAAAAAGTATTTTGTTAATGATTAATACTTTAAATATTAATCATTAATAAAATACTTAGGATATTTAAATTCATATAGGTAGAGTATGAAATGGTAGGAATTGAATGAATGACACTTTGTTTCATAATTTTAAAATGATATCCTTTATTACATTTATTTAATGTTGTTTTAAAATTCAAGAGATAGTGGATGGAAAGTAAGTTTATTCAAATAAAACTCACACTAGAAGGATTTCATAAACCTCGTTTAGTTAACTAATTTACAGCCATCTTCTCTAAAAGTGTCTCAGAATGGCCGAAACCTCGCATCACCCTGGGAAGCATTCCAGACGTAGTTTTCACTCACGCTCACTTGATTATGACAGAGGCTTTTAAACAGCACTTTCTTGATGTGCTAACAGTCAAATAGGATCGACCGATTTATCGTTTTTATTTCGATGGTTCAGTGTTCGAAAAACGGTGCGAAAAAATCAAATCAAAATAAAGTAATTTTTTAATTTAAATTTAGGATGTAAAAAGCAAGAACACATATTTACGTGTAAGAACATTGAAAAAAATCTTCGCAGTCAAAAATCTAATTAAATCAATCAGTAAAAGCAGCAGCTTTTTCTACTATAAGTCAAATATGCCTATCAAATTCTTATTATGACAGTCAAAGGAACAATATTTACATCGAGATTCATGACAAAAAGGATGACAACTTTAGCAACATAGCTTATAATATCAAACGATTAAATATCAGTAAGTAAAATAAACAGTAGGAAAAATTAGAGTTATAAAAATTACTAGCCGTTACCCACCCGCTTCACTGGCTATTTCACGATGTTGTACATATGTATACTGTTTACATATATATTAATTATTGATATCAAGCAATAAAAATTCGATTGTATTGAAAAATATATTTATAGCTGTTATACTCTCGCCCCTTGATATAAAAAGAACATAAATTATGATATCTAATTTCTATTTAAATCTAAAATAGAAAGAGAAAGATTGTTTTCGCTCACTTAACCTAAAAATCAAGTGGATTTCCGCCAAAGCAACTTTCAGTGAATCTCTTCTCCATAAAATAAACATGCGTGCAAAATTTCAAGTCTAAATCTAACAGAGCAAAAACAGAATTTTTATCATCAATACCTCGTTGACAGCGTTCTTAGTGGATTCCAATTCAACAAAAGAAGCATGCAAACCAATTTTTATTCTTATAGTCTTAACAGGTCAAAAAAGGGAATTTTGTCTATCAATACGCCCCAATAACTCTCCCCGCTTCCCTCTGGAGTTGGTTTCCATAAAATCCATTCTTAGTGGAACTCTATTCATCTAAAGAAAAGTGCTCAACAAACTTCAAGTAAATGAGATAAATTCAAAAACAGGAATTTTTCTATAACATGCCTTAATCCCTCGCAACCCCACTCCTTTGGGGGTCCATTTTCACAAAAATGTTTGTAAAAGGAACTTTATTCCATGAACGGAACATACCTTCTAATTTTCAAACAGGAGGTTCTATTAGTTGAAAAGCGGAAATATTTATCTATTACGTCCCTTAATCCCCCTCAGTAACCCTTGGGGATCAATTTTCCCCACAACTATTTTGTAGTGGATCTCTACACCATGAAAGGAAATCGCTTACCAAATTTTAAGACTGTACGTTTAATAGTTTAAAAATGGAAATAATTATCTATAACGCCCCTTAAACCCCCACAACGCCACTTAAGAAACAATTTTCACAAAACCCATCTTATAGTGGATCTGTACTCTATGAAAGGAATCCGGTAATCAAATTCCAAGATTGTACGTCTAATAGTTTAAAAACGGAAATAATTACCTATAACGCCCTTTAAGCCCCCGCAACGCCACTTAGGAAACGAAAAGATTTTCACAAAACCCATCTTATAGCGGATCTCTACTTAATGAATGGAATCAGCTTACTAAATTTCGAGATTTTACGCTTAATAGTTTAAAAAAGGAGTTAATTGCCTATAACGCCCCTTAATTCTTCTCAACGCCCCTTGGGGTCGATTTTCACAAAACTGATTTTGCAGCGGATCTGTACTCTAATAAAGGAATCCGCTTACCAAATTTCAAGAGTGTACGTCTAATAGTTTAAAAATGAAAATAATTATCTATCATGCCCCTTAAGCAACCGCAACGCCACTTAGGGAACGATTTTCGCAGAACCCATCTTATAGCGGACCTCTACTCAGTGAATGGAATCAGCTTACTAAATTTCGAGATTTTACGTCTAATAGTATAAAAAAAGAGTTAATTGCCTATAACGCCACTTAATTCTCTACAACGCCACTTGGGAGTCGATTTTCACAATACCCATTCTGTAGGGGATCTGTTCTCTATGAAAGGAATCCGCTTACACAATTTCAAGACTGTACGTCTAATAGGTTAAAAATGGAAAAAATTCTGTATAACGCCCCTTGGAAGTCAATTTTCGTAAAAATCATTATTTAGGGAATCTCTACTTTATAAAAGAAATATGTGTACCTAGTTTCACGACTGTACATCTAATAGTTTAGTAATGGAAATAATTATCTATAACGCCTCTTAAACCCCCGTAACACCCCCTTGGGTTTCGAACTTTGCAAAATCCGTTCTTAGCTGACGTCAACTCCATGATGGGAACCTACCTACCAAATTTCAAGTCTGTAGGTTTAATAGTTCCAGAGATATCGTGATTAGTGAGTCAGTCAGTCAGTGAGTGAGTCGCTTTTCTCCTTTATATATATAGATATATATACCGGGTGTTCATAATTAGACGATACTACTTCAAAATTGTGTACAGACGAAACTATTGTTCAGAAAGTTGTAAAATTATGTGTACGACATAAAGAAGGGATGGGAATTTGTTTGAGCGAATAAGAAAAATTAGTTCAAAAGGTCGCCACTAGAGGTCGCTTTTGAATGAAGTCCACATTTATTACCGGTTTTCTATTTGTATTTTATAGCTTTTTTATCCACAGGATACGGTAACACAAGAACTGATACTCATTAAAAACACAATGTCTAAAATGAACTGCAAACTTTTTATTCGAGGTCACACAGCAGCTGTTATAAAAGCAATAAACTTTCACGGGAGATTACTTTATTTTCATTGTGTTCGGTATTGCTAATCAGAATGCCATTATGTTTACCAGATCGATCGTTGTTAGTAAAGTTATTCTATCAAAACGATAATTCCTCAATAGTTGCTCTACGGAAATTTCGGACTTTAAAGGGGATGCGAAAAGGTATATTGACAGCTATAAATCTTCGATTAATGGTAACCAAATTTAAAGAAACAGGATCATTGAATGTTCGTTCTGGAAGAGGAGGAAAACCTATTTTTGTGGAAGTAATAAAGAAAGTTGCACTTCAGGTGGAAGAGGACAAAGCATCGAACGTGCAGGCTAGTACAAGTGTTCGCCTTGTAGCAGAAGCATTGGATCTGCCTCGTTCAACTGTCCGGAAGATCATGCGAAATATTATCCCTTACTATCCATACAAGCTTCAACTTGTGCATGAATTGCTTCTACATGATTTCGAGACTCGACATCTGTTCTCACTGCAGTTTCTTGCTCGTTTCGAAGTTGATCCAGAATGGCCTTGGAATATCCTCTGGACAGACGAAGCACACTTTCATTTGGACGGTTCAGTGAATACCCACAACTGTCGAATTTGGGAATCAGTCAATCCGCATTCCACCTTACAAGTTCCGCTACACTCACCAAAAGTAACGGTGTGGTGTGGGTTTTCCGCGTCTTTTATTCTTCGCCCGTATTTTGTCGAGGAATTAGGTGCTGGAGGTCCAGTAACAGGTTCTATCATTGGACAGCGATATGCATCGTTATTGCGGAATAAATTATTCCGGATCTGCAAGCACGTCCGTGCCTTTCACGCATAATTATTATGCAAGATGGAGCCCCTCCACACATTACACGTTGTGTTAAAAACGTTTTTAAACATCACTTCACAAAAGAACGTGTGACCAACCGCCACTTTTCTTCATCTGTGGCCTCCCCGATCGCCTGACCTTAATCCATGCGATTTTTGGCTTTGGGGCCATTTAAGACAGCTGGTAAGTTCTGATCAACCAAGAACTTTACCTGATCTCAAAGACAGTATTTCACGACATGTTCTTGATATTTCCCACAACACACTGCGGTCAATGGTAAAATATGCTATCTTACGATTTCAAATAGTAGCTGAAAATGATGGTCATCATGTTCAGCATTTATTGTTGTAACAAAATTTGTAATCTGTTATAAATGTATATTAAGTATTAATGTATGCTAAATATGATCTCCATTAAAAACGCCCTCTAGTTGCGAAATTTTGAACTGATTTTTTTTTTATTCGCTCAAACAAATTCCCGTCTATTCTTTATGTCGTACGCAGAATTTTACATATTTCTGAACAATAGTTTCGTCTGTACACAGTTTTGAAGTAGTATCGTTTAATTATGGACACCCGGTTTGTGTGTGTGCCTTTTTTTCTTTTTAGTTCGATTCAGTATGAAAGCGTGTTTTTTAGTTTTTTTTTAAACTATGATTTATTTTATAATTATTTTTACTATACACGATAAAAATCACAATTCCAGTGAATAATTTAACTGAGAGAAAATATACTTATCTACTTTCATGGACTTTTTAATTTTTCTTTGAAAATTTGAGAAAAAATCCAATGAAACTAAAGAAAATGTTCCAAATGTGCGTGTCCTTAATAAAGGACATAAATCACAGACACTTTTCGCTAACAACACAGGAACGTTATTTTCTAGCAAAACTGTCATATTGTGTTCATGTTTTTGTAGTTTTGATGTCGTTTGATGGTCTACAAATGGCATTTTGAACTTTTCTTCCTTGTGTCTTTTTGACAAGGCGAAGTGCTACATTATGGCTTCATAGTTTTCTTCATAGAGATCTTTAGGCAGCATTTGAAAGTTTCAAATCAACTCAAACGTTTCATGACTAACGCTTTTCTGATATTTAATTTCGCTATCTTGATTAATATGCATTATTTCAGTAGGTTCTTCGATTGCTTGATCAGTTTCAACTTCCTTCAATAGGGATCACAGATGCCTATTTTTTCTTATATTCTGCGCATTTACATTGATAAACCATAATAAGTCGTACAATACAGCAATTAAAACCACAAAATTGTTCATGGGAAAAGTGTAGCATGTTCTAAAAAATAATTGTGTAAAACGTTTTTCATTATGCATTGTATGTTTCAGAATACTCTTAAAAATAAACCTTGGCCAAATAATTCTTCAAAGTGCTCAATATGTGTATCCATGTATCATAAAACTTTTTCACATGGAAAAAGGCGAAACAGAAATATATTATTTACAATTTCCCAACGCCCGCAACGCCACTTCGGAAACGATTTTCACAAAACGCATCTTATAGCGGATCTCTACTTAATGAATGGAATCAGCTTACTAATTTTCGAGATTTTACGCCTAACAGTTTAAAAAAGCAGTTAATTGCCTATAACGCCACTTAATATTCTACAACGCCACTTCGGAGTCGATTTTGACAAAACCCTTTTTGCAGCGGCTGTGTACTATATGAAAGTAATCCGCTTACCAAAGTTCAAAACTGTACGTCGAATAGTTTAAAAATGGAAATAATTATCTATAACGCCACTTAGGAAACGATTTTCACAAAACCCATCTTATAGCGGATCTCTACTTAATGAATGGAATCAGCTTACTAATTTTCGAGATTTTACGCCTAATAGTTTAAAAAAGGAGTTAATTGCCTATATATATAACGCCCCTTAATTCTCCTCAACGCCAATTGGGAGTCGATTTTCACAAAACCCATTCTGTAGGGGGATCTGTACTCTATGAAAGGGATCCGCTTACCAAATTTCAAGACTGTAAGTCTAATAGGTTAAAAATGGAAATAATTATGTATAACGCCCCTTGGAGGTCGATTTTCGTAAAAATCATTATGTAGGGAATCTCTACTTTATGAAAGAAAAATCTGTGTACCAAGTTTCACGACTGTACATCTAATAGTTTAGTAAAGGAAATAATTATCTATAACGCCCCTTAAAACCCCGTAACGCCCCTTGGGGTTCGAACTTTGCAAAATCCATTCTTAGCTGACGTCTACTCCATGAAGGGAACCTACCTACCAAATTTCAAGTCTGTAGGTTTCATAGTTCCGGAGATATCGTTATTAGTCAGTGAGTGAGTGAGTGAGTCACTTTTCTCCTTTATATATATAGATAAAATCAAAGCAGACGATAATAGAGAGTATTTGAAAGGTATTAAATTTCAACATAAATAGATGCGATAAAAATAATTTCAAAAATAATTCGTTTTTTTAAATTCAGATGCTTATAGAAAATGTTATACGTTGCACAAATGCAGTTTTTTATATCCTTTTAAAGAGAATTTAGTTCTATATTCAATACAAAAAGCAAAATTCAAATGTTTGCTATGCAAAAAAAAGTTATGCTGCAATAGTCTATACCAGTGTTTCTCAAAGTGTGGGGCGCGTCCCCTGGGGGCGCGATGACCCCTGGGGGCGCGAGTATCGAAAATTTAAAGATTTTTTTAAAAAAAAAAATAACCGGAAAGAGAAGTAAAACAAAATGCTTTCTTCCATAATAAAAAAAAAAATACACCCAACAACACTGACATAATTTATGTTTATTATCTGGCTTTTTTCCGTCATCAAATAGCTATATTTGATCCCAAAACCAAATTAAAGAAAAAAAAACATTTTGTTTTATTTGCTGTATTTCCTCAATGAGAGATTTTTTTTTATTACGTTTTAACATAAAATATTACTCGTTAAAAGAAAAACGAAACCCACAGACCCTGAGAAAATTCTAAGATAAAAAATTCACCGCTGTAATTATTATTGAAATACTGTACATTAGAAGTAGAAAAAGAAAAGGAAGTCATGATTCACTTTTCAGCCAGGCTGCATAGTACGTTTGCTAATCATTTGATTGACCTTCAATCTTATGGTATGGTTATTATCAATATTAGAGTTCCCTCCCATCTTTTATGCGTTTGCTTTTCGCTTAGGGAAATTGTAAATAATTGAGTTTTGCGATATTTGGAAAAGAATTGATTGGTTTAACATTTCTGTAGGATAATTGAAAAGTGTCTGATTTGCGTCCTTTATTATGGTCTTGTACTTTTGAATCATTTTAGTTCAGTTTTATTGGATTTTTTCTCAAATCATCAAAGAATTGAATAGTCCTTGAAAGATAGTAAGTATACTTTCTATAAATTAAAATATTCATTAGAATTCCGATTTGTATCGTGTACAGTAAAAATAATTCTAAACAAATGATTGGGGTGACTGAGTCCCCCCGCACTACCATTAATGTTAGTATCGAGTACGCGCCTGCTCCCGGGTTAAAACATTTTGAAGTCTTCTCGCTTTAAATGTTAAAAAGTAACACAATTATTCTTCATCGGAATTTTATATTCTTTTTCATAATTTAACATTAATTCTAAATGCTAATTGTGTGAGGTTTAAAATTATAGTTCTTTTAAACAGTTATTTACAATTATGGCATTTATCTAAAAAAAAAATCATTTTACATTTTTGTATACAATGTCGTGCCCACAGTTTTACTCTCCTTACAGTTCAGCTATTATATCAAGAATAATGTTTTATTTTTTTAAAAAATGAACTCGTGCGAAGAGTCGGTGTTTCAGTCAGTATACGTTTGATGTATCAGTACTGAAGAAGGTATTTTATAAATAATTTCTTATTACTGAATTTGGCCGCGGTAGCCGAGTGGTATAGGTATCGGATCGTGGCTTGCCTTGTCACGAGTTCGAGGCCAGTACAACTAAAGACTCGCCGTGTAGGGCAGCGATGCATGTTAAATCTGTTGAGAGTTGAAACGTTTTACCGTTGGTGTGGTGTGGTAGTTAGGAGAGAGGGGTGCCAGCTCAGGTGTCATCCACGTCACTTGACCATGGTTCAAAATAACGTGGTCCGTCGTCAAAAGCCCTCGTGCAGCTGAACAGTGCGACGTTAATATTCAATCAATCAATCTTATTACTAAATTAAGAACAAGTTTAATAATTATTAGGGACATCCACGGGCTTGTCTTGTAGAGGAAAGTTTTTCAAAGGAAGGTTTAATATCAGAAATTGACACATAAAGAGTTATTTTTCCATATTTAGCTGAGATCTATATTTTGTCTTCAAGGCATCCACTGCAAAAAATCCGGTTTGAAAAAGGTAGGATGTTGAAAATGGTAATAGTATACGAAGTGCTTTTGTTTTCAGTACAGATAATTCCTCATCCACCTCTACCCCAAATTCAAAGAGCGATTTATTACAAAATTGCCTTTTAATTTTTCACTAGATGTGAAATCTATGAAGATTTCTTCTTCGGAAGTTGAGAGCCCTTCTGGAGTATCTTGAAATAGATTCCTAATCCACTCGTAACTTGCTACCAAGCTGTCCTCATCCAGAAAATACTTTTTTAAAATTCTTTGCCAACATAGCTAAATGATTTTACATGTTTTAAAAACAACTTTCACATGTTGTTCTACAGATTTGTAAGTTTTAACACATATCGAGCTGGGTTTTTTCCCCATCATTTACTTCAGTAGTGGTAAATCCAAAATTTAAGTATTTTTGAGAAGATCGCCTTGATTTAATTTTTGGAACCATGCTCGTTTATCTGTGTACTTGTTGATTCTTTATTATGGTCGAATGTTTGCTTACGACTTAAAAATGTATGTATGATATTGTTTTAATCTACTGCCGTAAATATTTAATTACCGTGAATTACAATTAACGTGGAAATTAAAAAAAATGTACATTCAAGCTAGATTCGGTAGCTATAGGAGTATCGAGTCGATCAAAACTGACTGGAATTGTACGAGGAAAAGCATTTTTACATGTTTTGAGCAGACGTCCAATAGGTTGCCCAGACTCACGCAAACGTACCCTATAATGCCAGATGTGATGGATATGATAGAGAGCGACATTGACTAGACTATTTTTCTAATGACATTTGTACTTTGAGAAATGAATGCTGAAGGAAATAAATCTTTAATTAAATACATCATTTTGCGATCTGTTCCAATTTAAAAATTAGAGAAAGAAAAATAACATATTTCTAAGTAATATATATTTTAAGAAAATTACTTAAAATATATATTACTTAAAAGTTACATATACACAAAATTTAATATACTTATCGTATTAATTTGTACGGTTTATAATTAAGATCGTATTGTAACTTTAGCGTCTCTCTCAAAGTGCATTTTTATTGCAGTAAAAACATTATTGTGGTACAGGGGGCGAGACAAAAATTATGATTGAAAATTGGGTCGCCAGTATTGAAAGTTTGAGAAACACTGCTTTTAATGTATGAGTGGTGCACAGAGTATTTTATGACTAATTAATTAATACTAAATTAAGAACAAGTTTAATAATTATTAGCTACTTCCTTGGGCTTGTCTTACAGAGCCAAGTTTTTGAAAGGAGTTTTAAGATAAGAAATTGACCCTCTGAGTTCATTTTCTATATTTAGCTGACATCTATATTTTGTCTTCTAAGCAACCACCGCATTTTGTAATATGTTCTAATTTAAAAATCAGAGAAAGGAAAAATAACTTAATAATTATACTATTACTTAACTTTTTTTTGCTTAAAAGTAACATATACAAAATTTAATACTTATGTCATGAATTTGTACGGTTTATAATAAATATTGTTGCTTTATCGTAAAAGTGCATTATTATTGCATTCAGTAAATTATTATGTATAAGGGGGCGTGATAAAAATTGTGATCGAAAAGGGGGGCGCCAGTATTGAAAGTTTGAGAAGCACTGGTCTATACGCTTTAGATACTGACAATAGCAGTGAGTTATCACATTACTGAGTGTGATAACCTTTATTTTTTGTAACAGCTTCACATCGATGTTTCATTGCACTGAAGATTGTTTTAAGCTCTTTCTTCGTTATTACATGATGCCAGGAAACAATTATAGCCTCAATTTGTTCCCTTTTATTTCCTGGGTACCTCATTCGGACAAAAGTTTTCAAACGGTGCCTTAAGTTTTCGATAGGATTGAGGCCAGGACTGTTTCTTGCCCGGGACAACAATGATATTTAGTCAAGAAGCAATGGCATCAAATAAAATAGTAGATTGGACTCCTAGAAAGAGATGTGTGACAAGAAAATGGCCTTCCTGATGTTAAAATTGCAAGACAGGTGGGTGATTCAATGAATAGATCTGGAGACTGAAAGTTTTGTTTAAGATGTCAGAAGACAAATTTAATAAAAATCAAAACAGAAAAAGGGCAAAAAAGGTTCATCACATTTGTTGATGAAAAAGGAATAAAACTAATATATCTCCAAGGTAAAGGATAGTCATCAGTGGTCATCAGATGTTGTCTAAATGAGAGAGAGAGAGAGATGCTGGTGTTTCTTTCAGTTCAAAACAATCAGGAGAAGAGATTAGCAGATGTTAGAATAAGAGGTAGAATTCCATGAAAAAAGCCTCTTCTCAATTTATATCAGCGCTAAAAAAGACTACAGTCGGCAAAAGAAACACATTAATTGGATAGATAATTAATGTCACAAGTTATATGGATTGATGAAACTAAGATATCGTTATTTGGAAGTGATAGCCGAAAATACGTAAGACTGAATGCTACATCCTAAGTGCATCTAGGCTATTGTTAAGTACCCACATAATTTTATGAATTGGTCTTGCATGTCAGTAAATGGCATTGGTAGGCTTCTTGTCATCGATGGGGCACTAAATATCAGAAAATACATTGACACCATTCTAGAGAGAGAACTCAGACTTTTACCTTCCATCTGGAATCTATTTACCAACAATGCTTCATTTATTTTTCAGCAAGATTCTGCTGCTTGCCACACAGTAAAATAATTGAAAGACTGGTAACGTTCTACATCGCTGAATTTTTGTCCTGGCCAGGAAACAGTCCTGACCTAAATTCTATCAAAAACTTGTGGTACCGTTTGAAAACTCTAGAACAAATGAGGTACCTATGAAATAAAAGAGAACTAATAGAAGCTATAATTGTTTTCTGGCACCATGTAATAACGAAGGAAGAGCTTAAAAATATCTTCAATTCAATGAAACATCGATGTGAAGCTGTAACAAAAAATAAAGGTTACCCACTCAGTAATATGATAATTCTCTGCTATCAACAGTCTATAATGTATATCTGTAGTTATTGCACAGCATAACTTTTTTTGCATTGCAAATATTTGAGTTTTGGTTTTTTTATTGAATTTAGTATTAAATTATTTTCTTTAAAATGATACAAAAGACTTTGCATTTTGTTCAAAGTAACATTTTCTATAAGCTTATAAATTTTAAAAACGTAAGAATTTTCAAATGTTTCTACAATTTTGGTCAATACTGTATATTTACATATTACATATTTTGATTTATATTGAAATCTAACATCTGGAAAAGCATAGCGTGATTTTTTGCTTGTGTGGGTCTTTTATGCAAGACATTTCCTTCAATTCTCCTAATGTGTTGGACTTTCATAGAATCAACAATGTTTTGAATCTTGTCTGACAGTATCAGACATCAGAGTATTTTGATCTTTTTCATTCATGCAATAAGGATTTCATGAGTTATTCAAAATATAGGATGCCGAAACGCTTTTCTTTTAATGTTAAAGATATATTATACCTTTTTTTTTTAAAAAAAAAAGGCTTAACCTTTCCTAAAATGTTTAAAAAATGCCATATTTTAACTACTTTATGTAAATTCATTAATTTTATTATAATCAATATATAATATTCTAATTTTAGGAAAATCAATATATTATATTTTTTTTTTCAAAAAAAGGCTTAACCTTTTTTTGAAAAAGTTTTAAAAATACCATTTTGAACTACTTCGTGTAAATTAATTAACCTTATTTTAATATATATATTTTATTCTAATGTAAGGAGAGTCAATGGATATTAATACCTTTTATAAATTTATATCTATTACTTTTATTTAAAAGATAGGTTAATCGGATTTCATTCTCACATATTTAATGCATGTTTTTGTAATTCAACTGATATTGTGTTTTATAAATCCCTATTCTTCAGTTCAGTTAAAGAGTTGTAGAGCGTGCATTCAACCAATTAAGGAGTGAAAATAAATGAAGCAGATATTAAAGGTATTAACTCTTATTAAAAGGGTTATTATTACAGTAGTGTTCATTAAAAATATTATAAAGCTTTAGAAAATCCTATTGTGTTATTCGATCAAATCTAATAACGGTACTGGGACTACAAAGGAGGTTTTCAATAGTTCTGACTCGTCCAAGATTTCTCTGCTATACGGACTTCTTAAAAGTTTGAAATAGGTATAGAAATTTAAATTCATTCTCTCTTACTACCATATATATTTAATTAGAATTTGTCATTAATAGCCTTGAACTAATTAGTGAATTTAGCGTGGGAAAAAATAATATATGCAGTAAGCTAATTAGAATAATTTTACAACTATCTGATCTGAACTAATTCATTAGCTTTCTTATATATTTCAATTTAGATGTAGCATTCAAACTTCTATATTGCAGAAGCAATCAGCTCTACGAAGAATTAACATTGTTTCTAAACTCTCAGGGTTTTACTCCATTGTATTTCAGATTCATTAAAATTAAACAGAAACTGCAAATGTAGCTATATCTTCGAGGAATGGCTAGCTTTAATGAAACAAGAAATACTTATAAAAAAATAATGGAACAGTAGTTTAAGATAGAAAGAAATAGAAATTCCCTTTCTCGTGAGATTAAATGTTACATTCCTTTTATCAATAGATCGAAAGATATGTCGTATAAAAATAGATGGATATTATTTTTTATTAGTTGTATGTTACAAAGGATTATGGCTTTGAAAAAGTATAAAATGTTTTAAATATGAGTATAATTTTAAAAATTTTAGGCATATGAAAATATGTAATAAATATTAAATAATTTCTACGTTGCACACGCTATTTTCTAAGATATTGGCATCTGAAGTATAAAACTATAGAATTATATTATTCTTAAATGTTGTAGGGCTTAAAGAGTAAGATACATTTTATATATTTTGTATTTCAAATTTTTTTTAAAAATTTGAAAATGTAATTTTTTTTATTTTTTAAAACATATAATTGATTATGCTACTAATATAAAATTACTACAGTGTAATAAGAATACATTTAACTTTATAAATCAACTTATAACTAGTAATTAAAGCTACTATTTTAGAAAATAGCAAGCTCAACGTAAAACTGAATTAATATTTCTTATAGAAATGTTTCTTATTTTCATATGCTTATAACTTTAAAAACTATGCTTATATTTTAAACATTTTATACTTTTCTGAAGCACCATTCTGAAGCACCAGTATACTAACGATTATAAAATTATTCCATTGAACCCGGAATAGTAAACAACAGAATATTCAGTCTAATAGATAGCACATACAAAGAAAAAAAGGGCTTTAGTGTTTATTTATAATATTATAATAAAAGTTTTAAAAAAGTATCTCAAAATAACGTTATTATGAATAAAGAAAACTTTCAGTTTTAATGGTTGGGATAAGCTAATTATACTTGGGGTCACACAAACTTCGAAGAGAATTAGAATTACTTTTGCATACATATTTAGAAAATTCTCTTAGAATTTTGACTGAGTCGTCGAACCCTAGGTATGCTTTGTGGAAACAAAAGGTTCCGTCGAACACAATTTGATAACCACTGCTCTGTGCCAATGTGAAAATGGGATTTCTGGCGAACCATTGATGTTTATTACTGTGAATATAATCCAGCAGTTGTAAAGGCTTGGTTTATATATATATATATATATATATATATATATATATATATATATATATATATATATATATATATATATATATATATATAAATATGTGTATATATATATATATATATAAATATGTGTATATATATATATACATGTATATATATATATATGTGTATATATATATGTATATGTATATATATGTATATATATATATATATATATATATATATATATATATATATATATATATATATATATATATATATATGTAAACCAAGCCCTTATGCAATATCTACATAAAGAGGAAATTTGCCAAGTTCTCTCAAACTTCAGTCTCCCTTCGAGCTTTCTTCAACTTTTTTTAAGTGTTCATATCGCGTCAAAGGATATTTTTATTTCGCTTAATTCAAATTTCTTCTAAATATTTTTTTGAAAAAAAATTACTGTTGTTAAAATGGCTGCTGACTTTTGAACCTTCTGATAAGATCAACAGACAGCTTAATGAGAAATGAATTATGAGCTAGTTTTAAAACACTGCTCTCGTATACCGGGTCCTACTTTTGTGGCTCCTAAAATGACTTTCAGCCTCCATATATTAAACATATATCAACCACAACACAATGCAAACCTTAGTAGCTTCATGACTACGAACACGTAACTCGATATAAGCCGGCTGCAAATTCACGACAAGGAACATTCAGCATGACCGTTGTCCTTGAAAGGACAATAGTATAGGACTAGTATAGGACACTAGTATAGTATATGCAAGTATAGGACTTTCGTAAAGCTACTGACCGTGGTAGTGTAGTGGTCAAGGTAGCGAACTCGAGGCCTGCGTGTTATGGGCTCGAGACTAGTACCACTGTTGACCCGCTGTGTAGGGAAGCGATGTACGTTAAATCTGTCGAGGTCTCAAACGTCCATCCATTAGTGTGGAAGTTAGGAGAGGATGTGCGAGTTCAGGTGTGTTCTTCGTCACTTGACCTTGGTTCAAAATTACGAGGTTCGTCGCCAAAAACCCTCGAGTAGCTGAATGGTGTGACGCTACTATTCATTCACTCATTTTTTGTTTCATAAAGCTACTAACCGTTACCCGCCCTCTTTTCTGGATATTTCATAATGTTATATGACTATTTATTGTTTTGTAAGATATTGATGTCTAAGTACGGGCATATTGAGGTTTTGATTGCAAACAAAAAACTCTTATGGCCCTCACATTCTGATTTAAAAACTACATGATTTCATATTGTAAAGCGAAAGTGTCTTTTACGCCCATAAAACCCCTCCTACTACCGCAATCCCTCTTGTGAGTCGATTTCCTCAAAATCCTATCTTAGCGTATCTCTACTCAATAAAGGAAACATGCTTGCCAAATTTCTAGTATGTAGGTCTAATAGCTTAAGAGCGGGAACTTTTTCACCTATACTACTCCCGTAAGCAACCCGTAACCCCATTGGGAGTCAATTTCCAGAAAACTCGTCCTTAACGGATTTCCACTTAGTAAAATAAAAATGCTTGCTAAATGTAATGTCTGTGGGTCTAATGGCTGAAAAAGAGTAATTTTTTTATCTGAAATACCCCCCCCCAAAACCCTCGCAATCCTCTCTTTTAAGCAGATTTGCCCAAAACTCATTCTAGTGAAAATCCCTTCAGCAAAAGGAACATGCTTGTCAAATTTCAAGTTTTGGTCTAATAGTTCCAGAGATCTCCTGATTAATTAAGCACATGAATGTTGTGTGTGAGTCGTATTGTTCCTATACATTCCTTCTACTTTAATTCTCAATTAAGATCATTTCAATAAAGTGCTATCCACCTGATTTAATCGAAATAAATATCTGTCTGTCTCTAAAAACAGAACTCGCCATTTTCTACCCGTATAACAAAGGTGCTTTAATGTATACTCACCGAACCATATGTTTCTTAGTCCAAGAAGACGTGTATGTCTCCTAACAGCATACAGGTAGGCCCTGTATGCTGCTTCTATAAATGTAGTTTTTACTTGTCAATAATAGAATACCTTTAAAAGAACTAGATTCTCTGATGACTCTTACAAATATATCATTTAATCACAAATTTTAATTTTTTTTATGTTGCATCTTGAAAATTATCATTCTTGGCTATTTTTATTCTTTTTTTTCTCTTGCAGTGCTTTTTAGAACAATTATCATAACGTTAAGGATGAACTTAGTAAATATTTGAAATGAAATTATGTATTTTTCACAGTATTATCTACATTTCCTTTATTGTTTATATGCTTTACTCTGATAATTACTTTTTGTAAAAAAATATGACCAAGAAATAAAAATTATTTGTTCCTTTAAAGTCATAGACCCTGATTATAACACTCACCCAAAATCTGAAACATATAATTTTTTACTTTCGAAATATAGAAAATGAGCAAATAACCTTTTACACCCCCTCCCTTTCAGAGTAAACAAAATAATCGAAATTATTTTGCTCATATTTCTTGAAACAAAATATGCAATAAATGCTAAATATTAAAGCAAACAATGTGATTAACAGTTCCAGATCTTCTTGTTAAGTTCAACTTGCCATCTAGTTAAAAGTATTATTTAATGTAAATTTTTAAAAAGGAAATGTACGTTGGAAGCCTAAATCTGTGAAGATTGTGTAAAAATTAACTTTCCCATATCCTTTCAATTTGATATTACTAGAATCGAGATATCTCTTTTAAAAACCAATTATCCATTTTGGTCAAATTGAGGAATGCAAATTAAGACATCAGTACAATTCAATACCAAAATTCAAACTAATATTTGCAAAATTTCTAGATTAGTGAGAAAATTAATTACTGCTAATAATCATAGATTATTTACGTAAAACATTTATTTATAATAGCTTCCGACTGTCCATTTCTTCTCAACTCAAAAATTTGCATAGTCAATAAAATCTTTTAATTTCGATTATTATCAAATGACCAGGGAGATTCATTAGTTGGCATCTTACTTGCCAGATAACGCAAATATCCTTCACTGTGACTTCGAGGATGAAACATGATTAATTTACACCTGCATGCCTGATGCGGCTAGGTCTATATTTGAGTTTATAAGATAGTTCAGTAGAGAGATTTCGAACTAAATTCGTAGCATAATCCAAGAATCTTCTCAAGTGGCAATAATCTACAGCACAATATCGCATGTAATGCCTATTAATACCACAAAATGCAATTTGGGTTGCGTTATTTTAGCACGTGATTGCATTAAGGGAATCGGTCAAAATATATTGTCGATATTAAATGTATTTTTATTTTATGCATATATTTTGTATTACAGAATAGAAATTCAGTTACGATTTTTTTAGGCAAATATTATTTAAATATAGTAAAAGGAATTCCTTTCTCTTAATGGATATCTTTGTCGACTACATGCAGTAAATAAAGAGTAAGTACTGAATTCTTTGTCAATAGCATCATTTTTAGGTAAAAGATACAAATTCATTATATTGTTATACAAGCTTATTATATTACATTTTTGATATGCAACATAAAATTAAATGTAATATATTAATCTTAAAAAATTTAATCCCGTTATATAGTGATTGTGTGTATGAAAATGTATAGTAAATAATAAAAATATAATATAAATATGTAATGTAAAATATTTAAAAACTTCCTCCATCTTTTCATAGGATCAAGTTTCCGATTTCGATGGCTCTTGGTAAAATGTCATTTGCTTTCTTTTAATTCCTCTTATTTTAAATGGAAGTGAAATGAAATGCAAAAAAAAATCTTTTTAAACTGGCAAGATACTTAAACGATTGCATGACATTCCCTTAACAATTGCATTATTTTTTTAAAAAAAGGTTAAAATGTTACTTAGTATATCGTGCAGAAAGACAGCTTTTTCCCTTGCCAAGATTTCAAGACACCCTCGACGCTACAAGAGAAAATAAATATTCGTTTACCCTGTGATTTTCCTCCCCTTGGAAGAACATCTCTCGAAGTATCAGCGTGAGCTAGAGGTGTAGGATTAACGAAAGAACTAGGATCAAACATTATCTTAATATGACTTTATTAAGATATTCAACTTAAACCTTTAACAAATTAAATTATAATAATTAATATGAGAGAATCTACGATGGTAAAATACGCAACACACAATATATATATATTTGTAATAAGACTTAATCTAATTCAGACCACTATCAACAAGTGAACCACCTAATCTCCGATTCTAATATTAAAGTATCAATCCTACCTTATTACAGCTTGGAGCAACGATCAATCTTGTTCTATGTTTAATCTTGTCTTTGTATGCACTGGTGTGCAACTTGGCCGTTTCATATATTCGATCACTAATAACTTGTATTCACGTCACGCAAAACTCATTCAGACTTGAGCCACGAACTGTAATAACCATCAACTGCCACAAACTAACTTCAATTGTCAAGCATTACCTTACATTGCCATCTCGCTTACTCTAAGTTCCGATATTTAAACGTTTGTTCATTTGTGAAGAGATCTCCTTGGATCTCACTTTGAGAACGAGAATGATTTTGAGTCAAAGAAGAACCAGTAGCCATTTTAATGAATAACTTTCTTTATTTGGTTATCTTTCCCAAATAGAATCAAATACTCTCTTTTAATAACAAATAATTTAAAATAGATATATGAGGTTTAAAAAGGACTTTCCTTTATATTAACTTAAATATTTAATGATCCAATTAATTAAAAATTAGAATATCGATCACGCAGAGATTACCGCAATAAAAGAGATCCCAGATTTATATTCAATAATATTCCTATTGAACATTTAACTTTAATCTCACTCCTAAATAAAGCTATAATGAGACTTTAATTATAAATCAATATTTACCACACTGAATCTCAACTGTTCCTGAGATTAATTTATCCACCTAGAAATCTTCAATAATAAATCTCTAACTTCACTATTATACCTTCCTGCTTCAATCTCTCTCTCCTACTGCTTTTTACTTTACTATTCCGTTTGACTTAAATACTTTATCTAATCTGCATAACAAGGAAACGCTTTCCTCTTTTTGGAGCTGATTGGAAATAGGTAGGGGAATTAAATTTCCCTAAAAAAGACGTCTCAGAAGGTTAGTGATAAAGTTCCGTATAGATTTGTCACACATTTGCATCTTTCATTCACACTTCACTTCTTGGATTTGGTTGGAAAAGAGTTGCCATTAATCCTGACCCTAAGAACCCAAATGACTTGTTAAAGAAAAGACGCATGAGACGTCACACCCTTGATTTGAAATATGGTTATTAGCAAGTAAACATTTACACTGAGGATAAAGGAAAGATAAACTTCACCATAGGACTAGAACTTAAGCAATTGAAATTCAGGACTTTTGGATCATGCATTTCTTCTGCCGCTTTCATAAGTGTGTGTGTGGAAACTGTTCCTTTATAAACTTTCAATCAGCTTCTATTATTGGTATTCCTGGACGCATAAGCTTTGTTGGATGCATATCTGAAGAACTTCTAAATAACATTTGAACAGTGTTGCCAGATTTAAAAAGTGCAAGTTTGAAGTTAATCCTTAAGGTATCCGACTACGTTCGGAACCGTGATTTTAAAAAAGCGCATAAATAGATAATTCAAATGATATTTAGTGTCACTTAGATTAAAATACATGTATAAAATGGCTTTTTAAGGACATTTTGACAAAAAAAATTATTTAAATATAATATTTGGGCAAAAAATTAACTTACAATAAACTTTTTTTTTCAAAATGTTTTCCTTTTTTGTGAAAAATGCTTTTATTATAATAATATGTTGCCTGTATATAGCTCAGATCTCTGTACAGAGTCTCAACTATCATTTTTGAAAATTTCACATTATTTTCAGTGTTACAGCCCTTTGAAATAATTATCGGCGTTTTTTCTTAAAATTGCTCCCCTCTGTTGTCGTAAAATATGGATAAACCCACTTCTAACTCATACATTTCACAAATTCTAGTGGAGCTTCTGTAGAGAGGTCTGAGCTATATACAGGCAAAATATTATTATAATGGAAGCATTTTTCACGAAAGGAGACTATTTTGAAAATGGGTCAATCTATGTTCATTTTTTGTCAAAATAATGTACTTAAATAATTTTTTATTGCAATAATATTCTTAAAACAATTTTATGTACGTTTTCTAATCTAAGTGGCACTAAATATCATAAATATTATCCATTTGTACGCTTTTGCAAAATCATGGTTCCGAACGTAGTCGGATACCTTAAAAATCTCGATACATTTTAATTCTTTTTTCTTAATTCTATTTTAATACGTCGTTGTTTTGAACGTCTCCAGACATCTTCGCTGGACATCGAGTCTCAGTTCTAAGAGTCTCATAGCTTAAAATTAATCTACTCCAGTGAATGAGATTTCAGATAGAATTTTCACAGTCCGACGTTATGAAGTGTCTGCGGCATCCTAGTAGTCAAGATAAAGGACTCGTGGCCAGTTTATCATGAGTTCGAGCCTAGTTCCGCTGAAGACAGGAGAGTAAGAGAAAGATGTAGGAGAGCAATGGACGTTAAATCTCTGTCAAGAGCTCAAACGTCCTTCCTTTGGTTGTGTGCGATAATTAAGAGAGGGAGTGGTAGTTCATGTATCCTCGTCATTTAACCATAGTTCAAAATTGCAGTTCACTGAAGTTGTGCAACGGTGAGGAGCAGCTGACACAATCTTCAACGGGACATCAGTCTCCATTCTCTGAGTTACCAGTCGAAAATCATTATAGTCACCGATGTCAAGTTTATACATCGACTAGTGAATAAGGATGCCACAGAGCTGGAAGCAACGATCACACTTTCTCTCCTTCCTCGCATTCTATTGTCGTTTTTTGGTTTATTTTTACCTTCTTGGTAATCTGTTTGATCATGGTTCACCGATTCATTTCAACATCTCCGAATTGTATCATCGTTTCTACCCAAATGTCAAACAATTCTGCGATTTTGCCACCCTGCTTCCTTTGGTCATCTCTTAAACGATACATCTTCTCATACTATTCCTGAATTCGTCTTCGGAGTATTGAAACAGTCCACTTGGTCGACAGAAATAACATTGAATAAAAATTATATTTTATCTCTGTAATGTCCTGTGTTTTAAAATTGATCTGGATGTTCCTTTCTAATAAATTTGAGTTCCAACAAATTAGTCATTAGCCACCAAAAGTTAATTATCTGTATATTCTGTCGTAAGGCATATGCATACAGAATTTCGTTCCATTTAGATCATTACTTCTTCATGCGCTGATTTTAAAGATACAGAACAGTGATTGCCAAACAAGCTACTAGTCATGGCTCATTTTTGGTAGTTCGTGTTAACTTTCCTCTTGGCTTTTTATAGAAATTAATGCTGAAATGTTATCTACTTGTGCCAATAAGTATTTTGATTCTTAAGAAGGCAATGCTACATCTTAGTTGGTAGTGATTAATCAAACTGTAAAATAGCTTTCTCCAAGCTCTGAAACTATCTGTGGCATCTTGTTCCTAAAGGTAAATACCTAATTTTAGTCCAGATTTGTCTCATAATGAACGCATTATTCAGCTCTATATCTCTGAGTGAGATTAAGTTTTTCAGAATGATATTTATTAAAAATTAGTACAAAAGCAGACTCGTAGTTGAACACTTGGGCAACTATATTCGAATGGGATAGCAACTCTCAACTCCTCTACTCTCCCAACATTAAAACAAATGATTGCAGCAATAAAAAAAGAGTTCTATCCTTCTTAGAAAAGCTAATAAATTTCATAAAAAAATCTATTATTATATTCGTTATTTATTAATAATTAAATATCAATTTATTTCCTATGAACTATTCAATTTTAGTTTCTTTGTAATGAATAGTTTAATTAAAATGTATTTCATATGTATAAGAACTGGAAGTTTATAGGCAATTAGTAAATGTAACATAATTTTAAAAAGTGGGTAGTTCTTTAGGGCAGTGTGGTTCTCAAATTTTCACTACTGGTGACCCAATTTTCAATCATAATTTTTATCGCGCTTTTCCCCCCTAAAAATAATAATGCATTGAATGCAATAATAATGCACTTTGGGGGCACTAAAGCTACAATACGAACATAATAAACCGTACAAATTAACAAGATAAGTATTAAATTTTTATATGTTACTTTTAAGTAATATATATATATATATATATATATATATATATATATATATATATATATATATACTAGCCTAGCCGTTACCCACCCACTTCACTGGGTATTTCACGATGTTGTACATATGTATACTGTTTACATATATATTAATTATTGATATCAAGCATTAAGATTTCGATTGTATTGAAAAATATATTTACAGCTGTTACACTCTCGCCCCTTGATATAAAAAAAAAAATAAATAACTTAAAATATAATATATAATTTCTATTTATATCTAAAATAGAAGGAGAAAATTTTTTTTCGCTCACTTAACTTAATAATCAAGTGGATTTCCACCAAAGCAACTTTCAGTGGATCTCTACTCCATAAAATAAACATGCGTGCTAAAATTCAAGTATAAATCTAACAGAGCAAAAACGGAATTTTTATCATCAATACCTCGTTGACACCATTCTTAGCGGATTCCAATTCAACAAAAAAGAAGCATGCAAACCAATTTTTATTCTTATAGTCTTAGCAGTTCGAAAACGGGATTTTTGTCTATCAATACGCCCCAATAACTCTCCCCGCTTCCCCCTGGAGTTAATTTCCGCAAAATTCCATTCTTAGTGGAACTCTATTCAACTAAAGAAAAGTGCTCAACAAATTTCAAGTAAATGAGTTAAATTCAAAAACAGGAATTTTCCTATAACACGCCTTAATCCCTCGCAACTCCACTCCTTTTGGGGGTCCGTTTTCGCAAAAATCTTTGTAAAAGGAACTTTATTCCATGAACGGAACATACCTTATAATTTTCAAGCAAGTGGTTCTATTAGTTGAAAAGCGGAAATATTTATCAATTACGCCCCTTAATCCCCCTCAGTGACCCTTGGGGATCAATTTTCCTCCGAACTATTTTGTGCGGATCTCTACACCATGAAAGGAATTCGCTGACTAAATTTTAAGACTGTACGTTTAATAGTTTAAAAATGGAAATAATTATCTGTAACGCCCCTTAAGCCCCTGCAACGCCACTTAGGAAACGATTTTCACAAAACCCATCTTATGACAGTTCTCTACTCAGTGAATGGAATCTGCTTACTCAATTTCAAGATTTTACGTCTAATAGTTTAAAAAGGAGTTAACTGCCTATAACACCCCTTAATTTTCTACAACGCCACTTGGAGTCGATTTTCAAAAAACCCATTCTGTAGGGGATCTGTACTCTACGAAATGCATCCGCTTATCAAATTTCAAGACTGTACGTCCAATAGTTTAAAAGAGAAATAATTATCTATAACGCCCCTTAAGCCCCCCTGCAACGCCCCTAAGGAAACGATTTTCACAAAACCCATCTTACAGCGGATCTCTACTTAAAGAATGGAATCAGCTTACTAAATTTCGAGATTTTACGTCTTCTAATAGTTTAAGAAAGGAGTTAATTGCCTATAACGCCACTTAATACTCTTCAACGCATCTTGGGGGTCGATTTTGACAAAACCCATTTCGCAGCGGATCTGTACTCTAATAAAGGAATCCGCTTACCAAATTTCAAGAGTGTACGTCTAATAGTTTAAAAATGAAAATAATTATCTATCATGCCCCTTAAGCAACCGCAACGCCACTAGGGAACGATTTTCGCAGAACCCATCTTATAGCGGACCTCTACTCAGTGAATGGAATCAGCTTACTAAATTTCGAGATTTTACGTCTAATAGTATAAAAAAAGAGTTAATTGCCTATAACGCCACTTAATTCTCTACAACGCCACTTGGGAGTCGATTTTCACAATACCCATTCTGTAGGGGATCTGTTCTCTATGAAAGGAATCCGCTTACACAATTTCAAGAATGTACGTCTAATAGGTTAAAATGGAAATAATTCTGTATAACGCCCCTTGGAAGTCAATTTTCGTAAAAATCATTATTTAGGAATCTCTACTTTATAAAATATGTGTACCTAGTTTCACGACTGTACATCTAATAGTTTAGTAATGGAAATAATTATCTATAACGCCTCTTAAACCCCCGTAACACCCCCTTGGGTTTCGAACTTTGCAAAATCCGTTCTTAGCTGACGTCAACTCCATGATGGGAACCTACCTACCAAATTTCAAGTCTGTAGGTTTAATAGTTCCAGAGATATCGTGATTAGTGAGTCAGTCAGTCAGTGAGTGAGTCGCTTTTCTCCTTTATATATAGATATATATACCGTGGTGTTCATAATTAGACGATACTACTTCAAAATTGTGTACAGACGAAACTATTGTTCAGAAAGTTGTAAAATTATGTGTACGACATAAAGAAGGGATGGGAATTTGTTTGAGCGAATAAGAAAATTAGTTCAAAAGGTCGCCACTAGAGGTCGCTTTTGAATGAAGTCCACATTTATTACCGGTTTTCTATTTGTATTTTATAGCTTTTTTATCCACAGGATACGGTAACACAAGAACTGATACTCATTAAAAAACACAATGTCTAAAATGAACTGCAAACTTTTTATTCGACGTCACACAGCAGCTGTTATAAAAGCAATAAACTTTCACGGGAGATTACTTTATTTTCATTGTGTTCGGTATTGCTAATCAGAATGCCATTATGTTTACCAGATCGATCGTTGTTAGTAAAGTTATTCTATCAAAACGATAATTCCTCAATAGTTGCTCTACGGAAATTTCGGACTTTAAAGGGGATGCGAAAAGGTATATTGACAGCTATTAATCTTCGATTAATGGTAACCAAATTTAAAGTAACAGGATCATTGAATGTTCGTTCTGGAAGAGGAGGAAAACCTATTTTTGTGGAAGTAATAAAGAAAGTTGCACTTCAGGTGGAAGAGGACAAAAGCATCGAACGTGCAGGCTAGTACAAGTGTTCGCCTTGTAGCAGAAGCATTGGATCTGCCTCGTTCAACTGTCCGGAAGATCATGCGAAATATTATCCCTTACTATCCATACAAGCTTCAACTTGTGCATGAATTGTTTCTACATGATTTCGAGACTCGACATCTGTTCTCACTGCAGTTTCTTGCTCGTTTCGAAGCTGATCCAGAATGGCCTTGGAATATCCTCTGGACAGACGAAGCACACTTTCATTTGGACGGTTCAGTGAATACCCACAACTGTCGAATTTGGGAATCAGTCAATCCGCATTCCACCTTACAAGTTCCGCTACACTCACCAAAAGTAACGGTGTGGTGTGGGTTTTCCGCGTCTTTATTCTTCGCCCGTATTTTTGTCGAGGAATTAGGTGCTGGGGAGGTCCAGTAACAGGTTCTATCATTGGACAGCGATATGCATCGTTGCGGAATAAATTATTCCGGATCTGCAAGCACGTCCGTGCCTTTCACGCATAATTATTATGCAAGATGGAGCCCTCCACACATTACACGTTGTGTTAAAAACGTTTTTAAACATCACTTCACAAAGAACGTGTGACCAACCGCCACTTTTCTTCATCTGTGGCCTCCCGATCGCCTGACCTTAATCCATGCGATTTTTTGGCTTTGGGGCCATTTAAGACAGCTGGTAAGTTCTGATCAACCAAGAACTTTACCTGATCTCAAAGACAGTATTTCACGACATGTTCTTGATATTTCCCACAACACACTGCGGTCAATGGTAAAATATGCTATCTTACGATTTCAAATAGTAGCTGAAAATGATGGTCATCATGTTGAGTATTTATTGTTGTAACAAAATTTGTAATCTGTTATAAATGTATATTAAGTATTAATGTATGCTAAATATGATCTCCATTAAAAACGCCCTCTAGTTGCGAAATTTTGAACTGATTTTTTATTCGCTCAAACAAATTCCCGTCTATTCTTTATGTCGTACGCAGAATTTTACATATTTCTGAACAATAGTTTCGTCTGTACACAGTTTTGAAGTAGTATCGTTTAATTATGGACACCCGGTTTGTGTGTGTGCCTTTTTTTTCTTTAGTTCGATTCAGTATGAAAAGCGTGTTTTTAGTTTTTTTAAACTATGATTTATTTATAATTATTTTTACTATACACGATAAAAATCACAATTCCAGTGAATAATTTAACTGAGAGAAAATATACTTATCTACTTTCATGGACTTTTTAATTTTTCTTTGAAAATTTGAGAAAAAATCCAATGAAACTAAAGAAAATGTTCCAAATGTGCGTGTCCTTAATAAAGGACATAAATCACAGACACTTTTCGCTAACAACACAGGAACGTTATTTTCTAGCAAAACTGTCATATTGTGTTCATGTTTTTGTAGTTTTGATGTCGTTTGATGGTCTACAAATGGCATTTTGAACTTTTCTTCCTTGTGTCTTTTTGACAAGGCGAAGTGCTACATTATGGCTTCATAGTTTTCTTCATAGAGATCTTTTTAGGCAGCATTTGAAAGTTTCAAATCAACTCAAACGTTTCATGACTAACGCTTTTCTGATATTTAATTTCGCTATCTTGATTAATATGCATTATTTCAGTAGGTTCTTCGATTGCTTGATCAGTTTCAACTTCCTTCAATAGGGATCACAGATGCCTATTTTTTCTTATATTCTGCGCATTTACATTGATAAACCATAATAAGTCGTACAATACAGCAATTAAAACCACAAAATTGTTCATGGGAAAAGTGTAGCATGTTCTAAAAAATAATTGTGTAAAACGTTTTTCATTATGCATTGTATGTTTCAGAATACTCTTAAAAATAAACCTTGGCCAAATAATTCTTCAAAGTGCTCAATATGTGTATCCATGTATCATAAAACTTTTTCACATGGAAAAAGGCGAAACAGAAATATATTATTTACAATTTCCCTAAAAAAGGACGGAGATAACCATACCAGTAAGTTCGAAGGTCAGCTAGAGTAATATTTTAAGTTAAAAGAAACGTAATAAAAAATCTCTCATCGTGGGATTACAGCAAAGCTAACAAAATATTTTTTTTTTAATTTGGTTATAGGATCAAAGATGGCTAATCAGCGTTTGAAATGGAATCTTTTATTTTTGATGATCACCAGATGATAAAAATAAATTATATCAGTGTAAATGTGTAATTTATTATGTCAGAAAGCATTTTGTTTTACTTCATTCCAAAAAAATATTTTTAAACCTTTTATATTCAATATGCTCGCGCCCCCGGGGGCGCGCCCCACAGTTTCAGAAACACTGCTTTAGGGTGGCAATTCCCTGTAGACTATAAAACAGTGCGGTAGCTCAAAAGCTTAATAATTTTGAAGACCTCTGATATATACACTGTTGATCACACAAAATGCAACAACCTGAAGGAAGCATGCAAACGATGTGAAATTTACTTCATGTGTTGGCGGTGATGAAATATACAAATCGTTAGCATTTTTGGGCACACGCACATTACGGACAAATGTATCGCCACCTGCAAGCGCTATATAAAGGGAGAACAGATTGGAGATTTGAAATGCGGCAATTGTTTTTTTTGTGCATTTTTTTTCTTGAATAAGCTGTTTAACTATGCCTTGTGGAAGACATCGAATATCTTTTGACCAAGTTTCTGAATTTGACCGTGGAAGAATCGAAGCCTATTGAAATTGAAGATTATCTTTCAGAGAAATCGGTCAACGTATTGGACGTAACCAAGCAACCGTGATGCAGATCTGTCACCGCTGGATGCAGGAGGAAACGATGGACTAACGGGGCCGATCGCACCCACCTCGTTCAATCACTGACCATGATGACCGGAGGATTTTGCGCATGACAGTTATGGGTCGCATAACCATATCCCGAACCATAGCACAACAAAATCAGCCCATTTCGCATCAATCGGTGTCCGCGCGTACTATTCGAAGCCGATTGCAGCAGAGTGAAATATTCGTCAATCACACATTGCTTCGTTTACCTTTGACTGGAAACTACAGGGGTTTGTTCCGCCAATGGTGCGATGAAAGGCGTTCATGAACAACGGATTCAAACTGCATTGTGTTTGCTGAGGAATCCCGCTTCATCCTGCAATATCACGATGGTCGGGTTCGATTTTGAAGACACCGTGGTGAGAAGCTTGTGAACTTTTGCATTATGCATCACCCTACTGGTCTTTCACCCAGTATCATGGCTTAGAGTGATATTGGATTTCTCTGCCGCACTCTTCTAGGATGTCTTGCTGGTACACTTAACAGCCAGCGCTACATCTCGGAGATGTTGGAGCCCGTGGACCTCTCATACATTCAGCACTTGTCGTCAGCCATATTCCAACAGGATAATGCTGGACCCCGCGTGGTATGCAATGTTCAAGAGTTCTTCTTTACCCATCACATTGAATTGCTTCCTTAGCATGCTTCTTCTCCCGATCTATTTACTTTTTCTTTTTTATTGAAAACATTCATAACTCCGTGCACCACAAAGTATCACACAGGGGCTGGCATAGAAGTAAGCGTGGAGCACACATCACACAGAAGAGAAGAATTACAGCACAAACATCCATGTCTTATCCGGGATTAGAACCTAGATCCTACGATACCGCCGTCAGCGTCCCTAAACACTATACCAGGTGGGCGATCTCCCGATCTAATGCCAATCGAAAACGTGCAGTCCATGCTTTCACAACTACTGACCTGGGAAACATCCCCCGCTTCTACACTAGATCAACTTTGGCAATATGTTTAAACCACATGGGCTTCTATATCCCAAGGATACATCCAAAGTCTCTTTGATTCTATGCCGAGGCGTGTGGTAGTGGTTATAACCAACAATGGCAGCTAAACTAAGTAAGGATTTTGTCATCACATCCACACACCACAAGAGTCTGTAATTTTAATCGTTTGATCTTTTGTACAACATGTTATCAGCCACATAAATTTTGCTGTGATATCTCTGATCCTTCTTGTGTTTCCTTTTGTTTGGTCAGCACTGTTGTTTAATTACTATAGAATTTGTTGAGTATATGATTTCAAAAATGTTTTTATTGATTTTCTTCCTATCAAAAATTTTCAATTATATTTAAATTGTATTTAATATTTAAAGATATCCCATTAAAAACTTAATATCGGAATGACTAAGCAATTTTATACATATAAGGAAATTCTAATGAATGTTTAATTTTGAATATAGCGAACATAAAAATGTTAGGTTTTCAACTATTCTAGATTTATTATTCATAATTCTTTTACTCGTGTAAGTAATTGCATTACTTAATTTCTTTTGAATTTCTCTGTCTATGTTATAAATAATAAATATCGAATTTTTCCAATTTAATTTCTAAAAGAAAAAATAGTCTTACAATCTCGTATACATAGCTATATTAATAAGAACACCGAAATTATTCATGGTATTAAGCTTTCCATACACCTCTATTCATGTTTTGCATATAATTGTGAAAATTTGCTCATTATTCAGTACTTTTTCTTTCGTTAAAGTAAAGAGAATACGTAAGTAATCTACGTAAAAGTAGATTACGATATTAGAGTAGAAGTAAAAGTAGAAGAAAAAGTAGATTACTTAATTGGATTGGAAAAATGAATGGACTGATTAGTAATTAACGTACAAACAACACGATAGGGTTATAAAATTTTGTGAAATTATTAATAATATATAGAACAAAATATATAATAATACCGGGTGGCCATAATTAAACGATCCTACTTCAAAATTGTTTACAGACGAAGCTATTGATCAGAAAGTTGTAAAATTCTGTGTACGACATAAAGAAGGGATGGGAATTTGTTTGAGCGAATAAAAAAAATTAGTTCAAAATTTCGCCACTAGAGGTCGCTTTTGAATGAAGGCCACATTTATTACCGGTTTTCTATTTGTATTTTATCGCTTTTTTATCCACAGGACACGGTAATACAATTACTGATACTCATTAAAAAACACAGTCTCTAAAATGAACTGCAAACTTTAATTAAACTTCTTCGATGAGGAATTTTCAAAGGATTTACACGAAGGAAGACGAAAATATGCAAATTTTTTCGACGTCACACAGCAACTGTTATAAAAGCAATAAACTTTCACGCGAAATTAGTTTATTTTCATTGTGTTCGGTATTGCTAATCAGAATGCCATTATGTTTACCAGATCGATCGTTGTTAGTAAAGTTATTCTATCAAAACGATAATTCCTCAATAGTTGCTCTACGGAAATTTCGGACTTTAAAGGGGATGCGAAAAGGTATATTGACAGCTATAAATTTTCGATTAATGGTAACCAAATTTAAAGAAACAGGATCATTGAATGTTCGTTCTGGAAGAGGAGGAAAACCTATTTTTGTGGAAGTAATAAAGAAAGTTGCACTTCAGGTGGAAGAGGACAAAGCATCGAACGTGCAGGCTAGTACAAGTGTTCGCCTTGTAGCAGAAGCATTGGATCTGCCTCGTTCAACGGTTCAGAAGATCATGCGAAACATTATCTCTTACTATCCATACAAGCTTCAACTTGTGCATGAATTGCTTCTACATGATTTCGAGACTCGACATCTGTTCTCACTGCAGTTTCTTGCTCGTTTCGAAGTTGATCCAGAATGGCCTTGGAATATCCTCTGGACAGACGAAGCACACTTTCATTTGGACGGTTCAGTGAATACCCACAATTGTCGAATTTGGGAATCAGTCAATCCGCATTCCACCTTACAAGTTCCGCTACACTCACCAAAAGTAACTGTGTGGTGTGGGTTTTCCGCGTCTTTTATTCTTGGTGCGTATTTTTTCGAGGAATTAGGTGCTGGAGATCCAGTAACATGTTCTATCACTTGACAGCGATATTCATCGTTATTACGGAATAAAATTATTCCGGATCTGCAAGCATGTCCGTGCCTTTCACGCATAATTATTATGCAAGATGGAGCCCCTCCACACATTACACGTTGTGTTAAAAACGTTTTTAAACATCACTTCACAAAAGAACGTGTGACCAACCGCCAATTTCTTCATCTGTGGCCTCCCCGATCGCCTGACCTTAATCCATGCGATTTTTGGCTTTGGGGCCATTTAAGACAGCTGGTAAGTTCTGATCAACCAAGAACTTTACCTGATCTCAAAGACAGTATTTCACGACATGTTCTTGATATTTCCCACAACACACTGCGGTCAATGGTAAAATATGCTATCTTACGATTTCAAATAGTAGCTGAAAATGATGGTCATCATGTTGAGCATTTATTGTTGTAACAAAATTTGTAAACTGTTATAAATGTATGCTAAGTATTAATGTATGCTAAATATGATCTCCATTAAAACGCCCTCTAGTGGTGAAATTTTGAACTAATTTTTTTTATTTGCTCCAACAAATTCCCATCTCTACTTTATGTCGTACACAGAATTTTACAACTTTCTGAAGATTAGTTTCGTCTGTACACAATTTTGAAGTAGGATCGTTTAATTATGGACACCCGGTATATAAAATAATATGTGTTCCTTTTTTTATTCGCCGCAGCTCTAAGCGATATCAAATGATTATTCCCATCTCAACTCAGTGCCTTATTTGATGTAGGAATAAAAAAAAAGAAACTCTTGTTAGTACTGTTTCATGTCTTTTTACGGCAAATGTTGGTTATTGTAATATTATTATTGTAAGTATTGTTGTAAATAATGTTTAAATCTGTACTAAAAGTTCGAAATAAGCAGTATTTATTACTTTAATGATAATCTGACTTAATATAAGTAATCTATATAATAAAGGTAAATCAACTTCCTCTTTCCATAGATAAAAATTAACTTTTTATTTTCAATGCAAATGAAATAACTTTATTTTTAGCGTACATTTTAGAAAATAGTCTTACTGTAAGCTACTTTTAGTGTACTTTAATATTATTCAATATATATTAAGTAATGGTTTATTTTAGTGTCTATTTGTGAGAAAATCTCAATAGATAAATACTAAAATGTATAGCTTAGATGAAATATTAAAAATTAAAGCAATTACATTTTTAACAGAAAAAACATTCACTGTTTCTTTCATAAAAAACTTAAATAATGTTTTTTTATAAATATGTATGTAGAATTAAAATGATAATAAAGAATTTTAAACTATGAACACAAAACTTAATATTATAAAAAAGTAATTCAATTTCGAAAAAGAATTAAGTAAATATCAATTACAACATTTTTATTTCGACTTGCTCTCTTAAAATTATAATCATAAGTTTAGAGCCTTAAGCTAATTATAATACTAGTAACGTCTGTAATGAAAAAGAAAAATTTAGATTGACTTCTTTGATGAACTATAAAAATCGTTTAAAGGATCATATGAAGTCGATTTATGTATATTTTCTACTTTTAATCATGAATATTATAAATTTTACAATTATCAATACATAGATGGAGTATCTAAAGAGGATTTCCTTTCATGCCGACGTAATTTCAATAAAAATCTTAATCAATTTTTATAATGTTTTAATGAGAACACTATTGCACCTTTCTCAAAATTCTTATGGTAATTTGTATTACGTTCTTCTTGAGTGAAGAATGAGCTTTCGAGTTTCTCTCGCACACATTCAAGCTGTAAACATGCGCATAATAGTTAACTGCCTAAGAATAAATGGTATGATTTCTATGAGTTAATGAAAGTTTGCGTTTTCTAGATGGTCATGTATCTGTTTATAATCTTTAAATACGTTATAAATTTAGATGCATTCTAAAACAAACAAGTGCTCTTGAATTAAGTTTATATATATAAAACATTATTCGCTACTATAAAAGTAGCGTTCTTTGTAAATTCTCAAAGCGCAAGAAAACTACAGTACTATTAAAAGTGTACTCTGCACACACACAACATTTTGCATGTATACTCATAATTCACATTCAAGATAGGTAAAAGTGACGGATTTACATTAATAAGTTAATTAGACAAATATTGCCCTTCTTGTCTAATATTACCAAATGGAAAGTTTTCGTCGAATTGCTTATTTTTAATAATCTCTAAAAAGTAACACCAGCATATTGACAAAAGTAAACTATGGAATTAAAAGTACTACTCATTTCGAATCACAATACATAGTGGATTGACTGAGATTTGACTTCTTATAAGTTGATAGAGTTATTTAGAAAAAAGAACAACCAGGGCCACAAGTTATCCCGATTTCCTATTTGTTGAGACAATGTATTTAATTATTTATTTACAACAACAGTAGGATTTGTTTAAATCTAAAGATTATGTGTCTAGAAAACTTGTTCCAGTTCGAACACGAGTTGTAACACCCACCGGAGTCCATTTCCTAACTATTTCAACAAGAAATTATAAAAGCACTACTGCGCCTCAGTTCATTTCAGATCATTTTCCCAATAACCTCCCCTGCTGCTGTGCAAAAGCGTCTTCACAATCCAGGTATCCGTATGCAAGAGGAACAGTTTTGAATGTTCCTTTGAACTGATGGCAGAGATGTGCCCATTTATGTTAAACAGAAAGACACGCTTCTTGGAGCAGATAGCTATGGGCTTTTGTACTCCTCACCAACGAGTCAAGGTTCACAGATTGATTGATTGAATATTAACGTCGCACTGTTCAGCTACACGAGGGCTTTTGGCGACGGACCACGTAATTTTGAACCATGGTCAAGTGACGTGGACGACACCTGAGCAGGCACCCCCCTCTCTTAACTATCACACCACGACGTTTCAGCTCTCGACAGATTTAACGTGCATCACTGCCCTACACTGTGGGTCTTTAGTAGTACTAGGTTCGAACTCGTGACAAGGCTAGCCACGATCCGATACCTATACCACTCGGCTACCGCGAACACCTCAATGTTCACAGAAAGAGTGGCTTAGGACGTCAGGTAACTTTGAAGGAACTACTCACCTGATATAACCAATCCAACAATGTTGAAAGACACAGTTACAGGGAGTGGTTTAATCAGGGTTTAGCCAGAGATCTCTCTTAGTGTTCTCTCTGACGCGCGTGCATTTCATGGAACATCTCTAGTTAGAGGTCGGAACGAGATCCTTGATTAGTATGTCCTACCATATACCACTGTTATTGGTAATGAATTAATTTTGATCAATGATAATGCGCGATGTCACCGAGTTGTGCTTGTTGAGGATTTTCTTAGGACAATGGTATGAAGCGAATGGAGTTACCAACTCAATTTCTAGAATCCATTGCGATAGAGCATAGTTAAAACTGCCTTGGTAGACACTTGACAAGTCCTACTCTAAGGTCGTTAAACGAGCTGGAACAAAGTACTTGTCTGGTCACCGCTTCTCATTTCAGTAATAGACAACTGAATTGGAAGCATAGGCAGTAGATGCTGCTAATGCATCGAAACTAGGGGGAAAGATCAAATTCCTTATTAAAACCAATTTTTGTAATGTGTCTAAGTTATTTTCCCACATCTCGGAGTAGTACATCACAAGCAATACATCTCGAAATTGGGGTGTACTGTTTCTTCTTCTAGAAATACCTTTTTGAAGTGATAACTTCTTTAGGCGCATTTTGCTGGAGAGTTAGCTTGAAAGATGCGTTTTAAAAAGCCAAGCATTGTTACGCTCGAGTTTGTAACACTCGTAACAACGGTAACAATACTACTCGCAACAATGCTACTAAATAATTTGAGTTTAATGAGTCATGCATCGAAGAAATTTATGCAGCAAAATGTAGAGCAGAAAATGGACATATAATTCTGATGGTTACTATTTATATTTCACCAAATCAAAGTGTAGAGAAAATTATCAAATTCATTCACAAAAGTTAAGTTGACAAAAAGATGAAGCCGGTTCAACCCTTCTGCATAAATTGGCTATTATTTTAAGCGGGGATTTTAATGTAGATTTTTCAAATGACAAGTCAAAGCCTTTAGTAGATTTCTAAAATCAAAATTCAATTTAATTATGTCAAATGATCCAAATCAAAGCAAAACAACGTACGGAACAACGCTATTTGGAGTTTTTTTAGATATTTAAATAATTTTGAACTAAAGTATTTATATCCTATTTCACACAGATACCATAAACCTATTGTTTCCTTCTAAGAATACAATTAATTCATAAATATGATTGTGTATTTCACACAAAAATTTTACTTTATGAGTACAGACATATAAATAAATAATTTTTAGGACAATACTAATGTACTCTTGTTTTTTATTCACCTAACTAATTCCTGAAATAACATTACAAAATTTAAAGTTATCACTCCTATAGTGTGGTCACAAGCACACAAACATTTTTTTTTTTTACAAACAGTGCATAATTTTTTTCTTTTTTTAGCGAACCGTGTTTATTTTAAACTTATGCAGATTTATGTGCTGCATTCAATAAAAAACTGTTTAGATTGCACTTTTCTTCTAAATTTATAGTTTCTCTGTTCATTCATATTCAAACCATACACAAAATAGCAAGTTTTTCCTAAACTTTTGGAGACGAGTCCATTAAAGCAATATATAATAACAATATTATATCACATATTAAAATAAAATTCATAAATTTTGTTAAAGTGTCCAGAGTAATCAAAATTGCAACAATTTTGAAGTACACATTGCTTTGGAAAAGGTAAAGTATAAGAGATGATTGATTTAAAATTTCTGTTCCTTCAGAATTGTACATTTTGTACATTATTAAAACTCCTCTTTCTTCTAAAATAGTTTAAGATTCCATAATTTAAAAATAATATTATTATCGCATTAACAATATTTTTAGTCAAGGTACGTAATAAATTAACATTTTGGAATTCCTTTAAAGAATCAGTCTTAATGAATTTAGTTCTTTAAACACACACACACACATTTGTTAAGGGATAAATTTCAGTTTATAAAATTCACAGAGCTGAGTGTTTTCAAATACTTTAATGATTTATGTTTTTCAAATAAATTTCTTTTTATATTTCTTCAATTGATAGTTTTCTCTCTTACATTTTAAGTAGTTTTTTAATTGCTTTCCTGTCCATTTCATCGTGCTCATAAATATTATTTTCATATTTCATAGAGAATTCACGTTTTTAATGCATATTTCTACCCGGAAATCAATATTTTAATTGATTTTTGAAAAAAAAAACTTCAATCAAAAAAGGAACAAATTAATGAATTAAATCAAAAAGAAAAATTTAGATTTACCGCTTGAGGAACAAAACAATGAAATTGAAAATCCCTTACCTTTTCACAAATTTTTCCTGTACTCTTAGAATGTCAACAAAAAAAGTAATTTCAGTTATTTCTCAGTCTAAACAAAAAGAGAAAATAATGAATAGAAAAGTAATCCTGCAAGGGGTACTTGCTTCTGTTCAAAAATAACTCACCCTGTTTCAAATCAGTTTCTGGCAAATGATAGATGAAAAAGAAGTAAAAAGAAAACCCTTAGAAAAGTCACACTCAAAAAGAAGTTTCAATGTATCATTATTTCAAGCACACATTTTAGAAATTTTCTGTTTCTTATGAATCCTTATGTTTATTAAACTGTAAGAAAGAGTTTTATAAGCAATTATAAAATAAAAATTTAGACATATATTAGTTTTTTGTTCATACTTTGCGGAAGAAAATTAAATAAACATTTTCCCTTCTTAAAAAAGCACAAAAAGAATAAAATTCTGATATTTATATTTTTTGTCGTACATTTATAAATCTTGGCACGAATATTTTTTTATTATGTTACTTATTTTACTTTACTTTTTTTTTATAACAAAAAAATTGATTACAAAGGCTACTTGTAATTTTTTTATTGTTAAGTTTTTGTGCCTTTTTTGTGTGTGTTTAAACAGCATCTAGTTATTTAAAACTAAAAATCATGAAATTTATAAAATTTATATTTAAACTATAATACATTAAATACATCGATACATATTTGACTATCTCAAAAGTAGAGGAAGTACAAGAGATATTTTCTGAAACAGAAAAGCATTCCATTCAATTTTTCACAGTTGAGAATTCCTGAAACAAAAACAACAAATTAATGAAATCCAATGAGTTATATTTTATTATGTAATAGGAATTGAATTTATTTTAAAATATGGTGATTTAATGTAATTAGTCTTAATCTCAAAAGAATCATTTTATACACAAAATTGTAATTTCAGTGGAGAATGAATGTAATCAAAATAAAGAGCCATTGAAAAGTATTTCGTTCTTTATCACAAACAAAATACCAGATAATTGAAGTACTGCTAGATTTGAATAACTTAGTTTTGTAGCGATAGATAGCTACTAATACTTTGTTATCAAATTTTGTTTAGTGCCAATTCACTTTAAAGTATTATTATCCTCAATCGCTCACCAAACTAAAAGACTTTAAAACGACTCTCAAATATAAAAGACTCAATCAGGTTGTGTTACACTTACATTCGTAAAGCAATTTACTCGTAATTTAACCTAATAGAGTTCTTCATAACTCGAAAGATGACAAGTAACAGAAATTATAAGATATAATTCCTTCAATATATATATATATATATATATATATATATATATATATATATATATATATATATATATAGTATAATAAAATAAAAGTGAAGATATATATATATATCCTATATATATCCTATATATATATGCATATCCTGCTAACTTTCTTTGTAACTATATTTATAATGGTTTTTTATGATACAATTTGTATTACTGTAATTATTTACTGTTATTATGTTTTGTAATGATTTTTTAAATTTAGACAATATCTAATTTATTCTACAATTATTAAATAGATGGCGCCACATGCTTACTAAATTTTTTAATATATATATTTTTTGAGTTTCTTTTATATTTTACGCTAATTTTTATATGATTATTATTTTTATGATTTTTTAAAAGTATATATATATATTTCTTATTATTGTATCGCAATTAATTTTATGCGGTTCTGCTCTCACCCCTCGTATTTGGCGGGAACACGTTACTGCACTCTTGGACATCGTTTACACTCCGAATTAGTAGGTTATGTTTTTGTTCCTATGTTATTTAGTTTAATGATTTTTTCATATTTAAATTCTACATATATAATTCTTTCCTTTCCTCTTGGTACATAGTATGACAAATTACAGGTGAAGGTTGGCTGGCCGCAAAACTTGTTTAAATCTGCAATCCTGGTTCCTAAGGCCAGGAGTTTGTCATTATACTTTGTGCCTTCTTCCTAATTTTAGTTATCTTAGGTATATAAGTATCTGTTTATTTTTATATTTTTGTTTATATATTTGTGTATATGTATATATATGTATAAATTTATATATGTGTATGTATATGCATATAATTATATATTGAAATTTTTTTATATTGGATTATATATATATATATATATATATATATATATATATATAAATGTATATATATATAGTATTTGTCTTGCCAAATGCTCTTCATGTAATAATACTATTTGTACATTACATTATAATAAAAACGATGACAAAATTTTCCGAACTATTCGTAATGTAAAAAAAAATTTTCAAGAAAGGGAGTGTTTTTAGTTTTTATAAGAGGCTAACATTCTTTAACTTTAAGGTATCCGACTACCCTAAAATCATGATTTTTTAAAAAAATGGACAATTTTTTTTTTATGATTTTATTTTATAGGCCATCTTAGTAGCTTCATAAAAATACGAAGGTTTTTGTTTTCCATTCATTAGAACAAAAACCACGGGTGTTTTAGTAAAAGTAGATGCCATAACTTTACATAAGATGTCAAACGTTAAAATGCGTTTTAGTCGAAATGTGTTTTTTCCGAAAAACTCAAACGGGGACAGCGATTGCTAAAAAAGTTTTAAAAATAATTTGCTGAAATTTTGTGTGTATGTTCTGTATAACAGCAGAAGTGTTTTAACCTTCAGATTTATCAATCACTGTTTTTTTACAAAATTTACAGTTCTTTATGTGAATACAAATACTGTTTTTTTAAGCAATTTCATATAACAGCTAAGATAAAGTGCTCTAGTTTTTGCAAAAATTAAAATATCTCTTATCCTGAAGGTCACTTCAAAAAGGAATAGCAAAGTAATACATCAAAATTGAAAAATTGAGAATTTGTTCATTTACTTTTTGTACAGACCGGGCCCCGTTTATACAATATTCGGTCAAATTTTATCCATTTTTTCTCCTTTTAGTAGCAATAATTTATTTTTCAATTCTTAACTTTAGTCTTTTTTTCTTAAAATGTACTAAATAAATCTAAAAACCACAAATATATCCATATCGCCATTATTTTAAAAAAAAGTTGTCGCAAGTAGTCGGATACCTTAAAAGAGCCTTCATGCATTTTTGATATTAATTTCTATGCCTCGATAAAGAAACGAATTGAAAATTTAATGAGAAATAAAGATGCGATTAATTTTTAATTATTGATTCATTTCCTACTTTTCTTTCACACTCTCCCTTTATGTATATTTATATATCTTGTTCATATTTTTAATTGTTAATAAAATACTTTTTATTAATCCACTCAAGTTCAAATACATTTGTTTAAACTTGAAGTGGGTGACACTTGATGCAATTTTTTGAATAATTAATTCGTTAATTAAACTTTATTTATTAATTTTAAATGTATTCTGAGTTATTTCTGATGACTTTAGATCTAGCTGCAACAAATGGCTCCAGTAAGTGTTTCTAATGAATTTTTTTTGGCTTCAAATACTAATTTTTTTATTAATTCATTGAAGTTGGAATACAATTTTTTAAACGTGTAGTGATTGATTCTTGATGTTAATACAGTTTTTTTCAAGCATTAACTCATTAATTAATTTAACTAACTAAAATAAAAATTTTCTTTGTTGACCTAAGTAGAAACTGACTAAAATTTTTTTTTCTTCGTACTTGTTAGCTTAATTTCAATCCGTAAGAGAAATCAATATCATTCAACGAAATCTCTCTCTCTCTCTCTCTCTTGCGTTTGTGTTTAAATAAAATTATATTTATTGACTTAATACACACACAAGGGATTTTTTAAAACAAGAATGCAAACATTATGTTGAATGAACATTCTTTGCATCAATTTTCTAAGCAATATTTGTCTGAAGGGTTCATCTATTAAATCAGATTTAGATATTTTTCTTAAAATCAAAGCCTTTAAGTATCTTTCACAGCTCCCCTCCTCCTTTCACTTTTTAATACTATTATAAAACATAGACATGTTGATGTTGTTGTTTTTTTAAAAGAAGCAAAATGTTTGAATTCAAATAACTTTTTACCGATTTTTCTCATTACGTTTTTCTCCAATTTTTATTTTCCTATTCCTTAGTTCTACAATGTATCCACAAAATTTGATGTGTCTTAAGCTCTACTGTACTGAATAAATTTTTCTTGAAGACATAAGTATCTTTTAATGAAAGTTCTGCATCCAATTTGTTTGAAACTAATTCTTGTTAAATGCTCGAGATAAAATTTAAGTTTGCTTTTCGCTAAAAAGTAAGAGAGAGGAGCAGCTTGTAGATTTAATTTTTTAAATTCTTTTATTAGTTTCCCTCAGTTTGGTAGAGAAAACAAAAAGAACTCTGTGAACAAAGTATTACATATTCGAACAAAATTGACTATTTTTTCACAAATATTTTTTCCTTCGAAGTTACATTAAAATAACTGTTTAAGGAACTGGATATCAAAAGAAATGAAAACTTCATTTTCCTCTTCAAATATCACTTACGACTACCTGATATTTATTCAAAAAGTACATAAAGTTCCATCAATATATTACACAAAAAATAAAAATTTTGGGAGGGGGGTACTTCTTTGTATATAAAATAAGCTAAGCTAAAACTAATTTGTTTAATAATAATACATACCAATAAAAGATTTAATATGTTATCAATTTTAAGCCTTTGAAAAATTGATGATACATTAAATAATTTTTATCATGTATTTTCATAAAGTTTATTTTGATGTCACACAGGAAAATTAGAGATTAAATTAATGTTTGTAAATGTTTAAACATACATATATCTCGTTATATATTCGAGAGTAAGCTTTTGATAAAAACTTTATTTTTAATCGTTAAATTGACTTTAAATCTAAATTTGAAGTTTTAGTATGAAGTAATTTTTCTTCATTCAATCGAAATAACTAATATGAACTAGAATAGGGCGGTTCATTTATCAAATAAACTGGTGAGAAAATACTGATTTATTTCTTAATACACTTAAATATATACAATTGTATTAAATCTCGCTTTTAATCCGTAAAATAGTCATTTTAGAATTGTGCACATTGAACCAAAACATTGAGATATTTTTGTAGCTTCCTAATATTTTCAGTTAAAATTAATATCATTATTAATAGTTATTTCAAATTACATTGTTAATGGAACAGATAGATCAAGCGACATAAAAAATAACTCCCTAAAGGATCTTTATTTTGAATGTCCTCTTTCGATATAACTGATGTCTTATTGTGAAATAAACTTAAATTTCTCATTTCTCAAAATTCTACTTCAAAAGTTTTGATTCCTGGGACATTAAGACTAAGCTTCTTAGTATTAAGTGAGTTTCTAATTCACTTGACAGTTAAACTTTTTTACTCGAACCTTTTTCAAAATTAATTACATTGCTAACAGCTAATTATTTTTCAATTCTAGAAGCTTGAAGAAATAAAAATATATTAATTATTAAATACTTTTATGTATAAAAAAAATGTAACATACCAGATTCTTTATATATTTGTATTCGTTTTGTCTCAGTAGCCATAAGTCTAGAATTTTTTAAGCAATTGTTTCAAAATAGGGCAAAAATATTTTTGAGAAATATGATAAGAAAATGCACCGCCTTAAAAAATTGTAAACTAGTTTGCAAATTTTAATTATAAATCTACTTAACACTTGCGGTTCGAAATTGGAAAAATATTATGATCACATAATGTTTTATATTAAAACAAATGGCATTTGCATCGCAATTTTAAAAAATTATTGTAAAAGTATTAATATATATATATATATATAGTACGCCACTGTATATATATATATATATATACAGCGGCGTAAAGTGCATCCTCGATATCCCCACATTGCGGGGGGCCCCCAAAACCTGACTGCTGCCAAGTACCAACCCTTTGTAAAATCCAACTTGGTGGTCCAAACCCTGACTTTGTGTGTGTGGGGGGGCAAATGTTCTCCATTACACCACTGTATATATATATATATATATATATATATATATATATATATATATATATATATATATATATATATATATATATACTATGTGATTAAAAAATGATACAAAAAAATATCCTTCTAAAGAAAGGTCGGAGAACAGAATTTCGAAGAATCCGAAATATGGAACAATTGTAAATGTAAAGAAAAAAGAGTCATAGGACGCGAACATATATGTATATGTATATATACAGGGACAGAATTTAAAAATTGATTAATGCTGTTCAGATTATTTATTTGCGAAGAGAAATGCAATAAATGACGCTTACACTTGTAATCAAATAAAATTGGAAACGTAAGCTTTTCGGGGCTTTTTCTGCCTGCTTAATTCAGCTTCGAACTGAGATGTGGAATTATTATTGATACGAATTGGAGTTGAAATGTTTATCACCGTTTAATATATCAATGTATAAACCGTGCAAGTATGGTCATACCAAGATTTGCAGTAAATATCCAAAAAACTCTTTTTCGATTTATAAAAAAGAAGATATTCCCAAAACTGGAAAATTCTGGGATAATTGCACTAAATATAAGAAAAAAATTTGACACAATTTTTCCTACAGGTCTTAGTGGCAGTGGTAGTCAAGTAGTCATGGCCGCGAACACGTAGCTGGCGTAGTCAACTCGCAGGTTTCATTCCTAGTGCCACTAAAGGGATTCCTGTTCCCACTTCCTAGTACATGTAAAATTCTCGTGCTCAAAAATCCTTACTCTGGTGTGGTGTGGATTGGAGAAGGAAATGCCAGGCTCAAATATATTGTCCTCGTCACTTTGCTGTGACTCGAAATTACGAGGTATGTCGCCGATAACCTTCCTGTCGCTTCATAGTAAACATTATTGTCATAATAAAGATTTGTCAAATAAGTCACTATTGTATTGGTATTATTGCTTTAATTCTGCAATCAATCTTTATCTGTCATAGAAAATTCGGTTTTTCTACTCTCATCGAATTTACTGTCTCAAGATAATTTTTGTTTCTTAGCGGGTTCTTTTTTTATAAAATACTAAGAAGGAAAGATTAAGTTTCGAAAAGTTTTAGAAGTTATTAGCAATCTATGAAAGATAAAATTAGTTACACTTGTAAATACTATGCGACAGGAATCTCTTGTTTTCATTTTTTCTCATAAGGTGCTACGCTCCAGAAACAAAACGATTTATTGATCAAATGAAAATCAAATTTTGATATTTAACTTTCCTCCAATGCAAGTGAATTAAGTATTATAAATCATCAGAACTTAAAACATGAAAGCAATGTTTATAAGATACAATTCGAAAAAGAGTCATTACAAGAATATTAAGAGTCGTAAAAGACATTTATCACATATTTTACACAACACGACATGGAAAATGCAGCAGTGTAAAAGAGAGGCCAGAAAGCAAATTAACTGGAATAAAATAGAGACAGCAACGAGTACTAAGCTATGTTTTTTTTAAATGATAATTCTAAAACACAGAGAGAGAACAAGTCATTTCCATTCACAGTAATACCACTATAGACGACGATACACGAGTGACTAAGAATTTATTAACGTCACATTATAAAACAACGCGAGGGTTATTGGAGAAGAATCTCGAAATTTTTTAACTATGGTCAAGTGACAAGCAATGTGACGGGCTCACGCGTCTTTTCATTAACATGTCCTTTGGGGCCAGAATTAATGGCAACTCTTTTCCAACCAAATCCAAGAAGTGAAGCGTTAAGGAAAGATGCAAATTGGGAAGCTTTTGAATATCAGAACTTAGAGTAAGCGGTGTGGAAATTTGAGGAATGTAAAGATAATCCGTGGTTCAAGCGTGAAGAGGTTTCGGAAAACCTTGAGAGTGACAGTAAACAGAAATTATACGTGATAGAGAGCCCTTAAGTCAAGGTGCATACCATTGCACTCGAGTGAACAGGAATTTCATCTAGGATTATAGTGATCGCTACTTAAGTCCACATTAAAGGTAGGAGTGACTGTTTAATATTCGGATATGTGATAATCTAGGAATAGAGCTTAGGCGGATTAGTATTGATAGTGGTCCGGGTTACGTTAGTTTGGTATTATATATATTGTGTGTTTAGCCACCGTAGATTCTCTCACATATATTATTATCTAATTTGTTAAACGTTTAAGTTAAATATCTTAATAAAGCCAGATTAAGATCATATCTGCTTCTAGTTCTTCCATTAATCCTGCACCTCTAGCTCACGCTAATAATCAGGCAGAAGGACACCCGAGGGGGCGCCCTCACAGCATGATAGCTGAGTTGGTAACTCACTCCCTTAACTTTCCCACCATGCCAATGTGAGGATTTTGAACCACGACAGATTTAACGTAAATCAGCCGCCCTACAAGGCAAATCTTCAGTGGGCTCCAGCTTATGACACTTTCGTTACAATTCCGTGATCCTGACCATTAGGTTAACGTGACCTCGTCGATACATGAAGCTATATGTTTAGATACAGAATCTACTAGAACAAAGGTTGGCACGCCATTCCCTATCAACCATTTGCTACAATTCGTCTTTAAGCAAGGAACCCATTAACGTCCAAGACGTGTTCCATCGGAAAGAGATCATGGGAGAATAGTAGCCAGGTAAGCCTGTGTACATCTTACAAAGCATATTGGCTAATACTTTCATGAGCGATTGGGTATTATTTTGTTCGTAAAATGTAATGGGCATTTCCTCAAAGAAAAGGAAGTTACCAGACGTCAACCAAACTTTAATGCCACATTGTCGTATGGTAGGATGCTCTACAGGTGCTGGCAAATTGGACATGTCAGAACGCTAAACTTACACATGAAGACAATATCTAGGAAAGCATGATTTAACACAGAACATGACACCGTGGCACTCCATCGACCCCCTCTCTCTCCAGCAAGGTACCATTACAATTGAATCCGTCTTTGCTGTGTGGAATCAACGACAGTCTTCTTAATGAACGTTATGGGTTCAGATAAATAGTAACCAATCGACGGGTAGTGGTTCTAATGTATACGAGTACTCCACGGGTTTAAAGCTCGTGCTGAAAAAAGTGGTTTGTAGGGCCTCCACTACTTATCAGAGAATATTCGAGGGCTGATGCTACCCTGACCACTTCGGTACCCTATAAATTTGTTACGTTTTCTTGCTCCCAAATCTTTGTAGATGAGTGTATGTAGATGTTTGTTGAGACTAGACATGTGAACCAATCAATTTTCTCAGCCCAGTCACCATGCCTCTTGACAAATCTTAGGTCTGTTAGAGCTGATTCCGTTGACTTAAGCCTAGAATCCTCTAATATTATGTGTGTCGTCTAAAGCAATAAACAGTTGCCCAAAATAATTTTCCAGGCATTAAAAATGATAATTTGTCCATTTTATATGTTCCTTCCTTTGTATCCTATTCAAAGTATGCCGCAGAGCTACTTATTTCACATCGTTCGCACTAGTTGCGATATAAATTATCCATGAAATTTGTATAATTTTCTTTTCATTTCTACGCTGTGTTGCATTTTAAATTCTTCATAATGTATTTTTGAGATAGCTCAGTGCTACAATAGATATGTATATGTATACACAAAATGAATACGTATACACAAAATGTATACGTATACACATGCAGCGACCTTACAGCTCAACAAAACGACTCCAAAACTGAACTGAATTGATCTGTTATTCTTGTAGCGTGCCTGGTTTTACCATGTGTTGTAGTTTTTGGAAGTTTACCTCTAAATTGCTCATTTAATCATTTATCTTTAAAGTTAATAAACATTTATTGTTATTTCATTCAACCGTGTTGTAGTGAAGAATGTCTAACCACGCAACGCGGCAGTGGTGACCCCTTTTGGACTTACAAACACGTAAGCTATTCTGTTCTACTGGCGAATGCAATACAAATTCTTCTACTACGGATGATCAGTACGTAGCGAAAGATTTTTTTTTCTCCTTCTTCTCAAGGCCACTTGAAGCATCTGCTCGGAGATTCGTTTCGCTTCCTGCTTATTCAACAATATGACTAGTGAAACCGTTGAAGTCGCTCGTATTGCGTTGTGGCTGCCGCCGTTTTGGAAATCGAACGTTCGTTTATGGATTGCGCAATGCGACCATGCATTCACATTCAGTGGTATCTCCAGTGATGATACTAAGTATTCTGCTTTGGTTGCGAACCTGGATGCTGAAACTCTCTCCTACGTGTCGGACATTGTGTTAAGCTCTCTGAACAGTGACAAATATCACACTCTCTCGCAGCGGCTCATCACCCAATTTAGCGACTCGGAGACTCAAAAAATTAAGAAACTGCTTACTGACCTTCAGCTAGGAGATGAGAAGCCCAGCCACCTGTTGCGAAAAATGAAAGAGCTGTCTAATGGCCAACTCCAGGATGACTTTCTGCAAAGTTTGTGGCTTCAAAGAATGCCACTACATACCCAGACTGTTTTGTCTGCATCCTCAGAGCCTTTGGATAAACTGGCTATCATCGCTGATAAGGTTTCTGAGGTTGTTGGTGCGTCCTCGACTATCTTTGCTGCCACAACTGTTCCTCCGCAATCCCAGTCATCTTCATGCAGTGTTCAGCCAACCATGGACTCTCTCGTCAGGCAGATCCAAGAGCTGTCTCTACAAGTTGCTGAACTGACAAGAGAGCGCAATTCTTCTCGCCATCAACGATATAGTTCTGACCGCCGGAGATCACATTCACGCTCTAGGAGTGTCAATAGAAGAAGTGGCATCTGCTACAATCATCGCCATTATAAAGAGCAGGCCTGCAAGTGTGTTTCACCTTGTGCATTTGTGCAAAAAAACGAGTAAGCTCTGTCATAGCTGGAATGGCAGAGCCCTCGCAACATACCAGCCGGTTATTTTTATTAGACCGCAAGTCTGACCAGAAATTCCTCATAGACTCTGGAAGTGAAATCTGTGTCATCCCACCTTCTCCAACTATGAATAAATCACCTCAGTCTAACTTCTCTTAATTTGCTGCTAATAATATCAAAATTCCAGCCTATGGTATGGTCCGTAAAGAACTGAACCTGGATCTGAGGCGACCTTTTATCTGGACTTTCATAATTGCTGATGTATCATCTCCTATAATTGGTGCTGATTTTCTAAGGCACTTCAACATTTTAATCGACCTTAAGAAAAAAGGTTGGTGGATGTGGAAACTTCTCTTTTCACTCCTTGTGTTTCTTCAAATATTGTACAGCCCTCAATCCTCACTGTAGATGCAGACATTAGTTTTAAAAACATCTTATCGGAATATCCAGACCTCAGCAACCCTTCTTTAATTTCCAAATCAGCATCACATGGCACAGTCCACCATATTATTACTACTGGTCCACGAGTCACTGCCAGGCCTAGAAGGCTACACCTTATACTGTATGATGCAGTGAAGGTAGAATTTGAATTTCTTCTTGCTCAAGGCATTATTAGAACTTCCAAAAGTCCCTGGAGTTCTCCTCTTCATGTTGTGCCCAAATCTGACTCTACAGTTAGACTTGTTGGGGATTACAGGCAGCTGAATTCTGTTACTGAGTTCGACAACTACCCCATGCCTTATTTGAATGACTTTGCTCATGCACTACATGGCAAGAGGATATTTTCCAAAATAGACATTTTTAAGGCATTCCACCAAATCCCTATAGCTGAGTGTGATATTCCTAAGACAGCTGTAACAACTCCATGGGGTCTTTACGAATATACCCATTTGTGTTTGGACCTTGTGAATGCACCACAAACCTTTATGCGATTCATGCATGAAGTACTAAGAGGACTTCCTTTTTGTTTTGTCTACTTGGATGATATTTTGTGTTACTCAGAAAATTCTGAGGAGCATCGTTCTCACTTAAGAACTATATTCCAATGACTGAGCTCATATGGTTTAAAACTAAATATCTCTAAATGTGTATTTGGTGTGACTGAACTCATTTTCCTTGACCACCTTATCACTCCTGATGACATTAAGCCATTGCCTGACAAAGTTTAAGCAGTTCTTGATTACAAACAACCAGAGACTGTTGGCTCTCTGAGAAAAATTTTAGGACTGTTAAATTTTTATAGACGTTTCTTGCTCAAAGCAGCTGAACAAGAGTATCTTTTAAGTGAATTTTTAAAAGGTTCTAAAGGTAAGAAGGACTCAAAGCCTTTAAACTGGTCTTCTGAGGCAATTACAGCATTTCAGAGGTGTAAACAAGCTCTTGCTGATGCTGCACTTCTTGCTCATCCTTCATCTTCCGCCCCACTTGCTCTTCATGTGGACGCCTCTGATTATGCCATAGGAGGTGCACTTCACCAAGTTGTGGACTCTGAGCTACAGCCATTGGCTTTCTTTTCCAGAAAACTTACTTCATCTGAAAAGTCTTACAGTGCCTACGACCGTGAACTCCTTGCTATCTACTCGGCTATCCGACACTTTCGGTATATGCTGGAAGCTAGAGATTTCACAGTGTTTACTGACCACAAGCCCCTCACTTATGCTTTTAGGCAAAAAAGTGACAATTGTTCTCCACGGCAGATCCGTCAGCTAGATTTCATCTCTCAGTTCACCACAAATATTGTACACATTCCAGGATCTGACAATATTGCTGCTGATGTTCTCTCTCGTGTTTCTGCAATCACCTTCCCAAGTCAAATTGACTATGACTGTATTGCTGAGACACAACAGACTGATCAGGAGCTTCACACCCTAATAGCATCTGGAACTTCCTTGGAACTCAAAAAGGTAACTTTTCCCAATTCGTCTACTGAAATTATGTGTGTTCTATCAACGGGCACAGCCAGACCCTACAACCTAAAACAGCATCACCAAGATGTTTTCTCTGCTATGCATAATTTATCCCATCCTGGCATACGTCGATCAGTACATTTGATGAAGCAGCGTTTTGTTTGGCCATCAATCTCATCAGATGTAGCTAAGTGGGCAAGACACTGCCTAGCTTGCCAAAAATCCAAAATTCATCGCCATACTAGATCACCTCTTTCATCATTTCAAGAACCTTCCAAACGTTTTGATCATGTTCATCTGGATCTCATTGGACCTCTACCTCCATCAAATGGCTACACCTATTGCCTGACAATGATTGACCGTTTTTCGAAATGGCCAGAGGCCCAACCTCTCAAAGACATAACTGCTGAGACTGTGGCTGAGGCCTTCTTTTCCTCTTGGGTGTCTCGCTTTGGAACTCCTGAAATTCTCACAACCGACAGGGGCAGACAGTTTGAGTCCTCGCTCTTCAAAGCTCTTAGCAAACTACTTGGTGTTCAGAAGTGTCGTAAAACTGGATACCACCCTCAAGCTAATGGGATGATCGAAGAATTGCACCGCCCATTGAAAAGTGCAATCAAGTGCCATGCTACTGAGCGTTGGACAGAAGTACTCCCTATCATCTTACTTGGTCTACGAGCTTCTCTTAAAGAAGATATTCTGTGTACCCCATCTGAATTAGTTTTTGGGACCACTATTCGACTGCCAGGGTAGATGTTTGACTCTTCCAAGCCAGATGATGATGTTGTGAATTTTGTTTCGAACGTAAGTCTCACATGCACAATCACTCTACCCTAAACCACCAAAACACCATGGCAAACGTCCAGTTTTTATCCATCCAGGACTGTTGGAAGCAACACATGTTTTTCTTTGTCGAGACATGTTACGTCGTCCACTTCAACAACCTAATGATGGCCCTTTCAAAGTCTTACAAAGGAAGGATAAAGTGTTTTTCCTTGACATCAATGGTAAACGGGTATCTTTTGATAGGTGCAAACCTGCCTTCTTTCTTAAAACTGAGGACTTGCAACTATCTCAAACCAAGAATGAAACACCTGCTACTGTGGAACCTAATGCAACAGCTCCAACACCTGCTACAGTGGAACATGATCCAACAGCTTCAACGCCTACCCAGCCATCTACACGTTCTGGTCGCAAAGTTCATCTTCCAACTAGGTATCGTTGACACTGCAAGGGGTGTATGCGGCGACCTTACAGCTCAACATAACGACTCCAAAACTAAACTGAATTGATCTGTTATTATTGTAGCGTGCCTGTTTTACCATGTCTTGTAGTTTTTGGAAGTTTACCTCTAAATTACTCATTTAATCTTTTATCTTTAAAGTTAATAAAAATTTATTGTTATTTCATTCAACCGTGTTGCAGTGAAGAATGTCTAACCACGCAACGCGGCACACAAAATGTATACGCATACATAAAATATATACGTGCAGATGAAATTTATATGCATATAATAAAATATATATACATTATGTACAATTGAGATTTTCTTTGGAGGTTGAATGATTTTTTTTATTTCCTAATATATTACGTTTTTAATATACTATCTCTGTGATATGGTGTTTTTGTATATGTTAATTTAATACCTATGTGTTGCTCATTTAAAATTCAAAGTAACTTCTGTCCTTAAGCAATATTTTCTTAATGAAATTCTAAAAATAAATTAAATAAGGTGTCAAAGATGTAATTTATAGAATTTCAACCTTTTTTCAGTCCCTAATTTGACAGGCAATATCTATGACTACTTAGCAACATTCTGTAAACTAGAATGTACGACACTTCCTAGTTAAGTGCATTGTGTACGATTTTCTAAGGAGTTTATTCATTTTGCTAATCATCTCTTTAAAAGTTGACTTCATCAATGTAACTCTTTAAAGCAATTTGCGGAAAAATAAGCTGTTGTAGTGTTACTTCTACTACGTTACTGCAAAATCCTCGACATCTTTAAATATTTAATTATATTACTCAAATAAAAATCCACGTGGTTCATTACTTTTCATGATCACTTAAAAAAGTAACAAAAAAATAAAAATTGCTTCTTTTGTTTCATATACAAGCTTGAATTTAACTTTAAGAAAAAGTGAGTGAATTTATTTTGTTACATTTACTACACACACACAGTGTGTGTGTGATGTTTGCATACTATTTTAATGTGTTTTGCACTTAATAATAAGGGAAAATACAGCGCACTAAGAAATAAAACTTGGCATGAAGTTACATGTTGGGGAGATGTGGAAATGATTAGAAATGCAGCGTGATTGCGCATTACGTACAACCGATAGAGGGCGTTTAAAGTTGTTTTCCGTGGAGTATAAAACAGGTAACTAAAGATTCTGCGTTGAATCGTTTACAAAGAAAGAGCTGAGGTAGACATGCCATTATACCGTTTTTTATGACAATATGAGCATCTGTCACAGTCTGAGATGGGGAGAATCATCGGCATGATGGAACCTGGGTAGTAAGCTAGGCGAGTAGCTCGTCAATTAGGCCACTCTGATTGTGTTGTGAGGAGGTGTTGCGACTAGTGGATTCGAGAGATGTCATTTACACAAAGACCAGGCTCAAGACGCCCTCGACAGACCAGTCGTCGAGAAGAAGGCCACATCATAAGAAATGCACGCGTACAGCCAATTGCTTCATCGACCGTCATCCAGGCACAGGTAGCACCTACATTAGGGATCCCTGTGTCTTCTGGAACCCTACGAAGATATCTCGCTGAAGGACATTTGGGATCGCTGCCCTAATAAGTGTGCTGGCTTTGAAACTCACCCATCGATGACGCCGTTTGGATTATTGTCGCTCACGAGGAAACAGGACCGCAGCAGAAGGGAACCAGGTCGTCTTTAGCGCCGAATTCAGATTCAATCTCAGCAGTGATGACAATCGTGTTTTCGTGTAGAGAGACCCCGTGTTACAGCGACTCACCGCTGCCATAGCTGGAGTGATGGTATGGAGTACCATTGCCTACAATACATGGTCACCCCTAGTATTGATCCGTGGCACCATGACAGCCCAGCGGTATGTCCATGATATTCTGCAACCACATGTGTCGCCACTCATGCAACGGCTCCCAGGAACCATTTTTCAACAAGACAATGCTTGGCCCTACACGACAAGGGTGTCACAAAACTGTCTCCGCACTGTTACTACCCTTCCTTGGCCTTCCCGATCTCCAGATTTGTCTCCAATCGAGCATATCTGGGAACATTTGGGATGGCGAGTTGAACATCCCATGAGTTTGAATGAACTAAAGACAAGGTTACAGTAAATATGGAAGGAAATGTCTCAAGACGTCATATAGAACTTGTGTGCCTCAATGCCTGATCGTATCGTATCGTTTATTCGCGCTAGAGGGAGTTCAACAGGGTATTAAATGATCTGTTCTTTTGCCCTTTTCTGTGAAATAAGTAATTCTTTTTCTTTGATTTTCTAATCATTTACTTTTTTTCAAAGTTGTCGTTACGTATGTAAAATTTCGCTTCATTTTGACATATCCTTCTTGGTGCACTAATTTTTTTTGTCCATGAGTGTATATAAAAAAATGCTATTAAAGTATTCAAGAACAGTCGTGTTAGAAATATATAATACACAATACATCCAATACAGAATTTTAATTGTAACATAACCATAAGCTGTAATATTTGCTTTGAAATTAGAGGCATGTTCAATAAGGGGAACGAAACAGTAAAAAATTAAAAATACGAAAATTAAAAAAACAGTCAGTAATTTATGTTACTCAAAGAAAAAAATCCTGATTGGTCATAATACCAATTAATTTACACCAGATGCTGTATATGCGCAATAAGTTAAGCTTTATTTTTTCCCTTCCTATTTTTACAACTCTAACGGCCAGCAGAGTTTAAATATACTCTTTGCCATTCAATATTCAGAAGTATGAATAAAGCCTAATTATTTATCAGTGAGATAACGAGAAGTACAAAAGGGAAGTAATTGAACATTCAGCCTTCTGCGAGGTGAGAAAAAAGATGGTCAGTATCGAGTGTTGCCGTCACTGGGGTTATTAACTGCTGTTAGACGCAGAAGACTCTTCGGATTTCTTGTTAAGGTATAACAGGTCATGCTCTCTCCACACACTGCCAAGGTTAATGTGTGGTATCATTGGATAGTGTGGGCCAGATTCACCACTCTTCAATCATTGGCCAAATGTGTTTGACAGGCTTGGATCGGAAGAGCACGCAGGCGAAAGCAACCGTTAAAGCTGGTTGGTGAAGAATAAATATTCTGCATTACGTACATGTATGGTCGCGTATTGTCCTGTTAGAATGTGACCACATAGGTGCACTCTGACAGTAAGGATTCCGAAACATTAGGTTTCGTACTAGCTGGTTGTTGCTCCGGCAGTGCGTGTCATAGATGGATCAGGAGTAGAACACAATACAGTAAATATTGTTTTTATACAGTAGATATGAACCGCACAAAAAATATTCAAAAATTTCATAAATACTTACATCTAACAAGCAACTTCATTGGCATACTTCTGAAAAAAAAAATTATACGGCGGAGAGGGACTGCATGAAAAAAGTCACACTTAGAAAATACGTCTATTATTTACGAAATTTATGTTATGAGAAAAGGCTTCCAAACAAGATAAATATTTAAACTACACATAAAAACATTTTTGAAACATTTAATTTCTCATTGTATGCACGATGGAGAAGTTTCTAAAATTTACATACATAATTCACTGCTACCAGGTCCGGCTCTAGAAGTTTTGCCGCCCTGGACAAAATGTAAATTGCCACATCTCTCTCCAAAGCAAAAAATTATAATTAAAAAAGAAAAAATTGTTCACATAAATATGCACCTATAAAACTTGAATAATTCCAACGAACAAAAAGGCACTGCATGACAATTAATATATACACTGGTGTGCAAAAATTAAGGACGAAGTCGAAAAATTAGCATATCAGCTGAACGAAGAGGCAGAGCGGACAGAAAGACCAAGCAGGAGATTAAGTAAGGTGATGTACGGTAGCACATGCGCAGATATGCAGGTAGACGTAATGGGGGAGTGTCTGAGTAGTATAAAGCATGTTGTCGGTGTAAGATCAGTATTTCTGGCAAAGAGATTGCACGCCAAATAGCAGTTAAAATCACACTGAGTTGCTGCCTCAACGAGAAATGGCGAATAATCAATTTGTTAGACGACATCTGGATGCTTTTACCCGAGGTCGAATCATTGGGAAGTTGGAGGAAGGCCGCAGTGTGACATGTGTGGCTGCAGAGTTCGGAATTGCTCACAGCATCGTTTCACGACTTTGGAGACAATTTCAAACTACAGGAACAGCTATCCGGGGGTTCAGTAGTGGTCGTCCACGAGGAACCACACCCTCAGATGACCGGTACATTGTCTTACAAGCCAGAAGAAACAGGCGGCAGACAGCGGGACAAATCGCTAGACACACGACACAGGCGACTGGACGACCGATATCGCGTTTTACCGTGGCCAGAAGACTGCACGGTGGTGGTCTGTTTGCACGACGCCCTGTACGGTGTTTACCTTTAACGCCTGCCCATCGGAGAAGGCGTTCTCTGTGGTGCCGGAATCACCGGGATTGGAGAGACAATGAATCGGGACGAGTACTCTTTACAGATGAGAGCAGATTCGGTTTGAGTAGCGATTCTCATCGCATACTCATCTGGAGAGAGCGGGGAAGCCGCAATCATCCCTCGAGCAACATTGAAAGGGACAGGTATGGAGGTCGCGGTGTTCTCGTTTGGGGAGGCATCATGCTTGGTGGTCGTACAGACCTTCACATCTTCGACGCAGGTTCAGTCAACGGGACCCGTTATTGTAACGAGATTCTTCTTCCATATGTGCGTCTTTTTAGAGGCGCTATGGATCTGCAGTTCTTTTCATGGTCGACAATGCACCATGTCATCGCACAGTAGCTGCCGAACAGCTCTTAGAGAGTGAGAATATTGAACGTATGGATTGGCCGGCACGATCTCCGGATCTCAATCCCATAGAGCATGTATGGGTTTTTCTAGGCAGACGCTTGGCTGCTCGTACCTTACCACCAGTAACGATTCGGTAGCTTCGATTGGCGCCTCAAGACGAATGGGCAGCAATGTCTCAACAACTCATTGACACCCTCATTCTCAGCATGGGCAGACGCTGTGAAACCTGTCTAGCAGTCAGGGGAGATCATATCTCCTACTAAAGACCGGATGTTTCTTGCTGGAGACCCATCACAGGGATGTTTCGGCCTTCAGTCGCATTGCGCTCCATGCTACTTTTTCAATCAAGCTTCTTTTTATCCCTCTGATTTCTCTTTTAGTAAGTGTTGCTTACATTACACATGTCCTTACGTATTGGGGATCTTACGGTATTAAATGTGTTGATTTGGAAAGCTTTTGTACAAAGTTTTATTGAAAAAACCGTCTTGTCTTTAATTTTTGCACACCAGTGTATGTATATATATATATATATATATATATATATATATATATATATATATATATAATTCAATATAAAAAATTTTAGTATATAATTATATACATATACATACACATATATATGTAAATTTATACATATATATATACATATACACAAATATATAAACAAAAATATAAAAATAAACAGATAGTTATATACCTAAGATAACTAAAATTAGGAAGAAAGCACATAGTATAATGACAAACTCCTGGCAAACTCCTCCTATTTAGTTTAATGATTTTTTAATATTTAAATTCTACATATATAATTCTTTCCTTTCCTCTTGGTACATAGTATGACGAATTACAGGTGAAGGTTGGCTGGCCGCAAAACTTGTTTAAACCTGCAATCCTGGTTCCTAAGGCCAGGAGTTTGTCATTATACTATGTGCCCTTCTTCCTAATTTTAGTTATCTTAGGTATATAACTATCTGTTTATTTTTATATTTTTGTTTATATATTTGTGTATATGTATATATATGTATAAATTTATATATATATATATATATATATATATGTGTGTGTATGTATATGTATATAATTATATATTGAAATTTATATATATATATATATATATATATATATATATATATATATATATATATATATATATATAAATATTAAATCTTAAAAAAAATTCAAAAGAATTTGAAGTTAAGTATATAATTACTTGCTATTATTTCAAACGAGTAAAATGTAAGAGAAGGAATCGTCGATATCAGCAGGTCACTTTCTTCAAAAAATATTCTACTGATGGTGAGGATCACAAGAGTTTGTTTTTTCTTATAGTAACTACACTCAAGATTAAAATAAAACATATGTGGCTCTACATCAAACAAAACCTCTTATTACCCATGTCCCCTTTTGGATAGCTGACACCGGATAACATAAGGGTGAAAAGGATGTCTGTTGTGTGTTCACTCCTGGATGGGGGGAAAGTTACTTGTGAAAGATGTGTGAACACATTAAATTTCAAGATTTAACGTATGCTCCTGTCTCAAACCCTTCAATTTCAACATAAAAGAAAACTGTTATTAAACAGAGTACAAAATAAGGAAATAAGATACGTTAATGAGAAATACCAAATTCCCACCCAATAATATTTCAGAAAATATCAAATTTTTTGAAAATTTTTTTTTCAAGTTTGACCCAAATGCCGCCCTTAAAATTTGCCGCTCGGGCAGGGGTCCGGTTAGTCCGGCTGTTGAACCACCCCTGATACTACTCGTCGTAATCCAGAGCGCGCATCTTCTTGTGATAAATTAGTTCAAAATCTATTTCGTCACTTGTAGATAAAATTTCAACTAATTTACTTTTTGCACTATAGATAAATTGTAAACTTTTTCAACGACAACGATTGGTCAGCTGCTTGTAAACGTTACGATTATCAGGTATGCGTTATCGAAGCACTATTTGAAATTTAAACTCTTTTCGGAATTAGAATTTATTTTAAGAAAATGCTTTTCTGGTTTTTTGGTCAGCTGGATCCCATCATACTTGTATATTGTATCCGCTGTCAAAGAATCCGGTTCTTCTTGTCCGTCTTCATAATAGTATATCAAGTTATTGATAATGTCTCTATCATTGACAGCTTCATCTTCAATCAAGCGTGTGCTATTGTCCGAAGACTGTAACAAATGAATTGAACGTCTGGAAGTGTATATATGTACATTGATAGAAAACATTACAGTGGAACCAAAGCCGTTAAAATTTATGTTCCGCATAAAAAATTCACAAGAAAAAGACCGCATAAAAAAGGATAGCACAAAAATGAGTTTTATTGTTCTACCTCCAGTCGTAATTCTAGGTAGAGGATCAGTGCGGAGATGCATATGGCTTAACCAGACCTCAATCTGACCAACTTGGGTTTGCTACCATGTGGGAAACCCCCTGGATTCCACCCTGGATACCAAGATTGAATTGAGGTAATGAACGACCAGATGAAATTTTTACAATAACAAATTATATTTATTCACTTGAATCAATTATCAACCATCTAATTACAAAGTTTTATCAAAATGTCTACGTCAATGTGTTAGACCCTAACTATTAAATTAAATCACGAAATATGATACTTATCAAATATTAAATTCAATATCGAACGGACTACCGGAATAAGAGGACCGAGAAATACATGCAATTTGAATTACTAGCATTTGTTAACTTCCCACTAACTTTATTATAAATTTACTCTTATGATCCGATAATCTAAATTTAAATATCACCTGCCTTTTACTTCTTCACTTTCCAGGTGGATCAAACTTTCCAATTGTAGATCGCTGCCTAATAATCAGCGAGACGCTAATCGCACAATCAACTTGAATCTTCTTAGAACTCCGTCAACCTTTCTCTTGGCGTATAACCCCCTTCTGCTAACTTACAACACTCTCCTTAAATACTTTGACTAATTTGCATATCCCGGTTTCTTCTTTTAGAGCTGGTTGGAAATATACATGAACTTACAATCCCCAAAGACGCCCAAGACAATTAGTGATAAAGTGCTGTACAGATCCGTCACAACCAGAAGTATGATTTATTCGTAAATACAACACACCACAACATTAGCTTATCCATGTCCACCCTCAATTCATCATTGAAGATGCAAACGCCGGTGGTTTTTAGACAAAGTTAGTTACAGCAACGGGCACCTTACCAAGATTTCTCTGAGCTGCAAATAAAGTTACATAGTACATATAGACACGAATTGTTGAGCAAAAAACATGTTCATCTGTAATATGGCTCTTTTTGTAGAAGAGAGATCTGTCCCTTTCATGAGCACAAAATGTTTATCACCACTTGTAGAGATGCAACGAGGTTGGTCTCATCGGTCCGTTCTTCCCTCTACATCAGTGCTTCTCAAACTTTCAATATTTGCGCCCCAATATTCAATCGCAATTTTCATCGCCCCCTCCTTCATACAATAATAGGGTATAGAACTCAATAATACTATATTTTGATGCTAAAGTTACAATGCGACTTTAACCTCTTAAGTGTCACCGGCGTATATAAACGTCTCGCTCAGTCAAAGCATTAATTGTCCAGGACGTATGTCTCTTCGAAGTACCATCATTTTTGTGTTCTGCCATCCAAAAAATAATTCCAAAGGCTTTAGAATGCCATAAAAGTACCTTGACAGTGTTTACAAAAGATTTTATTTCAGAGGATTTGCTTATTTATTCCTTTTCTCCCCTCCCCCAATACATCACATACGCGTGCCTACGCGGAAAACGGTGACATTGTGGAGCGAATCGCGTACCTTAAAATCGGTAGTAAAGAGATTAATTATAAACCGTACAAGTTATCAAGATAAGTGTTAATTTTTGCATATATTTTTTTTATATATGTGTGTCATAAACCTATATTCTTAACTTACGAGGGGAGGGCACGACTGAAGAAATTCATTTGGGGAAGAGGCTTTGAGTAACAGTAGTACTGCTAGAGGGTATTCAAACCCCAATGTAATTCCACTGAATGGTCAGTCAATCCCGAGGAAAAATAGCCTTCGAAATTCATACTTAGCATATATAAATCAAGTTATTTTCTCCCTGAGACAACGTCGCCGTGGCATGATCGGCAGCGTATCGGATGGGTCAGGCTTTGAATCGCGCGGGCGGCCAACTTCCTGTTTTTGTTTTCTTTTCTCCAATTTATTTTATTATTTATTTTCAGAATTAAATAATTTTATTTAAAAAAAAAGACTCATTGGTTTTTAAATGATATTCTGTATATTTATAGTAACTATTTTACTTTTTTAAAATCTAAAACAACTAATGGTTATGATAATAATACTTATAAATAAAAAGTAAAAATAAATTAAATAATAAATAAAGTTAAATAATTATAAATAAAAAGTAAAAATAAACTAAATTATAATAAATAAAGTTAAATAAATATAAGTAAAAAGTTAACTTTGTCTTACATATTTTGTTTATTACATACAAGAAACTTAGTGATAATTATCATAAAATAAATCAAAACAATTAATTTTTGACATCTAGCACAATTAATAAAAGAAGAATTACCGCAAGAACAATGTTTTTAAGTAACAAGGTTATATTGCAAAAACAGTGGTAAAAATGTCAAAACATTTTAAGCAATAGTGTAGAAACCAAAATCCGTTATCCTACTGATTTCTCATTTTATTGGAGCATTCATTGTTTTTAAAAAAAATACTTTTCTCTTAACAGAAAAACACCTTCTCTTAAAAAACAACTGCCTTTCTCTTGATCAAAATCGGTTTGTTGAAAACGGTATTAAAATTTTTTTGCCATTTAGGATAAGGAATAATTTTAAAAATACAATTAATTGGATTTTATGACAGAAGTAATTGTAGTTATACCATATATTAGTTGTATTATTTGTGTTTTAAAAAAGTATAATAGTTACTGTAATTATATAGAATATCATTTAAAAACCAATGAGTCTTTTTTAAAAAATAAAATTATTTAATTCTGAAAACAATTAATAAAATAAATTGGAGAGAAGAAAATAAAAACAGGAAGTTGGCTGCTGGCGCGAATCGAAGCCTGACCCATAGTATTGTACTCCGATACGCTGCCGATCACGCCACGGGTGCCGCTGTATCAGGGATAAAACAAATTGTATGTAAGCTATATATATATATATAAGTACGAATTTCCATTTTTTCTCGGGATTGAATGGCCATTCGGTGAAATTACATTGAGGTTTGAACACCCTATAGTGATACTACTGTTACAGTTACAGAGTTTCATTCCCGAATGAATTTCCTTAGTCGTGCTTTCACCTTGTTGGTATTATTAAATTAATTGTAAAATACATTGTACATTACTGATACATTGATAAGTGTATTATGTCAATGTATATGTGTATTTTATTTTTTTATCATGTCAGAATGTATTTTGTTTGCTTACTTTCAGTAAATTAATAATTGTTTTAAATAATTCTTTGTTTTCGACTTTTAAATATGCTCGCACCCCTCTCGTAGAGTTATCACGCCCCCTAGAGGGGCCCCCAGTTTAAGAAACGCTGCTCTACATCGATCATTTACAGATTTGCATGTTTTTGTTCGGTTACATCCGACCCAGTCGCAAATTTTTTTCAGCAATAATGCACATTCTCTATGAGCAACATTATTTTCTCAGTTCTCAAACGGTCTTCATGTACTTTTTGAGGCATAATGAAGCTGCTTACACAAACCAGCTGCATGAAAGAACAACTCTATTACTTCAAAACGGCATTCAGTTCTTTTATATAGCCCTTGTTGCTGGCACTACAAGCTCTCATAATGTGCTGTTATGCTGAAATGCTAATAATTTGCATACTCAAACGGGGTATGCGAAAGGTGAGATTTTCACTCAATTTGGATGTTTCGTTCATGATGTTGCATTATGGGTGGCTAGTCGTGTATTTAAAAACATATATATAAAAATGTTTAAATCTGACTGAGTTATAAAGAAATTAATATTGTTACAAGATGCTAGTACTTTCCCCTTTTTAACACTAAATATATATTTACAAAAATTTTTGTGATAAAAACCTTAACTATAGATTATGCTTACAGGTTAATTCAAACAACATACCTAAAAAATTATTATACAGCTACTTTTTCTCTATTTAGGCTATGTTTGACTTGATTCATTGTTGGTGTAAAGACCAAAAAAGAAGAAAAAATTACTTTTGTAATATTTATTAAAAGTTTTATCCAACTTCTGTATATGATAATTATTTTAAAAAAGAAGAGAAAGAAAGAAATGAATCTCTTGCTATTTATAACCTATTGCTGTTATGCGTAAAATTGGAAAAAAGAATTCAAACAGAAAATGTTTACTATGTGTATCTTTTCATTATAAAGTACGACTGTTGTGACGAACAAAGTCCTTTTGAGATCGAGTAGCCAACTTTAACAAGTGGGATGACATGATGTGCCTGGCTAACGTTTATTTCTTTCTTGACGGTACTGCGAGACAGTGGTATGTCAACAACGAAGACGCCTTAGATTCCTGGGAAGCGTTTAAAAATGGACTAAGTGGACTTTTCGGTGACCGTCAAAAATATACCAGAAGGGCAGAAGAACAACTAAAATGCCGAGCCCAGCGTTCAGGCGAGAGTACACAGTCCTACATACAAAGTGTATTAGGACTTTGCCAAGAGGTAAATCATCTGATGAAAGAAGACGAAAAAGTGTCACACCTAATGAAAGGTGTTGCTGAGGATATTTATCAGGCCCTGTTGACGAGAGAAATCAACGACACAGCAAGTTTTATCAAATGGTGCAACTATATCGAAGATATGAAGCAGAAGAGAGTTGGTCGACCGAGATTTGAAAGGCTTCCAAACGTCGTACCGGTTGCATCCCTGACGGATGAGACTGATTTGGTCTCTCTTATTCGCACAATCGTACGAGAAGAAGTCCATCGACTAGTTAACCAGACGCAAGAATCTTTGGACTCCGATCACCAATCCTTAGAAGAGATCGTTCAAGACGAAGTTGAAAGGGTTTTGGCCCCAGTGTCAACAAAACCTACAGAAACTAGACCACGACCAACATACGCCGCTGTAACCAGGAAATACAGAGCTCCTGTTCAGAAATTCCCACCTGAACCAAGAAAAACAGATGTGTGGAGAACGGCTGACAACAGACCTGTTTGTTTCCACTGCGGACGTCCTGGACATGTAATGCGCTACTGCCGAGAGAGAAAGGCTGTCTTTGACAACTCTCGAAACCGCCGACGGAACTTCGACGACGTTGGCACTGAAGAAGAAATACGCCGACCAAACTCTTCTCGCCGTTTTACGCCAAGTCCCACGAGAGGCCGATCCCCAATACGTCGTTACAGATCCCCGTCGCCATATCGCCGATCCAGTCAGTCGCCAGGCCGTAGGAGCGAGGAAAACTAAGGAGAGCGACCTTCCAAGGAGGTGAGGCCGCGTGTACTGGAAATCCTCCGTCGACCGCCAAGATGACTGGTAACCAACTAGACGTAATAATAGATAAGAAGCCGATACGTGCTCTAGTAGATTCTGGGGCATCGTTTTCTGTCATATCCGATAAGTATCGCCGATTTTTAAAGAAAGTTCTGTTTGCTGATGCCAAGAGCGTTATGCTGAAAGTTGCGGATGGAAATTTTGTTCGGCCGATAGGGAAATGTGTTTTACGTGTCCGTATAAACAATCGAGAACTGCCTTTTGAATTTATTGTTTTATCACATTGTAGCCATGACGTCATCCTAGGATGGGACTTTTAGAGGCGTCTCAAGCCGTTATAGACTGTGGACAAAATGAACTTGTTCTAGAAGACATCTGTCGAGACTCCACAGCGCCTGACGCCTGAATTTGTATGCCACCAGAGACTATACACTTAAGCCGCATTCTTTAACTAGAATAACAGTATCAGGATATCAAACCCGAGGAGACATAAATGTAGTTCTAGACGGCAGCAAACATTTGCTCTTCGAGAAAAATATTGCTACACCGTCCATGGTATCCACATATCGTAACGGAAAAAGTGATGTCTGGGTTACCAACCTGCAGTTCCGAAACCAAATCATCCCTAGAGGAATGTGCATAGGCCAAGCTGAACCACTAAATGAAGGGCATCTATGTGTTATTTCCGACACATCGGGTTGCTTGATGACCAGCAAGAAACTTCGGAGTCACAGATGAATTGTTCGTTAATGATGTCACCCGAGTTAAGTGACGAACAGAGAAACAAGCTATCCGAACTACTCCGGAAATTTTCTGGGCTTTTCACGAAGACCGACAAGTCGACAGCCGCGAAGACGAATGTGAAACACAGGATTTTTACTGGTGATCATGCTCCAATCAACCAACGAGCCTACAGAGTCTCGACGACTGAAAGACGCATCATTCATGAAGAGGTTCAGAAAATGCTTGATGAAGGTATCGTCCAACCCTCTGAAAGTCCTTGGTCATCACCCATTGTGCTCGTAAGAAAAAAAGACGGTAATTGGCGTTTTTGCGTCGATTATCGCAAGCTGAATAGCGTCACGAAAAAAGACGTTTATCCTCTGCCTCGTATTGACGATACGCTCGACTGTCTGAAAGGTGCCATGTTCTTTTCTTCTATGGATCTCCGATCTGGTTATTGGCAAATAGAAATAGACGAAACGGATCGTGAAAAGATGGCATTTATTACCCCCGAAGGCTTATACGAGTTTAAAGTCATGCCGTTTGGTCTCTGTAATGCACCTGCGACCTTCGAGAGAATGATGGACAATTTGCTACGCCATTTTAAATGGACTATGTGTCTTTGTTACCTAGATGACATAATAGTGTTCTCAGAAACTTTTCAAGACCATCTTATACGATTAAGACTTGTTCTAAAACGTCTTCAGGAAGCTGGTCTTAAATTAAATTCAAAGAAGTGTCTTTTTGCTGCCCAAGAAGTAAAGATTCTAGGCCATCTTGTATCTAGTAATGGCGTTCGTCCCGATCCCGACAAAATAAAAGCCGTAAGAAATTTTCCCACTCCAAAGAATATACATGACATACGAAGATTTCTTGGCCTTTGTTCATACTTTAGAAGATTTATTAAAGGTTTCTGTTATCTCGCCGAACCTTTGCAGTCGTTGCTGAAAAGTGGCGTGGAGTTTCATTGGGGTCCTGAAGAGGTGGAAGCATTTAACAGTCTTAAGAAAGCACTTACTTCGGATCCAGTATTGGGGTTGTACGAAGAAAGAGCTTCTACAGAAATCCGTACTGATGCAAGCGGGTACGGTATCGGAGCTGTCCTAGTACAAATTCAGAATAATGTCGAGAAAGTTATAGCATACGCTTCTAGAACTCTGACAAAAGCCGAAAAGAATTATTCCACCACAGAAAGGGAATGTCTTGCCATCGTATGGGCTACCAACAAATTTCGGCCGTACATATTCGGGAAACACTTTACTGTTGTAACTGACCATCATTCCTTGTGCTGGCTCATGAATTTAAAGGATCCTTCAGGAAGGCTTGCCAGATGGGCCCTCCGACTTCAAGAGCATGATTTTGACGTAAAATATAAAACCGGTAAGAAGCATAGTGACGCCGACGCTCTTTCGAGAAATCCAGTGGAAGAGGAAACGGAAACACCAGACAAATTTTTAGCAGTCACGACGAGTATGAACCTTGCGATGGAACAGAAAAAGGATCAAGACCTTGCGAAATTAAAAATTTTGAGCAACTCATCCAAAAACGAAGAATTCAGATTCATCGACGGTATCCTTTGCAGGAAGAATTTTGATCCAGATGGAAAGTTGTGGTTGCCAGTCATTCCTAAACATCTACGAGCAGACATACTAAGGCACTTTCATGACGCCCCCACCGCAGGACACCTTGGTTTCGCGAAAACTTATGACAGGATTCGCAAGAGATTTTACTGGCCGGGAATGTACAGAAATGTCGTTCGGTATGTCATGCATTGTCGGGAATGCCAAAGGAGAAAATCCGTTCCTCAACGACCACCTGACGTTTAGTTCCCATCCCTCCAGCTATAGCTCCTTTCCATCGCATTGGAATTGATCTCCTTGGGAGATTTCCAAAGTCTGCTCATGGAAACAAATGGATAATAGTCTGCACGGATTACTCAACACGATATGCAATAACAAAAGCCTTGCCGACAGCCGAAGTCGACGAAATAGCGAAGTTCTTACTTGAAGAAATTGTCCTCAGGCATGGAGCTCCTCGAGTAATTATCACAGATCGTGGAGCCGTCTTTCGATCCAGACTTGTTTCCTCTCTCGTCGACTTGTGTAACATTGATCATCGTTTCACAACGGCGTATCATCCCCAAACAAATGGACTGACGGAGCGCTTTCAATAAGACCTTGGCCGACATGTTGTCAATGTATGTGGATGTAGAGCAGAAAAATTGGGATGAAATTCTACCATTTGTAACCTTCGCTTATAATACCGCTAAACAAGAGACCACAGGTTTTACGCCGTTCTATTTACTTCATGGTCGTGAAGCGGAAACGACACTAGATACAATGCTACCATTCTGTCCTAACAATTTTGATGACAATAACATCACCAAGATAGCAGCCAGAGCCGAAGAATCACGACAGCTAGCCCGAGTGCACACTCTGAGAGCTCAAGACAAAGATCGTCGACGTTACGATTCCAAACACCAAATGGTATCTTTACGCTCCCGGAGATCTCGTATGGGTTTATACTCCAGTGAGAAAAGTCGGTCTCTCCGAAAAACTCTTAAGTAGGTATTTCGGACCGTATCAGGTGCTACGCCGTTTATCAGCCGTAACTTACGAAGTACAAGATTTTGATCCTGCTTCACGAAAAAGAAAAACTAAGAGAAGTTGTCCATGTACTGCGTATGAAACCGTACCATGATCCCGCCGAGCAAATCGAAACCGAGGATATTCCTCCCAAAGAATCATACAAAGGACCCATCACTCGTTCCAGAATAAAGACCCTTGAACAAAATGACAGCGGGGCGCTGTCTTCTTTTCGAGGGGAGCAATGCCACACGCATAATTTGCTACAAGTCCCGATAGCCGAGTTGGCAGAGCGTTGGACTGAACTTCCTCAGGTCTCGGGTTCGAATCCCGGCCCCGGCAGATTTATCCAAAGACTGGAATTTTGTTTCCGTTTTTAATGTATTCTTTCTCTAGGTTCTAGATGAATCCAGATCATTCTTTAGAGTGCATACTGGTTATTTCTCGAATATTCCGAAGTGTATAAAAGCAGAGTTCATCGCCAGTTGGGCATGTTCTCAGTCCAGTGTTGTATCGAGCTCCAAGCGTTAGAATAAATCTAATTGTTTGTTTAATTGAACTGTGTACTTCTTTCGAACTCCGTGACAAGTTTGGTGGAGGCGCGGGGTACAATTACGTCAAACGTGGATAATAGGGACAACCTTCGCAGGAGCCTCCGGTTAAGAGGATTATCCCCGAATTCGGACTGTTAAAAGAAAATAGTAGGAAGAGGACAAAAATGCCGACCGAGCAAGAAGCCAAGCCCGCTGTAGTAACACCTTCGTTACAGCAATGGAGGAGCCCATCGACCTTCCGAGGAGCGCCTGGGGAAGACCCTCTCAAATGGCTTAAAGAGTACGATCGAGTAGCCAACTTTAACAAGTGGGATGACATGATGTGCCTGGCTAACGTTTATTTCTTTCTTGACGGAACTGCGAGACAGTGGTATGTCAACAACGAAGACGCCTTAGATTCCTGGGAAGCGTTTAAAAATGGACTAAGTGGACTTTTCGGTGACCGTCAAAAATATACCAGAAGGGCAGAAGAACAACTAAAATGCCGAGCCCAGCGTTCAGGCGAGAGTACACAGTCCTACATACAAAGTGTATTAGACTTTGCCAAGAGGTAAATCCTCTGATGAAAGAAGACGAAAAAGTGTCACACCTAATGAAAGGTGTTGCTGAGGATATTTATCAGGCCCTGTTGACGAGAGAAATCAACGACACAGCAAGTTTTATCAAATGGTGCAACTATATCGAAGATATGAAGCAGAAGAGAGTTGGTCGACCGAGATTTGAAAGGCTTCCAAACGTCGTACCGGTTGCATCCCTGACGGATGAGACTGATTTGGTCTCTCTTATTCGCACAATCGTACGAGAAGAAGTCCATCGACTAGTTAACCAGACGCAAGAATCTTGGACTCCGATCCCCAATCCTTAGAAGAGATCGTTCAAGACGAAGTTGAAAGGGTTTTGGCCCCAGTGTCAACAAAACCTACAGAAACTAGACCACGACCAACATACGCCGCTGTAACCAGGAAATACAGAGCTCCTGTTCAGAAATTCCCACCTGAACCAAGAAAAAAACAGATGTGTGGAGAACGGCTGACAACAGACCTGTTTGTTTCCACTGCGGACGTCCTGGACATGTAATGCGCTACTGCCGAGAGAGAAAGGCTGTCTTTGACAACTCTCGAAACCGCCGACGGAACTTCGACGACGTTGGCACTGAAGAAGAAATACGCCGACCAAACTCTTCTCGCCGTTTTACGCCAAGTCCCACGAGAGGCCGATTCCCAATACGTCGTTACAGATCCCCGTCGCCATATCGCCGATCCAGTCAGTCGCCAGGCCGTAGGAGCGAGGAAAACTCCAGGAGAGCGACCTTCCAAGGAGGTGAGGCCGCGTGTACTGAAATCCTCCGTCGACCGCCAAGATGACTGGTAACCAACTAGACGTAATAATAGATAAGAAGCCGATACGTGCTCTAGTAGATTCTGGGGCATCGTTTTCTGTCATATCCGATAAGTATCGCCGATTTTTAAAGAAAGTTCTGTTTTTGCTGATGCCAAGAGCGTTATGCTGAAAGTTGCGGATGGAAATTTTGTTCGGCCGATAGGGAAATGTGTTTTACGTGTCCGTATAAACAATCGAGAACTGCCTTTGAATTTATTGTTTTATCACATTGTAGCCATGACGTCATCCTAGGGATGGGACTTTTTAGAGGCGTCTCAAGCCGTTATAGACTGTGGACAAAATGAACTTGTTCTAGAAGACATCTGTCGAGACTCCACAGCGCCTGACGCCTGGAATTTGTATGCCACCAGAGACTATACACTTAAGCCGCATTCTTAACTAGAATAACAGTATCAGGATATCAAACCCGAGGAGACATAAATGTTCTAGACGGCAGCAAACATTTGCTCTTCGAGAAAAATATTGCTACACCGTCCATGGTATCCACATATCGTAACGGAAAAGTGATGTCTGCTACCAACCTGCAGTTCCGAAACCAAATCATCCCTAGAGGAATGTGCATAGGCCAAGCTGAACCACTAAATGAAGGGCATCTATGTGTTATTTCCGACACATCGGGTTGCTTGATGACCAGCAAGAAACTTCGGAGTCACAGATGAATTGTTCGTTAATGATGTCACCCGAGTTAAGTGACGAACAGAGAAACAAGCTATCCGAACTACTCCGGAAATTTTCTGGGCTTTTCACGAAGACCGACAAGTCGACAGCCGCGAAGACGAATGTGAAACACAGGATTTTTACTGGTGATCATGCTCCAATCAACCAACGAGCCTACAGAGTCTCGACGACTGAAAGACGCATCATTCATGAAGAGGTTCAGAAAATGCTTGATGAAGGTATCGTCCAACCCTCTGAAAGTCCTTGGTCATCACCCATTGTGCTCGTAAGAAAAAGACGGTAATTGGCGTTTTTGCGTCGATTATCGCAAGCTGAATAGCGTCACGAAAAAGACGTTTATCCTCTGCCTCGTATTGACGATACGCTCGACTGTCTGAAAGGTGCCATGTTCTTTTCTTCTATGGATCTCCGATCTGGTTATTGGCAAATAGAAATAGACGAAACGGATCGTGAAAAGATGGCATTTATTACCCCCGAAGGCTTATACGAGTTTAAAGTCATGCCGTTTGGTCTCTGTAATGCACCTGCGACCTTCGAGAGAATGATGGACAATTTGCTACGCCATTTTAAATGGACTATGTGTCTTTGTTACCTAGATGACATAATAGTGTTCTCAGAAACTTTTCAAGACCATCTTATACGATTAAGACTTGTTCTAAAACGTCTTCAGGAAGCTGGTCTTAAATTAAATTCAAAGAAGTGTCTTTTGCTGCCCAAGAAGTAAAAGATTCTAGGCCATCTTGTATCTAGTAATGGCGTTCGTCCCGATCCCGACAAAATAAAAGCCGTAAGAAATTTTCCCACTCCAAAGAATATACATGACATACGAAGTTTTCTTGGCCTTTGTTCATACTTTAGAAGATTTATTAAAGATTTATTATTTGTCCATGTACTGCGTATGAAACCGTACCATGATCCCGCCGAGCAAATCGAAACCGAGGATATTCCTCCCAAAGAATCATACAAAGGACCCATCACTGTTCCAGAATAAAGACCCTTGAACAAAATGACAGCGGGGCGCTGTCTTCTTTTCGAGGGAGCAATGCCACACGCATAATTTGCTACAAGTCCCGATAGCCGAGTTGGCAGAGCGTTGGACTGAACTTCCTCAGGTCTCGGGTTCGAATCCCGGCCCCGGCAGATTTATCCAAAGACTGGAATTTTGTTTCCGTTTTTAATGTATTCTTTCTCTAGGTTCTAGATGAATCCAGATCATTCTTTAGAGTGCATACTGGTTATTTCTCGAATATTCCGAAGTGTATAAAAGCAGAGTTCATCGCCAGTTGGGCATGTTCTCAGTCCAGTGTTGTATCGAGCTCCCAGTGTTAGAATAAATCTAATTGTTTGTTTAATTGAACTGTGTACTTCTTTCGAACTCCGTGACAATATATATATATATATATATATATATATATATATATATATATATATATATATATATATATATATATATATTTATATATATATATATATATATATATATATATATATATACACTGCTGGACAATTGCTAAGAACGGATAACACTATCATCCATAGCAACCACAAAATAAAAGGAAGCAAAATGTGGAAAATTAGAATTAGTGCGGGATATTAGTAAGAAGAAGTATGAGTATGCAAATTTTTTTTCCACTTCTGTTCATCACGTGATAGCGTTCATAAGAGCATTAAAGGTTTTGACGCGAGTGGACAGTTGTTGTTTCAAGTCAAAGTTTTGCAGGAAAGATTTAATAGACGAACTTAAAATTTTTGGCATGTCTTCCCGACATCATATAGATGATTTTATGCGTGGCCGAATTATTGGAATGATCGAAGAAGGGCGAAAAATAACAGATGTTGCCAGGGAGTTCAACATCGCTCACAGCGTTGTTTCACGGCTGTGGAAGTCATTTAAAACTACTGGAATGGGAAGTAGCCGGCACGGGGAGGTCGTGTTAGAAGTACGACGCCTGCAGAAGACAGATATATCGTCCTATCAGCAAAAAAGGAACAGGCGCACCACAACTCAGCAGGTGGCAAATCAGTTTCTTGCTGCCTCAGGAAAGCAGATCTCCCGAAAAACTGTTGCCAGACGTTTGAGGGGAGGAGGGCTATACGCACACAGACCTGTTGTGTGTGTCCCATTGAGCAGACAGCACCGTACTGCCCGTTTGCAATGATGTCGTTAGCATCACAATTGGACTAAACAGGACTGGGCATGCGTACTATTCTCAGATGAGAGTAGGTTCAGTCTGTCATCGGATTGTAGACACCAACTGATCTGGCGCGAGAGTGGTACTGCTTATCGTCCAGAAAATATCCAGGAAAAGGACCGATATCCGACATGCAGTATCATGGTGTGGGCCGGCATCATGATCAATGGCCGCACGCGCCTACATGTGGTTGCGAATGGGACTATGACGGGCCAACGATACATTGATGAAGTTCTACTTCCTCATGTTCGTCTTTTTCCGTAGTGCTGTCGGTGATAAATTTGTTTTTATGGACGACAACGCAACATGTCATCGAACACTCGCTGTTCAGGATTGTCTAGACAGCGAGGGTATTAAACGTCTCGTATGGCCAGTGCGTTCTCCAGATCTAAACCCCATTGAAAATGTGTGGGATGCTTTGGGGAGGCAAGTTGCTGGTCGAAACTACCCTCCGACAAACAAGAACACCCTTATCCGTGCTCTCACAGAGGAATGGGATAAATTGCCTCAACAGCTGCTGGATAATGTTGTGCAAAGTATGGTACGACGTGTGGAATGTTGCATCACACTCCACGGTGGACATATCCCGTACTGCTACCTTTCTTTAAGGTGCCTGCTGACTTTTAGATGCATTGTTCCATTTCTTCGTACGCAGATCAAATGAACATTTTTTTTCTTTCAGATGTTTCACAGCTTTTGTTCTTTCCAGAACGATAAATATTCTTTATTCTAATGTCTGAACAGTGTGGCAACTATATTTTATCCTACTAGGCCTCATGTCTCGCTTAATGTTATGCTACATAGCAATTTGTGATCCGTCCTTAGCAATTGTCCAGCAGTGTATATATATATATATATGTATATGTATGTATATATTACTCTCTCTCTCTCACATTTAAATTAAAATCTATATAAAAGCTTTGAGTTTTAATGAGATTTTTAAGAAAATATTCACCAACTTTCTACCAATTTTTATTGCCGATCATTTCATCAATAAATATATTTTTGGTAAAGGTTTCCGAAGAAAGTAATCACTGTACTCCTATAAAATACAATTTTCTAAAAGGATATGTTTATAAAAAATTTAATTAAAACGTTTAAAACACATTCATTTATTAAAATAATGGTTAAATATTTTTACACGCCTTACAATCCACCGGGTAAAGCTAACATATACCTTCAATCTGCGTCTTTCAATTTTTCGGTATGTTTACAGTATAACGCGCATCCTCTTTTTTTACGAAGGAACATAAAACATACGTGTGTTATGCTCTTATGATGTTATTGTCCCAGGCTTCTAAGAAATTGTTCATTTCTAGAACTGCAACCTTTTGAGATTATAAGGAATGCCATTTTTTTTAATAAACACTTTTCCTAGTGGAAATCCAAATTTTTTTTCATGTTTATCACTTGTTTATATATTTTTGAAGCGATATCATTTTTATACCCGGCGTATAAAAAGCGCACCCATAAATTTGTATCTTCTTTTTTTGTGTGTTAAAAATGCGCATTATACGCCGGTTTTTACGGAGTGTGTTTTGTTGTCTTTTCATTTATCTCATATTTTAAAGCTCCTCTATGCTAAAGCAGTGAACTCTCACAAAAGAATTTCTACTAAAAAGTGTTCTAATGTTTTTAATTTTCTGCTTTGCTTTGGTGTCATCCTCGTCACTTGGCGTTTGAAAAATTGCAGGGTCTATTGTGATTAAAATTATCGTAGCTTTAAAGTTCGAAGTTAAGAACAGAGTCCATCCATTTATCTATTTATGTTTCGTTTCGTTTTGTTTTTTCATCTTGGTCGATAATTATCTATGCAGAAGAAGAAACATTACAAATTTTTTCCCTCCAATTTATTTAGCAAGTACGTATAACCTTTTCAAAAACGCATAACTTAAAATTTTCTGCGTGAAATATTTAAGTTGTAACCTCATACTTTCTCAGCATTTTAAGTACCACAGTCTTCCTGAATTTTTCAGACTACATTCCAAGCTTCTCCTTTAACAACTTTAGTTTTGTGCAGGTTACGTATTTGGTATATTCTGCTGTCTAGACTCCTCAATTATTCTTTTTCTTTCTTTTTTTCTTCCTTTGACGCGGGATTGTTTTAGATTCTTTCACACAGTTAAGTAAAAGTATTCTTTTTGACTGATTCTTTTAAAGAAATGCGCTCCAGTAATCTCCTTTTTAAATGAAAAGGGAAAAAAGAAAATATATTTATTGAAACTAATACATTTTCTTGAAAAACTTTATTATTTTTACCTTTTTGAATTTACCTTGTATCAATATTTCAACAGTACTCGCTTAAAATTTTTAAAGTGGACAAAGTCGTCTGAAATCTTAAGCACACATTCATTCATAAAAAGTTGTCTGAAATTTTACTTACACATTCATTCATATATAAACACAATATATTAGATAAATTATGGTATTTCTGTAATAATTTGAAAATCACGAGTATGTTCATTGCCGTAATGTACATCTAAAAGGCCCAGAGCCTCACTGACGCCAGGTACAAGTGGTTTTGCAATCATTTGTAAGTTCCGGCTTGGGGCCCAAAACCAGACTTTGCAGGGGGGCTAATATACTGAATTCGTCACTGAATGTGTTACAAAAATAATCAGTAGAGATTCTTTACAATGAAAGAGAGAAATTCTTTATAATGAAACTCTCTCTCTCTCTCTCTCTCTCTCTGTCCGTGCGTGTGTGTGTGCGCGTGTGTGTGCACGTGTGTGTGCGCGTTAACGTCGCATTATACAGCAACGTGAGGGCTATTGGCGCTGGACCTTCACGGTCCATCAATGATAAGGACGACACTTGAGTTGTGGAACCCTCTCTTTCAACGTCCACGTCACACTTACGTGAGGACGTTAAAAAACGACAGATCTGATGGGCATAAACCCCTCTACATGGCAAGTCCAGAAGCTCATCGCAGGCTGGCCACGAGTCCGTTCCACTAAGCTACCCCAGCAAGCAAATAGAAGTACTTTTCAAAGCACATGGTATATGCTTGTGTGGTATATGATAATAAGATAATCCACAAGTATATACATATAGTTTGGATCATGTTACTTAATGCAAATGAACCTTTTAAGTCATTTTGATTTTTCTCACTGTTAAATTTTTTTATTCTAAATTCATATTAATATAGTTGTATTTGTTACAGTACAACATCGAAGAGGGGCGCACAAATCATGCACGCAAGATCAAAATGGCAAACTGAAACAAAAATGCTCATTTCAATAAGAAATCTCTCTTTAAAAGAAAATAGTCAGGGAATCTCTTTAAATATTGGGAAATGAAATGTATGTACACTCATGTCCATAAATTAAGGATAACTCAGAATCACACAGAAATTTAACTCTAAAATAAAAATTTCACCTTTGGAATTATCACACACATCTTGAACAAGAATATGCAAATTACAGGAAACCACCAGATGGCGCAGATAGTACGTCACAATGAGGTGAGTGTAAGAGAGGGGTATAAAATGAATAGTGGCAAAGAAGTAAAATTGTTCACAAGCGCTTTAAAAGCCTTCCAGTGTAATAACCGCATAGTTATGGCACAAAGGAAGCCTTTGAATGATTCTTTACGTGGTAGAATTATTGGACGACTGGAATGTGGACGTACCCAGCTGGAAGTATCCGACGAACTTGGAATCACCCAGAGTGTCATCTCCAGGCTTTGGCAACGATTCCAAAATGATGGTAATGGGAGTAGATGTTACAGCACAGGTCACCCCCGAGTTACAACGCTGAATGAGGACCTGTATATATATATTTGGTAGTTACTGCCAAAAGAAACAGACGGAGAACAGCATCAGACCTGTCTCGTCAGCTCTCTCCAGCTACCGGTACGACAGTTTCAAGACAGACCGTGTACAAACGCTTAGGACAAATTGGTCTATGTGCTCGTAGGCCTGTCAGATGTGTTCCACTTACCGCAACTCACTGTCGCCTGCGATTAACCTGGAGTAGAGAACATGCATTGTGGTCACCACAACAGTGGTCTTGTGTGATGTTTTCTGACGAGTCCAGGTTTAGTTCGCAGTCTGATTCTCGCCGGACTTTAATGTAGAGAGCGCCAGGTACCCGTTACCACCAAGAGAACACCATTTAACAACACCGTTTCGGTGGTGCGGGATGGCTCGTTTGGGGAGGAATTATTCTTGGTTCCAGAACTGACGTGCATGTTCAGAGTGTAACAATGACAGACCGCATCTTTCGGGATGTCATTCTGGAAAAACATTCACGTTTGTTTCGGGGCGCCATGGGTGCTGAATTTCTGTTTATGGATGACAACGTCCGCCCTCACCGTGTAGACGAATGCCTTCAAACGGAGGATATCACCCGTATGGATTGGCCAGCATACTCACCGGACTTGAATCCAATAGAGCATGTGTGGGATATGCTTGGCCGACGAATTGCAGCCCGTCAACCTCCTCCTACCTGTCTACCGGAAATTTGGAGGGCATTGCTTGATGAGTGGTGTAATATTCCCCAAGATCAGATTGATAATTTAATACTCAGCATGCCTAGGCCTTGTAAGGCCTGTATTGCATCGTCCGGGAGACATACTCCGTATTAACCATGTTATACTGTTTTTTGTAAATACGTTCTTTTTTTGAAATTTTCTTCAGGGAGTAAAAATCGCAATTTTTATTAATTATGTCAAACAGATAGCATCTTTTTTGCTCTTTACTTTTGTTTAATAAATAGACTTTACAAATAAGTCAAATTTGTTTTGATTCTGTCTTTTTCTTTGCCTGAACTTCATTAGCCTTAATGTATGGACATGAGTGTATTTGAGATAGTATAAAGTAACTTGCATTTGAAAGTTATGAAATTAATTTGTTTTTTGTAAGACAAACAATACGTGCTTCGATGGCAAGAATAATATCTTTTTCTCATACTGGTTGCTAACTCACAAAGCTACCATTTGGTTTACTTCTATCAAATGCACACTTCTGTAAGAGATTTCTACATTTGATTCACTTTGTTGCAGGGAATATGGAGCCCTTTGCTGAAAGAAAATAAAGTGTTCCTCCTACATTCAATCTCAGTACGTTTGTTTGTTTGTTTTAATCAAAATATCATTACTAAATAATGGGATATTGATAGATAAATACCAAATTTTTGAGCAACAAAAATCAAGCAAAGAAGATATCTTAGATGTTATTTTATTCTCTGAGCTTTCCCAACATTCCGAGTGAGAATTGTGATGCTTAATGTGAAAAATGTGAAGTATCCTCAGTTATTATTCACAACAATATTTAGGGAACTTCGCATTATATGTTCACAGTGATATCAGGACTCAGCATAACCAACCATGAGTTCGTGATCCAGACCGATAGACCACCGAGGCTTTTGGACTGAATCTATAATAATATCTTGAAATTATATCACTGTTCAGCTTGAAAGAGACATTATATTAATGGCTCCCGAATTTGTAAGTAATTCCTCTACATTCTACTTTTATGTAACAGACTGCATTTTAATTTAATTAATAAAAAGTTCTTAGTTAATTCTTCTATTATAATACAACAGAAATACTGTTATCAGTACTTTTTAGATATGTTGTTAACCATAGGCTCAGATAAAAAAAAATCTTTGATACACAAAAGGAAATTAAAGCACATAAGATCTACTAAATAGAACTATTATAAAGCTTTATTTAGTTCCTTAAATAATCAGTTAATAATTGTATATCTATATATATTTATATTATATATATATATGTCTTAAAATATAGAATCTAGCTCAAACTCAGTGGCGCAACAGCCCATGAGGGCCAGGGCCTAATATGCTCATCCCAGTATACGTGAGCATTGGGCGTTGAGGTGCATGAGCAGAAGTCCCGACCACGTGGTCAGTCTGAATCGAGACCCCCAGTGTATAAGTCCCCAAGCAAGCTCAGTACTTATTTATCGACTCACTGCAGTAAGGATGAAAGGGGCTGAGAGAGAGTTGACCTCGCCCAGTCTGGGAACAGAACCTGGAATTGTGGTGTAGAAGCGCGAAACGCTACCCCTCGATCACTGGATTTTAGAATCTAATAAAGAAACTTTATAATATATAGAAAGAGAGCTATTATATATTTTTTATTTTTAATGAATTTTTCAAATTCACTTCGGTATTGTAGGACAAAAAATTCAAAAGGCGGTGTTCTGGTCTAGTAAAGAGAAACAAAACGAAGGTATCTTTCTGTTAATGCAATTGAAAAGGTGTGAATAAAGTTATTCTCTGACAAGCATTGAAAACTTATGTAATGAGAATTTTAAGAATTTCCTACAAATTTCTCAATTTTAAAAAAAAATTACTTTCTGTACCTGCAGTATAGGAGGTGCAGTTTTGCCTTAACAGGTCTTGTTCCTGTATTAAAGTGGGAGATTATTTGATTCTTTGTAAAAACATAAGAGTGCACTTGCACACTTCACTGTAGAACTTGTTATAGCTAGAAGAAAATCACTCAGAATAAAAATACAACATTATAATTTTATCAAGTGTCTTATACATAAAATACGTCTATTCTCCATAAAAGGAATTTAGGAAACAAGAGTACCTGATTTAGAAAAAACAAGCTTAATTTCAAAACCCAAATCCCAATATAATACTCCTGCTTTGTTCCTTAACTAAAAAGATAAATTGCACCATGTTTCGGATTTCTGAAAACTGAATGAGAAACTATTGGTCTAGAATGTTTTAAATACTCCCTTTAGAGCAAGGGTGGGCAATAAGTCGATCTCAATCGAAAAGTGGACCGCAATGGCATTTTGGGAGGACCCCTTGAAGATAAGCAGTTAGTAATTATACACCGAAATATTCAAGATTGGCTGACAGTAAGCAGATTAAGTCTTCTACTGACTATAACTATGAGTAATAACTTGAGATGAAAATGTTTCATTTCTTATTGTTTTTTGAATTGTTTGATAGTATAAATACATAATTTAATATTATTATATTTGGGGCTATTATTATTATGTTTGTATCTTGCATCTTGCTTTAAACTCTGTTTTAAAAGTGAGGTATTTTTATTTTAGTTATGTAAAAAAAGGATATATTCAGTATTTTTCCGTATTTATATTGTACATATGCCGTGTTTATTACCGTACTGACGTTGTTGTTGTTTTTTTGTTTGTTTGTTTTTCTTCGTATTTATATTATTACCTCACCACATCACGCCTCTGAGTGGATCGCAACACCTTGAAATGATTAGAAGTAGTCCGTATCCGGGAAAAGTCTGCCCACCCTGTCTTTAGAGGAACTTATCTGATGTCGGTACGCTACCCGCTGAATAGGCCATTAAGGGCCTAGGGCTAAAAGGCTAGGGTTTTTCTTCTTTGTATTTAAGATGGTTACCCAGCAACAACAAAAAAAGCAAGTTTAAAGTGAAAAAAAATTGGCTGAAATTGGATGAAGCAGGTGTAAACAGTAGGATTACATATATTTTTGAAAAGATTAACAAAGTGAAATAAAGAAAATGTACTTTCATTTTCCATGAAAAACGGCGCTGAGAAGTGTGAATAACATGATTTAAGATAAATAGAATGCAAGGCATTTCTAAATGCGACAAGAAAAAAAACAGAATTAAGGAAAAGCTGTACAGTAAAAAGAATTTTAAAAAATAATAATTTGATGGGGCCGAAAGAAGATTCAAAGGTATTAAAGGCTAAAAGAGCGACGAGTGACTGAAGAATGTGAAAAAATTATTAGTCTTTACCTAAAGTAAAAAGTGGAATTTCGTAGTAAAGTAACCAGTCTATTATTATTTTGATAAATGTTCTATTTTTATAGCAAGAATGAATTTGTATTATTAGATTCACAATGGAAAATTTTGCCATCTACTGGGTATAAGGGAAAGTTCAGTCGTTTTTGAACACGTGCAATTTTATGCATTGTTGATCCATAGCAAAAATTTGAATCCGATTGAAACCGGTTTAAACAGTTAGATTAGTATACTGTTGATGATTTACCAACATTTTTCTTTTACATTCTAGTCACTTTCTTTAAACTTGTAATACTGTTCAAGAGTGAAGAAAAAGTTCTCTTAAAACATTGTATGTTGTTTGAGTTTCAAAAAGGGAATGGCGTGATGGAGGAAAAAAGAAACTTGAGGGGCGTGTTTGAAGAGGAAGCAGTAACAACTCGAATATGCCAAAAGAGATTGATAAACTTCGCTTTGATCATTTTCCTGTGAAAGATGATCTCAGATCAGGAAGGCCATAAGATGTCAATGACTAAGTGCAACGCAGTATGATAAGGACAAATTCCACGTCAACTTCCACAGAAGAGATTTTAACGTTTGGAATTCATCACACCACTGCTTTGGATTACATTGAAAGGCTTGATTTCGCTCCCAAACTCTACGTTTGGGTGCGAAAAATTTTAATGGACAGAATTTCGGTATGTATTCAAATATTGATCGTCACAAAAAGGAACCGTTTGCGGACCACTTTGTGACTGGAAATGAAAAGTGGATAGTGCATAAACACGTAGTTAGAAAAAAAAGTATGTGTGCTTATGACCACACGATAGAAGTGATAACTTCAAATTTTGTAATGTTATTTCAGGAATTCGTTCGGTGAATAAAAAACAAGGGGATATTAGTATTGTCCTATAAAATTATTTATTCATTTGTCTGTACTCTTATAGTAATATTTTGTGCAAAATGTACAATGATATTTGTAAATTAATTGTATTCTAAGAAGGGAACAATAGGTTTATGGTAGCTGAAATAGGTTATAAATACTTTAGATTCAAAATTTTATTTAAATATCTATAAAAAAAAACTCCGTCAAGCGTTGTTCCGCACTTTCTCGTGATTTCGTGTGGATCATTTGACATAATTAAATTGAATTTTGATTTTAAAAAATCATCTAAAGGTTTTGATTTTTGCCATTTGAAAAATCTACTTAAAAATTCCCACTTAAAATCATAAGTGATTTGTTCAGAAGACCCGATCCGGCTTTGTGAATTTTGGTTGTAATTTAACAATATTCAGTTCTATCCATGAATTAATTTAAGGAAAGGGATAGTAAGACAGGTAGTTGATTGGGAAGAGAGGGTAAGTCAAAACCTTTAAAAAGGAATTTAATCAGAAGATTTATATCACATAATATCTGGCTTATACTAGCTTTCTTGTCATTGTGAAGCAATTTTGTACAAATATATCCTGTGCTGCTACAAGATAAGTCTTCTTAATTATATTTTGTTTTCTTGTTTTTAAGTTATTTAATGTAATTGTTTCTTAATATCTATATACTTAATTTTGTTATTTTAAATTAGTATTTTTTTTTAAATTTACTCTTTAGACTCAAAATATATTTAAGTAATGTGATTAAAAGAACTATTTGTTCATTGCTATTCTGATTCACTTACAAAAATAGATTTTTATTCTTCAATTCACTGAAATATTGCTAATGATAATTATACTATTTACTTACTTCTATAAAAATGTGTCCTTTTTCTACATTTTATTTAATTTTAGTTTAGGATTTCTCTCTCTCTCCCTCTGTAAGGGTGTTTTATAAAAATATTACATGTCTCATTTTCCTGCTTCAGCTAGGATTAGAAAGAATCCCGTATTCATTTTCGTAGAAAGAGGTGGCAAAGGGAGCCTCATTTATATCGAGACTAGAAACATTACTTTTACGGCACATTGTTGGGGGGGACAAACTACCACGTTTCACGTCGTTTCGGCGTGGCGGGGGTGGGAAGAAACGTCCCTCCTTTTTTTAGGGGTGTGTATGCCAAGGACAATCTTGCCCAAGCACGATTTCTGACTAAAGACGAAAAAAGACAAATGAGTATTATAAACCCGAGCGTGATGTTCATTCAAGTTCACTCTTCAGCAAAACACGCCTATAGAAATTATCACTTCAAAAAAAGCATATGTTTACAAAGGGGAGACACCATCATCCACATTTAAAGTTGGCGTGCATCCGAAGAAGGTTGAGTTGTTGGTGAGAAAACAAGGGTATTCTGCACTATGAGTTGCTGAAGGAATTAAATGGTCGTTACATTTCGCAACTTGGTGTTTTGAATAAAGAAATTCACACAACATAAACGTCCATCTTTCGCCAACAGAAAGTGTGTGATTATTCATTCCGACAACGCTAGAGGTCTGCATGGGACAAGAAACACCGCATAAAAAAATTGCAAAGTTGAGTTGGAAAACTATACCTCTGCCAGCATATACTTCTGATATTACACTATTTGTTCAGGTCACTGCAAAGCTTTCTTGAAGTCAATGAATACATAAATTATGAGGGTGTTCAAATGGCACTGGAAGAATATTTTATCTCCAAAACAGACAACTTCTTTTTCAGGGGGCTAATAAAGCTGCACAGAACGGTGGTAGACAGTTACAACTAACAAAGGATATTATATTTTAAGTTAAATTTTAAGTAAAAAGTGAAAAAATAATTTTGTTCTTCCCTTAGAAAAAAAACTGGCAGAACTTTCCCGTACACCCAAAAATTTCTTCTTTTTTTTTTAAAATCTATTTTCAAGTCTCTAACAAATTTATCATAATTCTTGACAGCCGAAATCAGTAAAATCTCAACCAAGAATGGAAACAAAGCACAAACCTTTAAAAAACATAATTAACCAAAAGTGCCAATTTGATGTTATTCTATCCGTAACAATTGAACTTGCAGCTGTTTCACACTCTTTTAAAAAAGATGGTACTCACCAAGAAGCTGAGCTATCCATTATTCCAAGGAGAAAAATCTCAAAAATAAAATACGAATTCTGTGGCGACAGTGTCCAATGGGGAAATGGTTGAAAAAAATTTAAAAACACGATTCTGAAATTAATTTAGTAACTCTGTAATAAAAATTATCCAATACAAAATGGCGTTTCATATTCGTAAATATTATAGCAACGGTCTTCCAATTGTATTCCATGAAACCCTGGGGTTGCGAGAGTCACAATAAAAAAATCGAAAAGAAACATAAAAGTGTGTGCAAAATGGATTCACGTTCTCTAAAATGTTTGTTTACCCGCAAGAAATTAAGGCTCATTCCTTTCTTTAAGAAATTGAAAATTTTATTCATATGTGATAACTTCTTAAATTTGCACTACATTTTAAACTTTTATTATAATATAATAAAAGAATATTAAAAAGAGAGAAAGTTCATTTATTACATGAAATATTTATAAGGAAACAATGTTATCAAGTTTAAAACAGTGCAATTTTTTCAAAGGAATTAGATTTGAATAACCCTTTGTAACGGAATTTAAGAATTTTCATTTATGAAGCAGTTAGAAGGCTATCATCTTGACCATTATTAATTTGTAGACAAGTATTAATAATGAGTAAAGTAAATTTTTTTAATATAAAAAATACAATATACCTTTTTTAATTTCTTTACTTAAAGTACCTGTAACATGTTGATATACTTTAAATATTACTTTAATGTATTTAGATTTATTCATATAAATGTGGAATGGGGTTCTCTGAAAACATCTTTTAGTTTTAAGGGTTCAATGAGTCAAAAAAGTTTAAGGTCTTCAACCTGGGATTCCTGGAACTTTAACAGGGGTTTCACAAATGATCACAATTTGCAGATTCAAAATTTTAATTTTATTAAAGATTGAGTTCTTAAAGGCAATTCACACTGGTAAAATTTAATAGAAATTATATCTTCAATTAGCTCCAAAATTACATGAAGCAGTTTGGATTTAGAGAGTTCTATATGTAGCAGGTATTTATACCAATTTCACTTAGCTTAACACATTACTGCAATTGACAAGTATTATTATTTTCAAGGTACAAAGTAAAATTGAAATTTTGAAAGATGATATTGAACAGTTTCCTGATTTGCATAGTATTTTAATAAACAGCACAACATTAATCTCAATAAAAATGTAAAAATCAGTTTGGTCCAACATTAACCAGAAATGCAAAAAACATTTCTTGAATACTTCCTGTTCAAAAACAAAAATTATCTTGAATTCAAAATCCCTTTCAAGACACACCTCTCCTGATAAAAGAAACAACAGCAAATTGATGTATCGAATGACACTCAATTGAAAATAAAATTTAGTGAAGTTGATATACACTTTTGGACTGATATTAGAAAAGAATATCCTTAAAGTACCAAGAGCTGCGAAACATCTAATGCCATTTGTTTCCCATTATATAGATGAAAAATGTTTCTCTTTGAATGCTACGACAAAAACAATACATGGAAATAGATTGGATGACATTAAGTCACAGACTTCAAAAAATGATTCCAGATGTAAAAATACCTTGCAAAAAAAACAAACGCTAAGTTATATAAATAATTTTTATTAATTATAGTTTAAAATATTGTTTATTATTTGTAGAATATATTTTTGAGCCCTCCTCCCCACATCCAAAAAACTCCATTAGCTACCTTACCATTCATTATCTTATGATCGGAGCTATGACAGATTTAAAAATTTAACATTCATTTTGTAGGATTCAATCAGTTCTCTAGGTGTGATTTTCAAGATTATGAAAAAAAAAATGCTAATTTTTTAACAGACCCATTTTCACTTTCTCTGCAAGAGGTTAATTGTTACTCACCTGAAATCGAAATTATTGACCTACAGCACCATACTACACTGAAAAGCGAACATAAGGAACTTATTTCAACTGCAAGTGATATGAATAACTTTGAATTTCAAAAATTAATTCCCCAAATTTACACAATTTGGCTGCCAGATATTGCTGTAGGTTTGGATCAACATATGTTTCTGAACAAATGTTTTCTATGAACATAATAAAAGCAAAAATGTGTTCAAAATTAGCGGATATGCTCTTAAAACAACATTTTATTAGTATCTTCAAAAGTGAAGTAGCACTAATATAAATTACTTGGTAAAAATTATTAACAGTAAAACACTCACAAGTTTGTACTTTTATCATATTTATTATATTTTAAAATTGGAAATGACATGTGCAAAACTATTTTTTTGTCAGAAAGTGGGACTCTTCCCAAAAAGGTTGGTCACACCTGATCTAGACTATTCACAAATAATTTGCATAGAAAAACAAATTTTGTTGTATATACTAATATGCAGTTTGTGTATATTTCAATATAAAATACTTTAAATATTCATTTTACCTTATTCATTAATATAAAAATACACAAAAAGAATTAACAGCTGCCAGACTTACTATCTGATGTAGAACATTGATTTAAATGTTTTTAGAAGTTAAATTATAGAATATTTATAAAGGTTAAAACTTACTAAGGAACTATTGTGGAATATATTTTCTAATATGGTTCTAATATTTTCAAATATGGTTTCTAATATTTTCAATAAATAATTTAAAATATATTATTCATACAAGAAGTTGTTGAACTATATCTATACAAAAAATCTTGGTGGACTACAGATGTATAGGGGTTTTATAGAAATACACAATGCACTGTGAGAAACATATATTTAATTAAAAATAATTTTACATCTACCTTCAAAAATTCAACTACAAAAAAAAAACTTCAAACCACTGTTATAACTTAGAAAATAACTTCATAGCTAATTTATCTTCAGAACTTCATAAAATTACAGGACAATCACGAAGCAAAACTTTATGATCTGGGATAATAGCCTCTGTTGCTCTAAATCCCCAATAAAGATATTAACTGTTCTATTAACTTGACGATCAGATTGTTGGATGACAATAAATTCAAAACAAATAGTTATCATGGGAAAGGAGCAAAATGATACAAAAAATAATTCAACTTAATGGCAATGCGACTTATAGAGATTATCATGCATTTATCTCAGGCACACACATATTCCGAGTAAACCAAGTGCAAATGTAAACATAAACATTACAGTGCGCATGCGCGGAAATGTATTTTGTCGCCAAGCTGCGCGGGTGTGCCAACCTCACCAAGAGGGCACCAATCCATGACGAATTCATAAGTCGCATCCCGGACCCAGAATCGAAAAAATTTAGGAACATAAAAAATTCATCACTGTCATTATTTTTGAAATACTGCACATTATAGCTGTAATCTGTTTGACCTTCTAAATTATTGGTAGAGTTAGTTATGACCCCTCTCTTATGTGTTTGTTTCTCATTTAGGGAAGTTGTAATTAATGTATTTCTGTGTTGCGCTTTTTTCCCATGAAAAGAGTTTTATGATATTTGGAAAACCACGAAGAGTATATATATATATATATATATATTTAAGAGTATTCTAAAATATATAAAGCACAACGAAAAACGTTTTACAAAATTTTTTATTAGTAACATATATAAATTATCATAATGAATTTATTATCATAATGAATACACTTTTTACCCGGAAGTGGTCACGCGGGACACACAGATTACGAAATCATTAATTCTGGCAAAACTGTTTATTTGTTACCAAAGAAAAGTTGAAAGTCCTTGAAAGTAGGTAAGTATATTTTCTCATAATTAAATTATTCACTGCATTTACGATTTTTTTTGTGTACTATAAAAATAATTATAAAAAAAAGGATTGGGGTGTTTCAATAACCCCGCTGGACCATTAGTATCGAGTGCGCGCCTGCTCCAGGGTTAAAACATTTTGAAGTCTTTTCGCTTTAAATATTAAAAATAATACAATTATTCTTCATCTGAATTTTGAATTATTGTTCATTATTCAACATCAAGTCTAAATGATAATTCTGTAAGGCTTAAAATTAAAATTCGCTTAAAACTAATTATAATTTGAGCAACCATTTTAAAAAGATCATTTTAGATTTTTGTAAACATTGTTGTGCACTTGGCTTTGCTCTCCTTACAATTCAGCTATTATATCAAGAATGTTTTATTTTCTTATAAATAAACTCGGGCAAAGACCGGGCACTTCAGCCGGTATACTTTTAATGTATCAGTGCTCCATAGTAGTTTATAACTAATTAATTGATACTAAATTAAGAACAAGTTTAATAAGTATTAACGACTTCCATGGGCTTGTCTTGCAAAGCAAATATTTTATAAGGAATGTTTATGATTAGAAATTGACACTCTGAGTTCTTTTTCTATATTTAGCAGGTATCTATATTTTGTCTTTTATGTAGCCACCACATTTTGAAATATGTTCAATTTAAAAATTAGAGAAAGGAAAAATAACACACATAATAATTATCCTGTTATTTTATTTATTTATTTATTACTTAAAAGTAGTATACAAAATTTAATACTTATGTTACTAATTTGTATGGTTTATAATTAAGATCGCCTAATATAGCTTAAGCATCAAAGTTCATTATTATTGCATTAAGTACATTATTAATGTATAAGGGGGGCGCGATAAAAATTGTGATCGAAATGGGGGGCGCCAGTATTGAAAGTTTGAGAAGCACTGCTGTATATAGCTCAGACCTCTCTACAGAGGCTCAACTATGAGTTCTGAAAAATTCCCGTTATTTTCAGATTTACAACCATTTGAAATAATTATCGGCGTTTTTTTTCTTAAAATATCTCCCCTCTGTTGTCGTTAAGCATGGATAAACCCACTTCAAAGTTATATATTTCAAAAATTCTAGTCGAGCCTCTGTACCTGTTGAGCCTCTGTATATTTTACCTGTCTGAGCTATACACAGGTAAAATATTATTATATTTTCACAAAAGGAGAATATTTTGAAAATTGGTCCTTCTAAGTTGATTTTTTGTCAAAATATTGTTCTTAAATAATTTTTTATTGTAATACTATTCTTATTTACATACATTTTGTAATCTAAGTGACACTAAATATCACAAATATTATCCATTCGTACGCTTTTGCAAAACGTAGCATGTAGCGTGACAAAAAAGTAAAAGTTAAACGTAGCGTGTAAACATTCCAAACGTTGTCGGATTCCTGAAGATCGCTATTCAGGAAATTGTCCCCGGACGAATGTTTCAAAGTTACAGAGTTCTTTTTTGGATCCATGCCGGAAGTCCTAAGCACTTGCGATTTCTTCGATTAGCATGTACCCTTACTATGTGCAACAAGTAGGCTTAGATGGACACATATCCGAGTACTTGGTGCCTGAGTGCGTTGCCAGTGTGGGTTCTCGTCATTACAGGATTCTTTGGTTCCCTAAGTAGATCTGGGTAATTGTTTTTCATCACCTCCTTCTGGAATTTTTAGGAGGTGTTTTATGTCTTCCATCGGGGTCTATGATTTTGAATCTTCTATTCCTGGTTTAATTTTTTTCTTTTCTTAACTTATTGTCTTTTCTGACTTAATATATTCTCTTGAATAATTATTTACTTTGGTAGTTTTTCCCATCTCTTTCTGTATATTTTTCATCTTCCTTTCCTTTTTTCCTAGTGACTTTGAGGGGATCTCTGCTCTTTTCTTGTTGACGTTCACCAAATGTTGGTGTCTGTTTTTTAGCTCCCTTTTGAACATTTGTTTTAAAGAATTTTTCAGTTCTTTTTTTATCGCATGATATTTTGATCTTATTTAGTTCCTATGACCTAACCTATTTTTTGACAATTCCATCCTACTGTACATCTATGGACATTTTATTGGGGAGTAAATCTCCCTCTTTATTGTATGTTTGGTCTTCCTTTTTTTATGTGTACTTTTAGTCTGTTCTTAGATATTTTCACAGATTTTCTCCTTATAGATCATTTATCGAGATTTTTTTATTTTAAGTCTCTTTAATATTTTAAACTATCTATTTAAATCAATTTTTCTTAAAACTTTGTCTATGATGATGTATCAGCTAAATTGATTTTTGTAAACCCCAATTCCTTTTTGGGACTGAAGCTCATGAATTTTGTGAAATTGTCTAGATCATGTCTCTGTATTATACTAATTTGTGTTAAAATTATCATGATCTAAATAAAATATTTAAACTTAATTGTTAAGGGAAGTCGGTAGGGCCTATACCGACAATGTTAAATTGAGCCATTTTAGGTTCAAGTTTCTCAGAAACTGTTAAATATATAAACTTCAAATTTTGTCTGTATATTAATTAGGCTTTTTTATTTAAATACTGGTAAATATATTTAAAATATATTGTTTACTTTTTTCAAAAAAATTCATCGTAAAAGTATCACCTTGAAATTTTTGAAAACTGTCAAATTTTTTTACGATAACTGCTTTTCAGCAAAATATTTCAGGAAAATCTCCAAAAAATAAGCTTAGTATAAAGAGTTACATATTATTTATGTGCAGTAAAAATTGCATGAGCACTCATTCTGTAGATTTTGAGAAAACTGTACCCGCAGTTTGAAAACAACCATTTTGAGATAATTGCATTTTTAGTGTAAAAAAGCACTTGATCACAAAAATAATGAATTACAATAAGTATTTGCCCTATTTTATTAAATATTAGCTTATTCTCTATTACTTTTAAGGCTTTTTAGTTTTTTCTTATACTTAGATTTCTCAGAAAATACATTTATAGCATTTTTCACTTTTTTAAGCTATCGAGGTATTTTTTAGCGTTTAATTATTTTACTCAAATTCTGTATCAATTTTTGAGGAATTTTCAGTTCTGATACATTACTTTCATCAAATTTTGACTATAAAGCATCATAAATACCATGTGAAAATGTGTCAATACATGAAAATATGGCTTTGGTAATACATGATTTTACACTATTTCGAAAAGTTTCATTAGTGTTTTATATATATTCACCTGTTAACACAATGTTTTACAGCAGCAGAATTAAAAATTTTCTTTAAATATTTGGTAAATGGTATTCAAAACAACAAAAACATAAAAACAGATTTCTTGAACATGAAATTTATGTATTTTTATATATGAAACAAGCTATGTGCAACGAAAAAAGGCATTGCATTTTTAGATATTTATAAACCTTTTACTAAAAAACTATTGAACACCAAAGCTTAAAAATTTGTATAAATACACAATACATATGAAATATATAGTAAAAATTTCCAGTTCATGCATACAGAAGAAGTATAGAAAAAGGAATACACAATTTATTAAAAACTGTCATTTTCTGTGTCACGACATATGTTCATTAGTGAAAAATGTCTGAGAAATATTTTTTACATAAAGAATAAAAACACACAATACATATGAAAAATATAGTAAAAATTTCCAGTTCATGCATACGGTAGATTTATAGAAAAAAAGAATACACAATTTAATAAAAATAGTCATTTTCTGTGTTACGACATGTGTTCATTAGTGAAAAATGTCAACGAAATATTTAAAAAATTTTGCATAAAGAATAAGAACACGCAACAATATATATGAAATATATAGTAAAAGTCTCCAATTCATGCATACAGTAGATTTAAAGAAAAAAGAACAGATTACTTGAAAAATATATTAATTAGAAAACACAGTAGCTTTTGTATAAATTTTTACCTCATCAAAAAGATCCTGCACTGTAGCCGGTTTTTACCTTATTTTTCTTAATATTATCTTCTTTTATCTTTTCTAATTTTCTTCGAGCGTCCAGAAAAAGCATAAATTGCTTTCATTAGTCTTTCCCTATCGAGAAGTTTCATGGCACTTACTGAAAATTCCCCTGGTTCTACGCCCATTTTTTGAAGCATTTTTAATTTCGATACATTACCATCATTAAAGGAACAAACAGCATCATAAACACCAAGTGAAAGTGTTTCAATCTGTACAAATGTTGCTTTGGGAACACGTGACCAAACGACATTATGAAAACTTTCATTCGGGTTTTGTGTTTTTCCATGCAAACATTTTTTCAACAGATCAGGATGGGAAACATCTCTAAATATAGGACGCATTGCTTCAACAACAGCGACCGGAAGACTGTTTTTATGTTTGTAAGACTTACCTGATGCTTCAGCCTTTTAAATCCACACCATGAATCTTCCCCGATGGGACAAAAACCATGTTGAGGATATTCATCAGTTGATAACTTATGCAGAAAAATGGCCCAGATAGCTTGCCGCATATTCTGAACACTGCTGTGATTTCTCCGAATAGCTGATCCATAGTATGACTGCAAGTTATCAATTTCATGTTCAGTCAAACGATTTTCCCACTTAAACACTTACCGTCTGACAAGATTTGCCCTTTCAATTGAGCTTTTAATCGGCGTAATCTTGTTCCCATGCGCTTCATTACATGGCCAATACACTCCAATTTTTCAATTGGATATTCATTTCCATAAATGTTTTTCTTTTTTACTGCATCAAATGCTTTGCAATCCCCATCTCCTAAGTACGTAATATATCGGGCATTATGTAAAGATAATGACCGTTGAAAAATTTTAGACGCACCTTGGATTTCCATCGCTCCACTAGATCCAACGTAGTTCCTTTTACAATCCTTTTCATGAAAAGGCAAGTTTTTACAAGCGCAATATTTCGAAAGGCTATCAACATCTATCACCTTACCTGTATCAATGCTGGTCACAGTAACTACACCATTCAAGGATGTGTAACCACGCTTCTGCCATGTCCCATCTACAGCTACTGCTATATTTTTGTTACCTTCATTTTCACAAATAGCTTCCTTCGCAGCATTTTGAATTGAATCCTCATAAACGAGTTTAGCAGCATTTAAAATTCGCTTACCGTAAGGAGAAAACCTTGTAGGTGGTTGTGGAAGATTCATTACGCCACAGAACATTCTCCCTGCTTCTGCACCTTTTTCCAATTGAACGCATAGCATACACAAACCTGGTATTTATTGTAGCAATTTGTGTTCCTTCATGAAAATTTGAAGAAGATAATTCTACACGATATGGACAAGCAAAACATTTCAGGACAAACGTAATAGCCAGTCCAGACTTACCTTTTAAAACTTGCATGTCTAAACCACTGTTGCACATTTTACAGTGAACTTCATTCTTGAAAACAAAAGCAAGAATATTCAAATTCATGATTATATTTAAAATACCTACGCTATCACCAAAAGAAGAAAAACTCTCATTTAAATCGGGAATTTTCTTTTCTTTTGCACATGACTGCTTTGAATCATGTGCATGTTCAGCTTGAGCATTTAATTTACAATCAGTGGTACTTACTTTGCTATTAATAGTATTCTTACGTGGATAATACTTACCTTTGCATTTCTTGAAAACTTTTTGCAAATTTGCATTTCAAAATTTCAGAAATTTTAAGTATCGATAAACGACAAGTGCTCAAACACAACGTGTTCGAAAGCACCAAAAATAGATAAACAACCTTAACAGTTACACTTGCAGTTATTCTACAGTTAATATCGTGGGAATAAATAAAACAGATAATGGCTTTGCAAGAGCATCTCAGTTTTAAAAGGCCAATGTTTACATTTCTATCTGTCAAAGTAGGCGTGGCAAATCAGTTGATTATTTTTTAAAAAACATTTTAAAATACTTCTAATTCAAAAATTGACTAGTATGTTATATCATTGGAAAGGGCTTAATTTGGAGATTTGAGAAATATCAAAATCTCAAAATCGATTTCTGGAAGGTGTTTACCATACCGACTGTCCTTAAACTATCTTAATTAATGTAATTATTAAATGTGCTTAATTATAATGTAAGGGTAATATTGATTTTACCTAATTAGGAACTTCGTAATTTTATCCATCACTTTGTTATTATATAGTGTAAGGAACTTTTTTTTTCTTGTTAATTTTTATTTCATTCGTTTATAATTTCAAAAAAAAGTTCGGAAAAATAAAAGTAATGAATGTGTTATAAAAAACACTCGTTCTTCCAATTTTTTCTTCCCCTTCTATCTTAAGAAACTACTCTAAGACTTCTTATTTTTAAATCCTTTGTTATACAAATGTGAACTTGAGTATTTTATTAGGTATTGCAACCTTATATATATATCAAAGATAAACAAAAAAAAGGATCACTTTTGTAAAAGTTTTTCATCGTTCTAATGTTAAAGAGTAGGACATCAATTTAAAATCCAAAGATCCAAAAACAAATTTTACTCTTAGCAATAACTCAAACCGAATAGAAAATTTCCATTTTTCCATCCAATACCAATTTGCTGAAATTGATTTAACTTATTAAGTCAATTTCAACAAATAGGCATATTGGACTTCTTATTGATATTATTTAAAATGTTAACTGTATTGACTGAAGTGTTTTAAAATGGAAATTTTCTGAGGCAAATACATTAATCTACTTAAAAAGCCTTTTCTTAGTAGTTATTCTGAGAAATAAAGTCGAATAAAAATATCCAGTTAATTTTTAAAGTATAATGGTTTGTTGTTGATAAAAAAGAGACATAACTGCTTTTCATGCTTGCTTCGTTGTATGTTAATGCATTGGCAACTTATCAATGTCTAACACATGAATCGCATTTCCCTTTTATGGTGTTGCTGCGTGTGCATCCATATTACCATCCTATTTGCTTACATCCTTACTAATACAATGCACAAATACTAAAGGAAAGTTATCAGCACGGTCAGAGCCTTTTTCAACCACCCCGATGTCCTAGGCACTTCAAATTTTACACACCCCTCTCCCTCCACTATTTTCAGAGCACCCTTCTTCTTCAGTTCTTACTTTGCCAGTTTTGGTTCATGAGGGATTTTTCTTAATTCTCTTATACTTTTCCCTTTCTTTGCTTTTGCTCTTTGGGAAGCTTTTCCATTATGCATCAACTATAAACCCTCCGTGTCCTGGACTGGCAACAGGCAGAACGTAAGGAAAGAATAATGGCTTGGTTTGACCAATCTTGTTCATTTATTACCTTGGGACATCACGGACCACCCACCCTTTTGAAAATTAATTGTAAAGTAAATTAAAGAAATCGTTTACAATAACAACATATAAAATATACGTGATTGTTTTAACTGTTTTCAACTTGTTAATTATCATCTTTTTCATCGATTTTCACTTTACCATCTTTTACACTTTTAGACATTCTTATTCTTTGCTGAGTCACTGTCACTGTACTTGTACAGCAAAGGTTTTCTTCGAGGTTAGATCATTGTAAAATCATCAATGGCATCTATGTAATCAACTTTCATTATAATATCATTTAGAACGCACATAGCATCATCAAACTATTAAGTTTCCATAGTTCATCGCTCTTCAGATTTTAGTATCCTAAGGGCAGAAACGTTTCTCTCATGACTCGCTAAGCGATCGTACCTTCGCGTAGTTATAATTTTCCTTTGGGGGGGAGGGGCCCACTTTGGTCCTTTTAGTCCCCAAATCTTTTTCGCCCTGAGCATTAGCCTAGCTTGCTTAAGTGGAAATGGGACTCTGAGTATGGATCTGAATAAAAACTATTTTATGTCATCTTTATGATTATAATTTAGATAAAAGAATTCATTTATAATAATTTCATAGTAATAGATAACATTACTAAAATGGCTTAAGAGGAAGAAATATTATTATCCAAGTAATAATTGTTGCTAAGTAATAAAGTTACTTTATTTCATTTTACACTGCTCTTGGATTATGTGGAAAGCATTCCCTTTTTACGATTCAAAATAATACGTTTTTTTGCGCTGTTTTTTTAACAAGGGTTTTTGAAGAACGCATCTACCACGTAAAAATAAAAAGTACGTGTACTTATAATTTAACTAACAAATGGAGTTTTTAAATTGAAATTCTATTCAATAGATTGTGAGACAACATCAGACCGAACAATCTCTTCGCGTTATAAGCGTCTCCTTTCGGAATTTTAACTCAATCTAAAGAATGATCTTTTCCACCTCATTATACTATCAAGCAGCCCAAAGTACCAAAGTTTCTGCCGGTGCTTGTTTTAATTTAACAAGGTGCATCAACAAAAGGGTCATTTCATTCCTTTTTCTGACTCCAAATTACGGAATTTTTCTCTATTGCCATTCAACTAAAGGTAAAGGAAGGAATTCTCAAGTGAGGAGACAATATGGCAAGTGCTCACAGCAATATATTTGTAAGTACTAGTGAGACAACTGAACAAAAGGGTTGAGTGATTTGATTTTTTATTAACTTCACGTTCTAAGACAAGGGTTTCCAACCTTTTTCGCCTCATAGACTCCTTGCAAGATTTTTCGTCTTTGGGACCCTTGCTTATCTGATATTACATTTTTGCACATTTATCAATTTAAATGTCTTTTTGACTGCTAGTATGGAGCAACTTACGTTCAAATATTTAAATTTTTGGCTGTAGTGAATTATAGGGTTTTTTAAAACTTAAGAAACATGTACTTCATTTTAAATTTGATGACACATAAAATAACTGAACAAAAAACAAAAATGCCTTTAATGGGAGAGATGATCTGGCGCATCACACACATTAACAAATTTTCAACATTTGGTATCAATCTTGTCTAGTGTAACCCTAAGTTCCTGAATTTCCTCAGTTAATAGGGCATAAAACATACATATACACTACTGATCATTATAAAATTGCTACATCAAGAAGGCGACGTGCTACAGACGTGAAATTTAAACGACAGGAAAAAAGTGCTGTGATATGCAAATCATTAGCTTTTCAGCGCATTCAGACAAAGCAGGAACCAGTAGCGACACCTACAATACGTTTAAATGAGGAAATTGCTCAACTGGTTTCTCATACACGAATTGCATTTGAATGTTGTTACCTGGTGAAAGTTGTTGTGATGCCTCGTTTCAGAAGCAGAGATGCGAACCAGCACGTTTCTGACTTTGATAAAAATAGAATTGTTGCACTGGAATTGCGATTTATCGAATCACAGTATTGAATCCGAAGAGCTGTAACAACAATTTATCTAAAGTTTATCTGTGATAGGAACAATGGTAGACCTAGACTCTTGACTGTACCTTCTGGTGCAAAATAAGATATCCGTTCAGATAGTGTTGGTCATTTTTTACTAAATCAAGAAAAACAATGTCGTTATCAAAGAGAGGGATCCAAAGAAAAGCAGAAAACATATTGTGGCAAATAAGGCAAAACGCTATGTCAGGCTTACTTTGGATCTTTCCACCAAAATTAGAGTGAAATTTAACTGAAAAGTGAAATATTTTGTAAACAATAAAGTATTATTGAAGTAAAATAAAGTTTTGTACTAGGAAATAGCTTTTCATCATTGAAGAGAACACTAAAACCTGTAAGTGCAAATTTTATCCCCTTTATCCCAATATCCTATTTAGAAGACGGGTTAGATTTCTAAAATAAAATATAATTTTTTTTCAAATTTTGATATATCTAGTTTTTATTTAGGTTTAACTAACTTCAGAAAATATAATTCTACTCAAATTTGAATAAAATAAATAAAATGGGATAAAACGGGTTAAATTAAGAATATTTTTTACGGAATCTACTTTATATATATCGACTGGGTTTTGTCCAAAAATATATCCATTCTGAAATACTATATCAAACCAGAATGAAAACAGTATATATATATATATATATATATATATATATATATATATATATATATATATATATAAATTTCTATTCCACCAAATATTTCGAAATTTCGGGGGGTCATCCCGACCATGAATAAAGTATCCGAGGGAAGAAGAAATAGGAGAGGATATTCTGACACCACGGATCATCCAAAAAGGATAATCTCTCTAGGATTCCGACACAAAGTTAATTTAAAGGAAAACTTTGAATACAACCTTCATAGCTGTATAAATGATTTATAGTAGTGATTCTTAGACTTTCAATTGATTCGATCCTCTTTTACGTATTAGCTTGACATTGCTGATACTCAAGATTTTGAATACACCTTCCTGACACTCAACACATAGCTGAATGATTTAAAGGTTCCTCAATAATTCTAAGACAACTTCTGTTACTTATATATATATATATATATATATATATATATATATATATATATATATATATATATATATATATATATATATATATATATATATAAGCAGAGTTTCTAAAAAATTTCCTTTAAGAAAAAATAGAGTAAACATCTATTAAGAGAGAGAGAAATTTACAAAACACTAATTTTAAATAAAAATATAATATACTTAATTCTATTAATTAAAACTTTTAATGGGAAAGATGGTACCGTATTTCTTTTACAAGTGTTGTTATATTAAGTGTAATATTTGAAATCGGCAATCTCAATTCCGATTCTACGCTTTTCAGATGGTTTCTGTACTTATTTTTCAGATAAAAATTGAAAATTCTCTTTCATACAAATAAATAGCTTTGAGTAAGTGAATATTAACGTCGCCCTATTCATCTACACGAGGACTTTTGGTGACGAATCTCGTAATTTTGTACTTCGTCAAGTGAAGAGGACGACATTTGTGCTGTCACCCTCTTCTCCTTAGTTCCACACAACACTAAAGGAATGTGTCAGAGATTATAACCACGACCTAAAAGTGATCACTCCTGCCTGGAGGTTGTTACTGGCTTATTTAGATACCGCCGCAGTACTCCACCAGCGAATGAAGGAGATATTTGTTGCTATGGTGAGCTGTTACTGTTGCGTCAAGTGAGTCTGACCACCTTTGGTTGCTCTTTTTGTGGGTAGATGGTGTCATGACAGATCAGAAGGTTTAAGTTTTTCTTTTCAGTCAAGGTCACCAATTTCAGAGATTAGAACCTATGACCTAAGGATTCGTAAGCACGTAACATACCACTAGACAAAAGTAATCACTCCTGTCCTGAGTCTGTTACTGGCTCATTTAGGTACTACTACAGGAGGCCAGTTGAGCCTCGATACATTTAACATGCATCGGCCCTCCTCTGCACGACAGGTCTTTAGCAGTTCTAGGCTCGAGCTCATGATACTTCAGCCACGAGTCCGATTGACTAGACTACGGGGTCCACAAAAGTAGTTTTGAAGAATGAATTAATACTCCTGTCGAAATACATGTTTTATTATTGTTTTCATTGGGAGCCACATCTTTCAATTTTTCCATGATCTATTTTAAGTCTGTAGAAGAGGATAATATCTGGACATTAAATTAGAAACCTTCGCGGACCCTAGGGGATCCACGGACTACAATTTAAAAACCGCTGATTTAGACATTTTTACACAGCACAAAATACTATTCCCGTCAAAATATTCTGTAGAATATATTCAAAAACACACACAATCTACAATTAGATTTTCTGAAAGATTTTAGAAAAATATGTGATTTAGCAAGAAATATATATATATATATATATATATATATATATATATATATATATATATATATATATATATTTATTTAGCATTTTCTTACAAAGATTGAAATATTTTGATACTTATTAAATTAACAGAATTTTAATTTCTTAGCGGGTAATAGCTTTTGCGGCTCCATATCTTATATCAATCAAGCAACTATTGTGTAGTTTGAATATTGAGTTTATTCTGTTATCGAAGAAACCATGTGTTTGACTTTTTATTACTCTCGTACTGACTCTTAATCATATTACTATATTCATACATGTACTATAAATGAAATTAATTTGTGTGTTGTTATTTCACCCTATCTTACATTTTTTCTATGAATATTAAACTAGAATTGTTAATACATTGATTATTTTAGTCGTCAGTAAAAGTATTGGATATTTTTAAGTAATTAATTTTGGTCTTACATGAAGAAAATTATGATGTTTTGTTAACAGCTTTGTATGCTATAAAAATGTTAATTATTAACTTATTTATATGAACTCACATTTGCATGTTTTTGAAAAAAGAATGCATTTTATTCTTTGTTTTAAGCTGAATATTCTAAGATTTTCAACTGATTATCTTGTATTTTCCCCCTTAATTTTGTAAGTATTGACAATTATTTAAAAATGAAAGTTTTCTTGGTGCAAGAAAATATTCTTTGTTATCCTGGTGCATAGCAAATTTAGTGATACTATATTGCTAATTAGTATATTTGATTTAGGTGTAAATAAACCTTAGAGATCTAATTTAAACATTTTTCATATAGAATTAAAAAAACTATAAAGAGTAAATTTTTTAAAAGAGCTAGACTTAATTAATGTATGGTTTTTTATTAATGTTTAGAAAAGAATCTTAATTGCTATTTTTCCTTGCTATGTATGAATTAAAAAGTAAATTTTGTTATTAATTAAACTCTAAAATTTGTTATGAAAGTTTTTTATTTTGTTTAATATGTTACTTGGCTATAGAAAAAGACAAGTATCATATAATAGTAACCATATTGAAATGACTTCACCTTAAAGTTGAAGTAATGATTTGTGTACTTTTATAATTTATAGTACTTCTATCCTAAACCTATATAAAATAATACATTTCATATATATATGTAATTCGTATTGAATACGAATTCGATGTTGTCAACTTGGTGAGTTATTAATATATTTGGCGATAATACGTAAGTACTAAGATAACTCACCAAGTTAGCAGCCCAGATTTTGCATGTGTCGTACTTGCTGAATCAGCAACAGTGTGCATCGTTTTGTATAATGTCACCTGGGTCAAATTATTGAGACCTTAACCATATCAAATTACTGGGACTTTTTCTTTAGTTCATATGAATTGTATTTGGTACTTGCATATTATCACAACCCTTAATGGTGACATTATATGAAATGAAGCACATGGTTGCCAATTCAGAAAGTACGACACATAGGAAATCAGGTTTACCGAATTAGTGAGTTATTAATAGAGTTGGCGATTGTTATGTTAGTACCTGTGATATTAAATTTTTGATAGATTTAGGGAAAGGGATAAAAAAAATTCAAGCCTACAGTAATGGATATCTTATAAATTTAAACCCCCTTATAAAATTTAGATTTTTCCTTATGAAATGCAATCATTATTTTAAAGTTATGTATGTAAAATTTAATTACAACTTATCTAATTGATTCTATCTTTTAGATACATCATTCTACTGAAATATGGGCAAATGTTCCTCACAAACTGTCTTTTTTTTTCAAACTTTGAATTTGGAAGTAAAGTATAAATTGTTTTATTTATTCTTAACTAGCTGCATGGCACGGCCTTGCACGGGCTTTCTCTACTTTTATAAATTTTCCCTTCCCTTTACAAAATTAGCACTTCCATTATTCTTTTTCGAAACCACTTTGACTTGTTTTTCTTTCCCCTCCGCTTAAGCCTGGGCTTTTACTGAGAGTGTAACTTAATTTCCTCTTTCCTTCATGACGCCAGCACTTTTGTGCGGGTGTGTGCGCATACGATGTGAATGATTGCTATAATGTCATTAAAATTCCCTTTTTCGAAATTTTTTAACTTCTTTCCTCTTCAGTTACCCCCTGCGTTGCACGAACGTTTTTGGATGTATAACATATTATCATGGAAATTCCCGTTCTCCTCCAGCTGTTATCACTTCCTCTTGTGTTTGCATTATTTCTATATTAACATCATTACAATTCCCTTTTTCGAAATTTATTCCACAGCTTTCCATTGTCAGACACCTTTCTTTTATCTCTCTAGAGCCCTGCATTACAGTGGCTTTTTTAAGTGTAGAACTATTCCCCTCCCCCTCCCCCATTATTTATAAATGATGAATTAAAAAATCTTAGATTGCTATTGAAATGATTTTTTTTTCTGATCGTTTGAATGTTTGATTAAACATATGTAAGCATAAAAAAACACTATACATATATATATATGGTGAAAAGCCTATATTCCTAGTTTACATTCACTAAAAATACATTCAAAAACAAAAGAATACTGTCTGATAAAAATATTTTAGTATTTTATTACAATTTTGTAGTTTTTCTTTCCACTGTGTTTAGTAAATCATTTAAACATGTATTTGACGGAAAAAAAGTATATTATGCAAAACTAACATATTCATTATTTTAACAATAATTATTTTCTTAGAGCTTAAAATAATAAAAGGGATTTGGTATTTTCATTTACTCAATCATCCATTATATAACAATTTCCTTTTCAGATTTTGAAATAAAAAAAACTGATTAACAAAAAATGTTCATTGAGCAATTAGTTGTGACATATCGTTATATTAAAAAATGACTGTAAAAGAAAAATCTCGTTTATTGATAAAGACTTATTTAATACTTAAAAAGATTGTTAAATGATTAAATCAATATATAAGCTATATATTAATTTTATTATATTAATTATAAAATATTTTTTTCTATATTTGTGGTCTCAAATTAAATAATAATTTAACAAAAACAAATATTTCAATGTAAGTGAGAAAATTAGCCAGCTATAAAGCAAACAGAAATGAATATGAATGTAAATAGAAATAAAAATTATATTTTATTCTTAATAACATTATGTGGAACTAATTTGATATTGGAGTGCTATGGACCAAATGCTGTTTGGTGCTATTCTAAATTGAACCAAACAGCTCTTGTTGTCAAGGGATGTGGAAACCAAGATGGCAACCTAGCTGTAACAAATCATCAGGAAAATAATTTTAAAGACCTGTTTTGAAATCTATGGACATTTTTTTTCAAGTAAAAAATATAGGAATAGATTGAAAATAACCAGTATCAATCACACACACAATAATTAATATCAATGTAATATAATTATTATATATAATAATTATATTATACTTAAAATAATTACATAGCATATCTTAAAATTAATCACCAATGAATATCAATTAATAATTGCTGAAAACTTGCAGTATTTCCAAAACTGTGAGCTCCTTTAATTAATTTAATGGAACAAGGAATGTTTAAAAATGTATTATTTAAAAGTAAAATAAAGTGGAAATGTACATTTTGCAGCAATAATTAAAAGCACAACCCTCATATTCTTAAAAATATATATACTCTGGTACTCACCAATGATATTAGAAATATCAATAGTCAAAAATAGCATAAAATGCAACAGAAGACTGAAGCAGTCAGTAGAGCAAGATTTATTAATGAAACATCTCTACGCACCTCTCATATATGTACAATATATATGCATTGGGGGGGGGAAGTTCCTGGTGATTTCTTTAAGTATAAAACTTTCAAAACAATGGCTCTATTTATTAAGTCGTTTAATATTTAAATACAAAGCGTATATTCGTTAAAATGATATTTATTACAAGAATTAAAAGATACATAAAACCACATACGTTAATATATTTAAAGCGTATGATGTAATTTAATATGCACACAAATGCAATGTCAATGAGTTGTCAATAGTATTATTAAGTTAATAATACTATTGACAAGGATTTCATTTACCCAGTATTCGGCCATCCTGTGTCGTTTGATACTAAAATCAACCAAGAGATTTTTTTAAGTACATTGATGTAGTTGCGATAGTCGGTTGATCAATGTTGTACTTTTTCAGAAATTTTTCAATTATATCGTAAATTTTAATTTTATTCTTGAATTTTTCCTGGTTTTATAACAGCTTGATTTTCAACCAATAAAGAAATTAAAATGTTCAAAGAATGGAATCTTAGAGACTTTTGTATGTACATATTCTAGTAGTAATCTCTATTTTGTGCAGAATTTCGAAATCTTAGCCTGGATGATTGGTATTTGAGATAGTTTTTGCTCCACTTTTATGATATTCTTTTGTTGTGCAAGAAAAACATTTAATGAATTTTCATCAAATGTTTAATCACGTGTACTATACTAATTAGTTGGATTGCGATTTTTTTAATTTTTTTCCTTTCTAGTTCAAGATCTTTTTTTTTATTTATATCCTCTGTAGATGATGAGTCTGAAATATCCTCATCCTCTACTTCGTGTAAATATTCTAGGTCTTCTTCCAACGTTAAGCATCGTATTTTTCCATGCGCAAATTATATGAAGTAAACAACACAAACTTACAGTATAAAACATATTGTAAAACACAAAAATCCCAAACGACACTTATTAGACTAATTTTTCACAACATTACGAATTTATACATGAATTTATGAGCATATAAGCAATTATTATTTCTTACCTGCTGAAGTCATTTGGTTTTTTAGTCTCTAGCTAATTCAGCAGAAGCAATTGTTCGAAGAGTAAGCATGTTCTGCCCTCTATAACAATTATTTGAAAAGAGTCACTCCTTTTCCTTTAAAACATAAAAATGAAATCATTTGATCTAGGTGTAAATATCTTGCAAATTAAAAAAATACTAATTTATAACCAACAATAAAAGTAGGAAAAATTAAAAGTTTGAGTTGATAAAAGAATTGAAGTTTTAGTTGAACATCATGAAATTGAAGTTTTAGTATAATTGAAACATAACCTGAAGAATGTTTAAAAAATTCAGAATTTATTATGTTGCGTTTTCACAACCCGGGTCTTAAATATATAAACATAGCGGAATCATTTTGAAATCTCACAAAAAGAATTTGTAATTATAAATACTTGGTAAGCACATTTTTATATCCAATTAAAAATATTAATTTCAATAAAATTTCGAGCGAGAAATAAGAAAATGCCTTAGGTGCATGGCAGATTGAATTACTCTAATTTCAATCATTGCCGCGTCTCAGTGAACCATTATTTTCCAGTGGTAATTGTTTTTAACAAAAATTATTAAACGACATTCTGTGCTGTAAAAATAGATCTAAATCAAACCCGGAATCAATAACTGTCTGAAAATGGTAAACAAACGATACAAATATTAATACATAAAGAAATAGTTTAGCTCCTCAAGCAATAAAAAAAATCTAACATGATGAAAATAGGGGGCAGAGTAGGCCTAAATGCGGCGGGATGCCGACAGTAAAATTAATGTCGATAATACTTAAGAGAGAGAAATAAAACCATAATCCATAACAAACAAATATTTATTATGACTAACATAGGTAAACAACAATAAAAAATTAACAATGAATTTAAAGGTAAATAGTATTAGACAAAGAGAGGCACTTTAAGCAATGAAACACTTTCTACGACGGAACGATGGGAGAAAACGTCCGCTCGGGAAGAGAAAACTTAAAGAAGTGATGCGTTGTAGGGGGGGAGGTGACAAGCGAAAATAGTGAGGGTGTACAAGGTACAAACATCCCAGGTCCGGATGAAATACTTATTTCTTCATTTACATGCATAGAAGCAAATTTTAGCAAAAAACATGATTGCAAAAAATTAATATGCAGGCATATTCCCTCAAGTTTACATACAAACATGGGCTATTACACAATATAAATGAATAATTACAGTTAAATAAAAAATATTAAACACAGTACAAAAAATAATAAAGATTGAAAAGAACACATATTTATCAGTTAAACAAATCAAATATAAATGCAAAAAAAATTATGGTAATAATATATGAATGACAAAAAAATTATAATTACAAATACACATTTTCATTCAATTTGCAAGATGCAGATATCTCTGACATTTCTTTTAATTATTTTTCCATCAGGGAGTTTAAGATTAACAACTCTTATTTTGTTGTCATTACCATAAAAAACTTCTAAAATTCTACCAGTAAGCCAGTTGGTACCAGGAAGTGATTCATTCTTAATTAACACGAGAGTACCTATCTCAACATTATTTTTCCTAAATCTCCATTTGCTCCTTTCTCTTATAAATTATTTAAATAATTTATTTTCCAAACCTTCCATCTCTGCTGGAAAAGCCAATTAACTCTTTGCCATCTGATTAATCTATTTTCTTTAACATTAATTAAATCAGACTCTACTCTAGCCGTAACAGGTCGACCAATTAAAAAGTCACAAAGTTTCAAAATCATCGAAATCGGATGAAAGTGGTGATAGGGGTCTCGAATTTACAACAGCTTCAATCTCGGCAAGTAAAGTAATAAACTCTTCAAGTTTCAAGTTTGAATATCCAGCTACACGTTTTAAATGAATTTTAAAGGACTTAGGTCTACACAGTACCCTAAAATTTCATTTTTACCGAAAAAATTTTTTTGACATGTTTTGGTGGCCCATATCATTGAGATGCTTGCCACGAAATTTCAGATCTGTTAGCAAATTAGTTTTTAAGATATTTGAAGTTTTATGAGCTATGGTTTTGGTTTCGGTTTCCTTTTAAAGCATTTTTTCACACTTAAGTTGAATTAATTAAAAATATTTTTGAGCTTTTTTAGTTTGAAATGGTTATTAATTTCAATTTTCATTACTAAAATAATTTCTGCTTGATTATGTTTTGAGTTTTTTGAGTTCTCATAATTAATTAATAAAGATTAATTTCATGGCGAATTTTTGCTTTAAAAATAGTTTATATAACTTAAAAGCTTTATTATTTTTTCCTGTAGAAAAAATGCCATGGCAAATGCGTTCTGGGTTTCTGTGAGAAATAACATTTCGAAGAGATGGAATACTACTGAAAATGATGTATCAAAAATCAGTCCTCAGCTGATTCTGCAATTAGACTTCCGAATACAAGTATTCTGAATTCAAATGCTGCAGATATAACTGAATATTTCCTTGATGTACCAAACTACATTATACTAAACATATTGTAGTACTATAGTTAAGTATTTTAAAGTCGTACGACAAGAGCTAAAACTTCCTAAAAACTGCCCCAATTTAAAACTGAAAAAATTAAATTTTATGAGAAAACCTGACTATTTTTAGCTTAGAAGTTACTATCATTATTATTTTGTACATGAATTCTTCGTGTTTCAAAACTTTTGTGAAATATTAGGTTAAGATAAAGCTGAATAAACTGACGACTTAACAAATGCTATAAATATTATGCAAAAATTTATTTTAGATTAAAAATATAATTTTCAGTCATATTTACTAAAAAAATAGTGTTTTAATGTAGAACATACATTGGAAAATAACATATTAAAAATTATTTTACGGGCATTATAAGTTTTTGTTTTATGACTTTACACACTTTAAATGCGTTTTTCTCAGACTTTTAATTTTGAAGGTATAAGTATTTTCTAATCCCTAAGGCTTTTTTCCTGTTCAAGATAGAGCCTTGAATTTTCTGTATATACTCCCAAATGTATGTTCTATAAAAGTTAGTATGGATTTAGGGCTGAGAACTCTAGTTATTTTTCTAAAAAATGCTAAAGTTGATATTTAAAAAAATTTCGTGTTTTTTCCTGGTTTTTCTAGAAAAATATATATTAAAAATCAACAAGGGAATAGATTTTTAAATCCATACTAAATATTGTTTGTAATAATCTAAGAATCGTAAATAATTTAAAATTACTAAAAATTTTTAAAAATTGAGTATTTTATAAGAGTTTGAAAAAACTTCAAAAATTCCTAATTTTTTAAAATTGTAAAATAATGGCTGATCAAACTGACTTTTTGCTTACAGAATCAGCTTAATAATATAATTTTAATATAAAACATCAATTATTTTTTTTTTACTGTAAATGTCTCCAAAAAAAATTTTTGAAAAAGGTACAGTGTAGCCTTAACACCTGATTCCCATAAACCACCAAAATTTGGGGACCTTGGAGGAATAAAATTCCAGTCTATATGTTCATCATTAAAATAACTAACTAATGTTTCATCAGGAGATTTAACTAAATCTTGAAATTTTTTTAATTCAATATTTGCCACTACAAATGTTTTCCCATTATCGGAAAAAATCTTAGAACTCTTGCCTCTTCTTCCAAAAATATTTTCAAGCAGGCAATGAAAGCTTTTTTGAGTCAGACTTCGGCTTGATTGATTTGTTTAAGAGACAAAGGACCCAGAACTGGTTCATTTTTTAAAGATCTTACTTTCAGCAGGAATCGGACAATAAAACTAATTACACGGATTAATTTACAATAGTTATTGGTAATGGAAATGATATGATAACATAACTTGAATTCACTGGAGAGCAATAAGTTTTTTGGATGGAGGAATTTTAAAAATTCCTTTTTCACTTCACAGTCATTAATGTTCTCTAAAAGTTCATCATTTTTTAAAAATAGAAGGACCAGGACCCTTCCACCACAAAGGGGAGTTTATTAAATCTGAAACATTTAAACCTCTAGACACGAGGTATGCAGGATTATTTTCAGAAGAAATAGGATGACATGAAAAGTTCACAGTTAACTCTTGTATTTTTGCAGCTCTATTAGCTACAAAGACTTTGAGCAGATGAAGGGGGGAGTCTTAAACCAGCTCAATGCAATAGTAGAATCTGAGAACAGAATTACTTGAGAGAGGTTCATTTTTAAGGTGTTTGTAACTTTTCTTACTAGCTTGGAAAGTAGAAGGCATGCTGATAGCTCTAATTAGGGAATGGTTAAAGTCTTGAGAGGTGCTACTCTTGATTTACTACACATAAGTTGACTGGGACGATCACCGTTGTTTTTAATCACAGAAACATAAGTAACACAGTACCAAATCCCTTCTCCGACACATCACTAAATCCATAGACAATTATGCTTTCTAGATTTTGTGATAGAACAAATCTTATAATTTTAGCTTTTCCAAAACAGGTAAAGATTGCACAAAAGAAACCCATTCTGCGGCAACAGGAACAGGAAGTTTCTCATGCCATTCCAATTTTAAGAGTCATAATTGCTGCATGAAAAATTTAGATTTGCTGATTACAGGTTCTAGGAGACCAAGTGGTCGAAAATACGTGCGATCTGGGCGAGCACATCTCTCTTCGTAAAGATATGATTGGTCGTAGGAGATACTTTAAAACAAAAGGTGTCAGATGAATTATTCCACAAAACACCCAAGGTTTTTGTGATACTTCCTTCAGATGATCGATCGAAGTGTAGATCAGGGAAATCATTAGTGGAATATGAAAAACACCATTTGTGTGCAGGGGCATTCCAGCACTATTAAATAGTTGAGTGAATTCAATCTTTAGTGATTCCAGTTCATTTAAACTGGAACACACACTTAAGATGTCATCCAAATAAACATAATATAGGACGATGTCAGCTGTTTTGGGAAAGTTTTCCCTTTCATCAAGCGAAAGTTGCTTTAACACTCGTGTGGAAAGGTAACATGCAGGAGTAGTTCTATATGTTTTTAATTTAAAAATTTGGGCAGGTTCATTCAGACATTTTTTCCAAAGATTTTTTTTAAAATGTCTCTGATAGGGATGGATCTAACATATGATATATACATATGACTAATGTCACAGCTGAAAAAATAGGCATGCTTTCTGGCACGAAGCATTATAGAAAATAGATCATCTTGAATATATATAACTCCACCTTTACACAATACATCATTAAGAGAGATGTCAAGGTCAGTTTTTTGCGAGCCGTTAAAAACTACTCTTAAGAGACGAGAGCGGCTCCCTGCTCTAAGAACACCGTGATGAGGAAGAAAGAATCATTCTTCTAATGTTATATCTGCTATGTTTGTGATATCTTCCATGTGGTCTAAACTAAGATATTCTTTGTTGAATTTTGTATAAAGATTATTCAATTTAGGATCGCGGTCTAGACGTCTCCATAATTGATTAAGGCGTTTAGAAGCAATTGTGATCTGGAATCCCCTAAATTAACATTTTCCTGAATACATTTCCTTGAATGGTAGAGAAACAAAATATCTGCCACAAGGTTTTCTAAAATGTGTTTTTTCAGTGTTTTTCGCAGTAAGATAGTTCATCCCTAATTATAGGTTGCTCTTCAGAGATATTTTCTGTTTCCCAGAAAGAGCTTAAAGTTTTATCTAAAATGTAGAAAGAAAACAATGTTTAAAATAACACGGTGCGTCGATGTACAATCCCGTGACAACATAACCAAATTTGAAATCAATTGATCTAAAATTACTATTTGAAACTCGAATTTGTTTTGTTCCAAAGATATCGAAAAAGTATTACTGAAAATCAGGCACAAGATTTCAGATGGCTGGTTAAATCCTTCATCACAGCCAGAACAATTCCTTGGGGAATGACTTAATCTGAAATATTTATTTCTTTGATGGATGCATTTTTATTATTTCTGTAGTAAGAAACATATTAACATTTTAATTAAATGTTCTATCTGAACTTGAAACAGACGCCCTTGCTAGATAATTTATTTTTGCTAAGGAGTTATTCAAACCTTGAACAGTGAAATCCGTTTTTAATTTTTCTGATCCTAAACGCTCAGCTGAGCACAGGGTTAGAACGGAGTTTTAAAAGCCCTCGTGTAGCTGAACAGTGCGACGTTAATATTAAATCAATCAATCAATAGAACGGAGTTTTAAGAAGCAGAATTGAAGACACGCCTTAATTTCAATCTTCCTTGGTCTCTATTAACGTAAATAACAGCTGTCGGGTGTAACCCCTTTTCCGACCCCCATGAAATACTTCTTTTACGTTGAAGCTAAGGCTATTGCGCGCCTGTTGGGTTTAAAGATAAAGTCTTCCGATGAAGGTTGGAGGACATTTTCGATTCGCAGGGTGGAAACAATATTCTCCTTTTGGGGAGCTAATTCGTTTCACACAGAAAATCACCGTGAATTGCGTTTTTATTGTTAGCTCTACATGTAATACAGCTGTAAGAACTGGGACAGTTATTTATATAATTAGGTGATAAGCAACGTTTACAGATGTGGTTATTTCTTACAAATTCTTGTCTTTCCTGTATGGAAAGATTTTTAAATCTAATGTATTTTTACAACGGGTGAGAGGAATTGCACTCAGGAAATAAACACCCTTTTTTTTCATGCTTTGCAAGAAATGTTTTTGACTTGATGGAATTTTTCATATTTGGAAAGTAAGTATATTTTGTAACTTACTGGGATATTTTTTGTATCGAAATCGGTTTTACGAATAGATTCTAATTGGATGCATCTAGTTTCTAAAAATTAAAAGAAATCTTGCAAACGAGGAATTTTTTTTCTGTTGTTTTTAGATTTTGTTGGAATAGTCTTTGCGATTCCCTATCTATTTTGGAGTTTAACATACAGTAGGCAAAATGTTTATTTGTACACTTAAAATTTTGTATGTTCTTCAAAAATAAATTAAGCAGTATAACTAAAAGTTATTGAGATACATTTAAATTGTTTTAAAAAATAAGATTCTTTCACAATAAAAAATAAAATAAGCATTTATTTCAAATAAGTGAATTTTTTTTAAAAAAAAATTATACAAAAGAGAGATTATTTGTACACACACTTGCTTAGTAAACATTCACAAAACATATGCAGCAATGTAATGAAATTTCGATACTTCGTATACAGTCCAATGGCTTTTATAACTGCTTCAAGACACCTTGCCATTGACTCAATTAATTTCTTTGTGATTTCTGTGTCAATGGAGTTCCAAACTTCTTGAAGTTTTGCTTTTAAGTTCTCTTTATTTGTTACATTCTTTTTCCGAACTTCAGTGTCCAAATGCATTCATACATTTTCTATAGGATTAAGATCTGGAGATAGTGGAGGTGCTTCAAGTCGCCTTGGACCATGATAAAGCAACCAGGTCTTAGTAACTATAACTGTGTGCTTCGGATCATTGTCTTGTTGGAATATAAAAGTGTTCTCCATGCTCACAATTTCTTAGCACTATCTAACAAATTATGTCGCACCATATTGATGTAAGCTAAAGCATTCATTTTATTGTCAATAATTGCTAAGTTACTTGCTCCCTTCTGAGCCACACAACTCCAAACCATAACACTTCTGCCACCGTGTTTTAAAGTGGGAAGTACATTTTTGGGTTCAAGAGCTGTTTTCTTTTTTCTCCAAATTTTTCGAATACTTGGTGGTGTAAAAATCTCAAACTTGCTCTCGTCAGAAAAAAAAACCTTTATCCAAAAATTCCATGGGCTTATTTTTGTGCTTCATGGCAAATTCCAGACATCTTTTCCTGTTTACATCTGTTGACGCCTGCGTAATGATGACTGCGAGTATGACGTATGCGTGAAGATGCCTGCGTGCGCACCTGCCAGCCGGATGATATATTCGGAGAAGCTGAAGGATTTCAGTTTTGCTGACGTGGAAAATAACTACTTTACATCGAAAACCACAATATAACTTATGTTTCCTTTTGGTTTTTATTAAAATTTTAGTCGGAAAGACTTGGTCCGTCAAATTATTTAAACTCGTGACACTCACGAACATTTTTTGGTCCTGTCGGCCTGTGAGTCACGAACTAAAGCGAGATGGATATTTTAAAATTAAACAAAACTAAAACTTCCTTAAAAGGAAGTATTACTAGAATTGCAACCTTCATGGACAACGTGTCCGAACATGTTGACATAACCGAGCTGGAGGTCAAACTCAAAAAAATTGACCAACTCCAGAGGAAAATTGAAAAATTGAAAGAGCTACTTTTTGGATTAGAAACCGCAAAACCAACAGAAGAAGTGGAATTCGAAGAAGATTTATACAAATGTGAAACACGTCTGGCCGATTTGGAAGTAAGAGTTAAAAAATTGATTAAGTCTATTAATGCATCATTGTCTGTGACTGCAGTTGAAAAAAGCAAATACGAAAACGGAACTTTTGCTCAAACGAAAATTCAACCTATAATACTTCCCACCTTTTCGGGAAAATATGAACAATTTAGTAACTTTAAATCCCAATTTGACGATTTAATTACAACTAACGAACAACTGACTCAGTCACAGAAATTGTATTATTTAAATTCCTGTCTATCAAATGAAGTTAAAGAATTTGCCTCCACTTTCGATACATTTTCTTCTTTGTATGAAGCACTCGAATCCCGATATGATAACAAAAGATTGATTATCGATATTCATGTGCAACATATATTAAATTATAAGAAGATAGAACGTGAGAATCCGAAAGAAATTCGTGAAATGATTGATTGCATTAAAAAAAACTTACGAGCTCTAAAATTATTAAACTATGAACAAAATAATTTAGTTAATTTATTTTTATTAAATATTATGCTAAAGAAATTGGATAATGAATCACAAAAAAATTTCGAACTGAGTTTAAAAGCATAAGATGTTCCCACATTTGATGAATTTATTGCATTTTTAGAACAACGCGAAACCATTCTTTTATCCGTAGAAAAAAATTGTATTGTCGAAACAAAAACGATATTAAGAAAACCTAACATATATTATTTAAAACAGAAACCAATCTTTTAATGAATCAATCTGTTGAAAACAAGAGTTGCATAGTTTGTAAGGATAAAACTTCACATCCGATATTTCGATGCAAAAAGTTTCTAGAATTGAACCCCGAAAAACGATTAGACCTAGTACGTCTGCATAAGTTATGTGATCTGTGTTTGCGAAAAAACCACAAAAGGATGCAATGTACTTCGACGTATATGTGCCCATGTGGCAATAAATATTCTCGCTCCCTCTGTACTGCGGCAATAGGTGACCGAAGAAAAGGGGTTATTCCCCCCGCCGAACTTCCAGTACTAACAAACCCGGGGGACCGGGAATCGGATGTGGTGGATTCTTCCACACGGAACACAGTTTTGAGTAGCACTGCTTCTCAACATAGAAAGAACGTGTTAATATCGACTGGTAGCGTTTTCTTACGAAATAATGAAGGCCGAGAACTAAAATATCCCGTCATTTTTGACTCAGCGTCTAACATTAATATTATATCCAGAAAAATTTGTGATTTTCTTGGTTTTGCAATACAAAAAATAAATTCTTCAGTTTCAGGACTCAATTCATTGAAACAAAATTTAAAGGGAAAAACTAATACTTTAATTTCTAATAAAAGTGGTACTTTTAGAGAAAACGTAGAATTTTTTTTTTGTGACTGAAAAAATTACCGGGTTGACACCAAGTGTTACGTTAGATGTTTCGGAAATAAAAATTCCTGAATTTTTAGAATTATCAGATCCCTATTTTTATGGAGCTAAGGTAATTCACGCTTTACTGAATGCGGATATTTTCTTTAGAATTATTAAAGATAACGTATATAAAGTAAATAAAGAATTGTTCAGGGAAACTGAATTTGGATGGATTGCTGGTGGACGACTCCAGGGAACCAAGACTAATAATTTTTCATGTTACCTTCTTAAAGATAATGATTCTGTTGAAGATACATTAAAGCTGTGTTTTTTTGAGCTCGAATACCTTGGCATAAAAGATGACCCTTGCTATCGGAAAGATGACCAAGCGATAAAAAAGGAGGGTCGTGTTACTACTTATACTCGTATTGTTTTTTATGCAGCTTCACATCAAGCTAACGAACTATCACTGAACGATTGCGTGTGGCCTGGAACTAATTTTAATACTAATCTTTTAGATGTTTTAATTAATTTCAGGCTAAATCGAGTTGCAATATCATCGGATATTCGTCAGAGGCTTTTCTTCAAATTTGCTTGGCGGATAAACATAAAGATTTTGTACGGTTTTTATGGACAGATAGTACTCCACGTATTGGGGAAAAGCTCACTTTGCAAGTTTATAGATTTAACAGGGTGATATATATATATATATATATATATATATATATATATATATATATATATATATATATATATATATATATATATATATATTTAGAGTTAATTCTAGTCCATTTCTACTAGCAGCAACAATCAAAAATCACATTGAGAAATATAACGAAATTCATCCCATAACTGTACAACATTTAGATTCTTTCATGTATGTGGATGTTTGGATTACGGGACAGGAAACTCGAGAAGAAGCTTTTTTCATGTCTCGCCATGCTAAGAATATTAATAAAGAAGACGGAATGGAGATGAGAAAATGGATCAGCAATGATACCGTTTTAATGGCTCAGTGGGCGGCTGAAGGTTTCGACACACATCCTATGGATGCTTCCATCAGGTTGGGAACAAACAAAACAAAAGTGTTAGTCATGGCTTGGCAAACTCTAGATGACTGTCTGACGTTGGATACTTAAGGTTTGCTGGAATTCGTTTCTATAAACGAAAATACTAAAAGATTTATGTTACAAACAATAGGGAAGATATTTGATCCCCTGGGATTGCTCTCACCTTTTACTATAAGAATAAAATGTCTCATACAGGACCTTTGGTTAAAAAATAACTTGGGATAAAATTTTACTCCCAAAGTTAAAGGAAAAGTGGTTAATTCGGTGTAAAGAACTGCCCCTATTAGATCATCTTAGAATTCCAAGGTTAGTTCTTGATTCAACGAATGATGAGGTAAGTGACCTCATTGAAATTCACATATTCTGCGATGCCTCTAAACTCGCTTATGGAGCAGCAGCTTACGTGAAAGTAAGAAAACAAAATGAAGTGCTCGTAAATCTCATCACTTCAAAAACGAGGGTGGCACCCCTGAAAGCAGTTACTTTGCCTCGACTTGAGCTCCTGGGAGCTTTAGTAGCTGCTCGATTGAGTTCAAGGGTGCAAGAAATCGTCCGCAAGAAAAAGGAGTGCAAAGTGTTCCACCGGACAGACTCCAAAATAGTCATATTCTGGATGAAAGGCTCTTCTAAAAGATGGAAACAATTCGTGGCTAACAGAGTGCAGGAGATCTCCAAGTTAACTGATCCTGATTATTGGTTTCATTGCTCAGGACAAGACAATCCCTCAGATTTCTTGTCTAGGGGACTTAGTGTTGATACACTTATTTCCAACTACAAGTGGTGGACTGGTCCACCCTTCCTTAGAACTAACGAACTCCCAGAAACTGTCTCTGAGTGCCCGGAACTGAATGAAGTAGATTTTTTGCCTGAACTAAAATCAAAGGACTCTAAAGAACATACTATATTGACTTTAAACTTTAATTAAACATTTTTTGATCATTTACTTTCTCGTAGTAATAGGTTTCTAACTATCGTTCGAGTGTTAAGTTTTCTTTACAGGTTTCTATTTAACATTAGAAATCCAACTAACAAGAAAAGGGGACCTCTTACTTCAGATGAGATGGAGAAAGCAGAGATTTATGGGGTCACAGGGGTGTTAAATTTCTCTGGAGGTTTGAAAATATAAACAATTTTCAAACAGGTATATTTTCTTTAAATTTAAATTAAATGATTCGAATCTTTTACACATCACTTATAAAGGAATGGGGTTTCAGAAAAGTATAAAATGTTTAAAATATAATCATAATTTTAAAAATTATAAGCATATGAACATAAGAAACTTTTCTATAAGAAATATTTATTAAGTTTTTTACGTCGTGCATGTTATTTTCTAAAAGAGTATCTTTAACTACTAGCTTTAAGTTGATTTATAAAGACAAATGTATTCTTAATACTTTGTAGCTACTTTTATATAAAAAGAATAATAACTTACATATTTAATAAATTAAAAACATGTATTTTTAAAAAAATATTTAAAAAATTGCAATATTTTACAAATATTTTGAAATACAAAAGATATAAAATACTAAAATTAGGTAGGGTTTAAAGAGTATGATGTATTGTATAATTCTATAAAGTTTTATACATCAGAGGCTAATATTTTAGAAAATAGTGTGCGCAAAGCAAAAAATACTTAATATTTATTATAGAATTTTCATATGCTTATGATTTTTAAATTTATTAGTATATTTTAAACATTTTATACTTTTCTGAAGCCCCATTCTATTTTAAATAATACGTAAAAGATTCGAATAATTTAATTTAAATTTAAAAGGATTATACGCGTTTGAAAATCGTTTATATTTTCAGACCTCTAGAAAAATTTAACACCCCTGAGATCCCTTATTTAATGAAACAAGTACAGCTTAGCTCATTCTATACGGAAATTAGAGCTATGCAAAATGGTGATGACATTTGTAATAAAAGTAAGATTTTATATTTATCCCCATTTTTTTAGATGATAAGGGAATCATTCGAGTAGGTGGAAGACTGAAACACTCTCCACTTCCTTATTCGAGTAAACATCCTATATTGCTTCCTGCGAAAAGTAAACTAACTGTGTGAAATTATTGTTAAATACTACCATGAGAAATATTTTCATCTTGGTCCCCAACATTTACTTTATCAGGTTAGACTTAAATATTGGCCAATTCACGGGCGAAATATTTGCAGAAAAGTTGTGCATAATTTGCTTTAAATTTAATCCTAAAATTTGTTCTCAAAAAATGGGCGATTTGCCAAAAGAAAGAATAACTCCTGATAAGGTCTTTAATTCAACTGGAATTGATTTGTGTGGACCCTTCTTTATCAAAAATAAATATCAGAGGAAAGGTCCTGAAATTGAAGTTTATGTTTGTATATTTATTTGCCTTGTAACAAAAGCCATTCACTTAGAGATAATCAGTGACTTAACTTCGCAAGCTTTAATTGCTGCATTGAAAAGATTAATTTCAAGAAGGGGTAAGTGTCATAAAATATTTTCGGATAATGGTACTAACATGATAGGCACTAATCGAGAAATAAAAGTTTTGTCTAAATTAGTAAGAGATAGAGAAGTGTCTTTATTTGCGTTTTTCGCAGAAGAAGGCATTGAGTGGTCATTTATTCCCCCTAGAAGCCCAAAATTGGGAGGTCTATGTGAGGCTAATATAAAATCTTTAAAATATTTTAAACGTGTTGCAGGAAACTCAAAATTTAGTTATGAAGAATTATTGACTTTAATAACGCGAATTGAAGCAATTTTGAACTATCGACCTCTTACACCACTTTCATCTGACGTGGATGATTTGGAGGTTTTAACCTCAGCTCACTTTTTAATCGGTAGACCGATCACAGCTACAGTGGAACCATCTCTGTTGCAATGCGAATCAAATCGTTTAAATGTTTGGCAGAGAATAACTAAATCAGTTCAAACGATCTGGAAAAGGTGCAGCCTTTCATATTCAAATAGTCTGCAACAACGAAAGAAATGGATTGTTAATGAAGAAAATCTCAAATTGGGAGATATGGTTTTAATAAGAGAAGAAAATCTTACTCCTTGTAAATGGTTATTGGGACGTATTGTTAAAATATACATGAGGAAGGATAAGAAAGTTAGAGTTGTAGACATTAAAACTGGTAAAGGTATTTATAAAAGTCTATCAATAGGTTGAGCACACTGCCTATTGAAAATTAAATGTGTATGGTTATCTATGATATATATATATATATATATATATATATTATATATATATATATATATATATATATATAATTAACTTGGAATTTATTGTTAGAATTTTTGATATTGTCTCATGTATCAAATTACTTACTATATATTACAATTTTCTTTGTATTATGTATTTTATTATTTGAGAACTTAAGCTAATTCTCTGCTGAAATTTGATATTCAATTATATATTCACTTAATATTTATTAGTATTAATTCATGCTTAAAATTTATTGCTTATTTTATGTTAAGATACAAATTGTTAAGTTCTTGCATGTGGACATAGCAAGGCCGGGCGGGATATGTTGACGCCTGCGTAATGATGACTGCGGGTATGACGTATGCGTGAAGATACCTGCGTGCGCACCTGCCAGCCGGATGATATATTCCGAGAAGCTGAAGGATTTCAGTTTTGCTGACGTGGGTAATAACTACTTTACAACGAAACCCACAATAACTTATGTTACCTTTTTGTTTTTATTAAAATTTTCGTCGGAAAGACTTGGTCCGTCAAATTATTTAAACTCGTGACACTCACGAACAACATCTCTAATATAAGGTTTCTTTCTGGGAGTTCTGGCTTTCAGACCAGCGCTGTGCAGTCCATTTCTGACTGTCTGAGCAGACGTTGAAACGTTATATGATGACAGAAGTTCATTGGCAATATTTTGAGCGGATGTCATTGGTATATTTGTCGCGGACCTTACAATCATTCGTTTAGCTCTTGAAGTCAATTTACTCGGACCATCAGGTCTGGGCTGATTTTCAACACTGCCGGTGTCTCTATAAATACTTTTTTACGATGTAACCAATGGTTGTAAAAGACAGTTTTAAAATTTTTCCTATTTTCCAGAAAGATTTTCCGTCTTTATGGAGCTCTGTAATATGTTTTCTTATATCCAAAGAAATTTCTTTGGTTTTAAGAGCCATTTTCAAGATTATATCTGTAAATTTAAAAATAATCTGAAACTATTTAAATGTCATTGATAATCTAAGTAAAACGTATGAAAAACTAAGTTTAATGTAAAAAGTTTACTCAAAATTTTGAGATACTTGCACCAAATGAATTCTGTACAAATACTCTTTTTGCAACGATTTTTCCCACTTTTCCAGATTACAATTTACTTTTACACTTAAAAACAAAATAATTTGCATACAACAATTAGACGCATTAAAGAAATGCATGATTAATTCGGAACTAAAATATGGGTATTTATTTCATCAAATACGAAGAAAAATTGGTGTACAAATAATCATTTTGCCAACTGTATACAATAAAATGGCATCTGAGAGAACATTTGAATCCATCCTTAGATTTTTTAAGGAACACAAGTGACTACGCACCGTATCTATAAGAAATCGTAATTGAAAAGGATATACTTTGTATTTTGGGCACCAAAAGCGTTTCGGTTATGTGAATATCCACAAGTGCCCTTTTGTTTTTATAGCAATTTATTAATGCTTCCATAAGTGACTCAAAGGAATCTTGATCACTTTGAATAAAGGAAGCATCATTTTTAGCGCACTTTTTAAATAACATAATTTCTGAATGTTATTTAAAAAGAAGAATTATTTCCAATTACTTTCATAAATTCACTTTTAAACAGTTCGAACTCTTGAAATTTTCTACTGAAGGTGGGCAGAGGTAAGTTCGTTAATTTAATCTTGTTTTTAATTATCTCATCATCATTTGTAGAAGTTTTCTTTTTAAACTGAGATAAAATAATTTGAAGTCTTACCTCCAGTTCTTGAGTTTCTTCTTGGAAGTCAATTAGTACGTACAGGGCATCTTCGAGGTCTGTGTCATCCGGTAAATTATAGTAAGCATATTTCACTTGACATAGTTCTATAAACTCTCTAACGGTACTAATTTAGTATTCAAAATTATAAAGTCCGCGTTTTCGTCGCTGGACTTTTGGAATGTACTTAGAGAATTCGCACATTTATTTATGTTTTTTTTAAAGTGCCTCGTTGTCTACTAAGGAAAACTAGCGACATTTTAAATGTTGTCTCTCTGTTTAATTGGGGGCGGTAGGTCTAAATGCAGCGGGATGCCGACAATAAAATCAACGTCGATAATACTCAAGAGAGAGAAATAAAATCTTAATCCATAACAAACCAATATTTATTATGATTAAAAAGGTAAACAACAATAACAAATTAACAATGAATTTAAAGGTAAGTAACATTAGAGAAAGAGGCACTTTTTAAGCAATGAAACACTTTCTACGGCGGAACGACTGGGAGAATACGTCCACTCAGGAAGAGAAAACTCGTAGAAGAGATGAGTTGTAGGGGGCACGACAAGCGACAATAGCGGGGGTGTACAAGGTACAAACACATGATACTATGAAAAAAAATTATTTTACTGACTACTAAAAGCAAAATGCATCAGAAACCTTTTTTCCAAATATAATGCCTAAGTACACGCGAAATTTTTTATTCATACTCGTATCCTCTTCTTTCTTTTATCTCGTAATTTGAAACAAAAGCGGACGACTCATCTGAATTAATTTTCTTCTCAAATTGTTTTCAAAAACATAATGAAATCACATTTTAAAACAAATTTATATGTATTAAAACATAAGTCTGATTTCTTATAATTCAATCACTCCATTACATCCAGTACCACACAACATGAATACCATTCATAGCCACCGTTATGTTGTATTTAGAATCATAAATCACCTGAAAAATAGTGATTTGAAATGCGTTCGGCACGTCCGTGGCATTCACATGCTTTATTAGTGTACATTCATCACATCAGGAACTGTGCTGAAATTCCTCACTATTAAATCTTTCGGTGATTTTACGGGATGACATAGACTGTCGTGCAAACATATCCTAATTATTTATAAATAATTTTGATGACGCAGTTGATCCGTCATTGACATGTACACAGTAAGCCTACCTCACTGTCAGAAGTATGATAAGTTTACTACTTCTTTTTCCCGTCGTTTTCTCTGTCTCCTGTTCTCACTGATTCTGTATTATTTTCTTAGGCATAATTTCATGCAAACCGAGAACAGACTTCTCAGAAATATCCGAAATCTGTAAGCAACAATTTTTTCAAATTGGGCTAGCTAAGCGGTCGCAGTCACGTACTCATAGCGAGAGTCGTGTATTAGAGTCCTGGTGCCATTGAAGAACCGCCGTGTAGAGGGGTAATGCTCGTTAAAACTAGCATGGCTCAAAATCCTCATGTTTGCTTGTTATAAGCTAAGAGGGTGAAATGGTAGATCAAGTGTGGCTCTCGTCACTTAGTCGAAGTTCAAAATTAATGTGTCCTTAACTTACATCCCTCAAGCCAGTTCTGCTTTAGAGTGTGACGTTAATAAGAAATTCGAATCAATCAAACAAGAATTATTCTGTCACTCTGAAATGTGCTCAAATAATTTTTGTACTCTTCCATATGATACACACAAAAATGCTTCTTATCTAAAAAACGTAGAGAAACACATAATTTTTGTACTTAAAAAAATCCTCTATTTTGGATTATAAATATGTGTATCTTAAAACTTAAATTATTACTAAACAAGTAAAATAAAGAAAAAAATAAAGTTAGTTTTTACTTAGGTCAACAAGGAAAATTTAATTTTAGCTACTTTTTATTAATTAATTACAATTACCGTAAAATTCGGCGAAAAACGCGCACTTTTAGCACTAAAAATAAGTTCGAAATTTACGGGCGCGCGTTATACGCCGGGTATAACAAAGATAGCATTAAAAATAACAAAAGAGACGAACATAAAAAAAAACTCTTACTTCTACACATATTGAAATACAGTTTTACTGAAAAGAAATGGCATGCCTTATGAACTAAAAGAGCTATAGTTCTAACAGTATACTATTTTTTCAAAAGTCTGGGATAACACCTCGAAAAAATGATTTCAAAACATGAGAGGATTGTATACTAACATTTCAGAAATTTCTTCGTAAAAAAAAGGGGGTGCGCGTTATACGGCGCATATACCGAAAAACTAAAAAATGCAGCTTAAAACTACAGGTGCGCGTCATACGCCGGATTTTACGGTAATATATATGACAGAATCACAATATTATGTGGTAAAATACAAAAGTAATTGTCCTCGAATTTACCATTTTCCTTTCTTTATATGCCGTTAGACTATTATTTTTGTTTGTAACCACTCATTGATTAATTAATTGCAATTATTCCAATAATATAGTATAGTAAAAAATAAATCACTCTCACTGAAGTTAGGCCCTCTCAGGATCGATTCGAACCCTCGACCAATGGATTAGAAGTCTAACGCGCTATCCATTGCGCTACAGGGACATAACGAACGATTTTCCTTTTTATATATGGAGTTGGACTATTTTTTGTGTATCACTATTTATTCATTTATTAAAATTAATTAATAAAATAATATTTGAAAAAACTGTACTAATATCCTGCGATATTCGTTACAAGCTTAAAAAAAATGAATTTCAACTCAAGTGGATGAATAAAAAGTATTTTTGTAATGATATGAAATTTGAATAATATATATATATGTGTGTGTTTGTGTGTGTGTGTGCGTGTGTGTGAGTATGGTTCATTAAATTAGATTAAAAATTAAATTGCCTATCTAGCACTTAACTCATATTTTTTTCATTTGATCTCCAAGTATCAAACTAACCACTCATTTATTTCTTCCGAACGTATGGCCAATAAACATGTCTAATTCTAGATTGTTATATTTCATAGCCCATATGTCAGCATTAACTTTCAAGTACGTGATAATTATCACATTTGCCTTTTAAGTGGTAAACCACTTAGATTTTTTTGCGTTTTTTTTATCTCTCCCTCTCAGTATCAGAACTTATACAGATTTCCTCGAACAAAGACTCATTTTTAAAAAACTAAGTATGATTCTGGTATCAAAACATGTCAGAAATAAAGTCGGCAGGATTCTATCTACGAACAAATTTCAAATCTTAAAGTAAAACTAATATTAATAGTAAAATAAATTTTAAACTAAAAAGAACACCGACGACCGTAATAAGTGATATGGAGAATTTGTGATGAACACCGACGGCACTCTACATATCTTTTGTGAAGACGTTGGGTTTCCGGAATTAAAAGGAATGGTACGGAAAATGAAGAAAAGCGCTAGTAATCCCCGGAAGAACATCGCTCTTAACACCGGGAAGAATGCAGTCTTTACCGCCGAACGTGATATTTCTGCCTTTGCTAAAGAGTCCAGCCAGTTTGTCAGGAACGAAAGAAACAACTTTGGAATGGCGAAGGAAAAAAAAGAAGGGAGGCGTGAATCCCCCTAACCTCGTAAAGACAAGCGTCGCTTCCTTCCACCAGAAAAAATGTATATATTATTCTTCTCCTAATGATATTGTGAATTAATTTCAATAATACAGTGAATTGACCAGCATCGAATGCCATAGTGAAATACCAACATCGAAAAAAATAAAATTTTACTAGTGCAAATAAAATGACAACAAAATGTGGATTACCGTGATCGAAAAATTTCTGCCGCTAAGAAATAAAGGTTAGTGAAATTATTAATTCTAATTTTAGTAACATTGAAATGACTGAATTTTGCTGAACAGAACTTTAGAAGAGTAAAATAACATAATATTTAATTTTATAGTATATTTTGTATTAAGGAAGATTTTGTTTATATTTTAATTGGGAAAGCAGAGTGTATTTTATTTGTTATAGAAAATTTTGAGGAAATTTTAATGTATTTCTCATAGTGTTATCTTAAGATGTCAAATGAGTTAACATTTATGATAGAAATTGGTGTTTTAAAGTAGAAAGATATAGATTAAGTTATTAGAGAAATGACTAAAATGTACTAATACTAGTGATATTGATTTTTATAATAAATAAAAGTAAAATCACGTTGCATTCTTTTTGCTCCATTGAATTTTAGTGTCTTTTCAATCATTTTATTCAGCAGTAATCTTATTGCATGTTATTTAATTCTTTTTTTCATTTTGAAATTGTGTGTTTTGATATACTGGCCGCATATCAAGATTCACTGTTTCTCGATATTTTCCTTATCTAAATTTAAATTAGTTTAGCAACTTGAAGCTTATATTTGGATATTATACAGTGGATAAGAGAGAATACAATCATTATAATTTTGCATATATCTTAAACCATTAAGAGGACAAATGTGTTTAGTTTGATATGTACACCTCTTAATGTTTTCTTATTAGCATCCCAGAACGTCTGTGATATGATCACGCAGATTTCTCGGAGAGATATGTTTAAATTAGGTAGTGTGTGATACAGTTTATATTAGTGAATGTGTAATGTAAGAGAAGCTAGAGAATTTTATCTATGAAACGAATTCTTAGAAGGTTATGTAGAGATTCAACATATTGTATGCGATTGTGTTAAGTTACAGTGAATATTGTGAAATTTTTACATAAATACTAAAGGTGATGATAGAAGAGAGTCCACATTTCTGACTCACAATTATTTAAACAGCTCTTTTACTCTTATAACTCTTATATTCTGTTATTCCTATATTCTTATAATTTTTATATTTTTATATTCTTATATTTTATAACGCCTATGAAATAAAATTTTGTTTATTGGGATGAATAGTGCATATAAGTTGTTGTGTGTACACCGTTTTCATATTATTAATAATTTCATTTTATTAGTGTTCATATTTTTTATATCTTTTTTGAAAAATGTATTTCATACATGCAAAATTTGTGTATAACTATAAGGTATTACTACGATGGCACCAGAGAAGATTTTTGTACAGAATTAATATATTAATATTTGTATGATACAATGTATTTTTATATTCACCATTTTATTGTTTGATATCATATTATTTTCCAATAATTTTTTTTAAAAAAAACATTATCTACTAGTTATAATACGAATCTATTATTATGAAAGAATATGAGGAAACACGAGCTTTTATTCTAGATGTCAAGTAGATTTGAACAGGCTAATCTTCATTTATATGTATAGAAATTCATTTTTATCAATTAACATTTTGGAAGTGTCATTACTGTGTTTGATGTTACAGTTTCGTTTATTGTATTGCATTTTGATTTGAGTATTCATACTGCTTAAATATTTCAACTGTGTGTTATATGTATTTCTAAATGATGTTATGTATTGTTTTGTATCTGTTGAAAATTGATTAAATTTGTGAAGAGAGAAAGACCACGCCATGACTCCCTTTTAAAACTGGGGAAGGGGCAAATGTAAGGATAATTAAATTAGATTAAAAATTTAATTCCCTATCTAGCACTTAACTCATATATTTTTTTTATTTGATCTCAAAGTATCAAACAAATGACCCATTTATTTCTTCTGAACATATGGCGTAGCCAATAAACATATCTAATTCCAGATCGTTATATTTAATAACCCATATGTCAGCATTAACTTTCAAGTACACCCATAAAATCCGGGATAATTATCACATCTGCTTTTTAAATGGTAAAACACATAGATTTTTCTTGTCGTACTTTTTGTTTTCTCTTGCCCTCTCAGCGTCAGAACTTGTACAGATTTTATCGAATAAAGATCCATTTTTAAAAAACTAAGTCTGATTCTCGCCTCAAAATATGTCATATATATTTATTTAGGGAGAGTGTAAATTAACAGTAGGAATTGAAAAAATAAACGAGACAGCTGAATAAAATTTATTCAGCATATTAACTTCTTCTTATATGCATAAATTTATATAAATTTAGTAGTTACTATTGATTTATTTGGTTTCAGGAAGCGCTTAGATAGGGAATCCCCAATAGGTAAGGATAGAAGCTCATAATGTGATCAATTCTTCATTTTAAAAACACATTCATCGAAAAATCCGTAATGAGAGGATGCCTTTTGATGGAAATGATGTCCTATCATAAGATATTGCTGTGAGGTAGAAAAGGAATTTCAGACTGGCCAAATGTATCTCAGATTTGATGATTGTCATTTTTGTACTGTATTGCAACAATGAAAAAGGTAGAGGATTGTGTTCTATTAGACCAAAAAATAACTATCCAGATGATCGAGGATAAAAATTGTTTTAGTCAGTACAGTAGCTGAAAAATCATTCGTGAAAAACTGCTCTTGTCAAAAATTATCAACACGCTGAGTTTTATGATTATTGATTCATTTCCAGAAGCAAGCATGGTGCGACCATTTACGGGAGATGTTGAATCTTCTCAAGATAGTGAAAAATGACTTTTAGGTCACTCGATAATGAAAGAGGAATCATGAATCTACAAATATTAACGTAGAAATTAGTAATGACTGACATCACACTGATTTGCCTCCCTCTAAGAAAAAGAATATTTAGAAAAGTCTGCTATATGATATAATCATGCTGCCTTCTTTTTCCCTGCAGAATCATTTTAATAAACTACTTGTAGAAGGGGCACATTACACTCATGTCCATAAATTAAGGATAATGAAGTTCAGGTAAAGAAAGAGACACAAGCAAAACAAATTTGACTTATTTGTAAAGTCTATTTATTAAACAAAAGGTAAAGAGCCAAATAGATGCTATATGTTTGACATAATTAATGAAAATTGCGATTTTTACTCCCTGGAGCAAATTTCAAAAAAGAACCTATTTACAAAAAACAGTATAACATGGTTAGTGTTAGACATTTAAAAAAAAATCGGATCCAAATTTTTATGATCTCCTTGTGTTGTTTTTCCAATCCCGTTCCATGATCTCAATGAAAGTAAGCACACCGATTCGAACCCGATCTTTTTGAGTTTCGTGATTTGAGGTTGGCAGCAACTGCCATGCAAATCGAGCTAGTATTTAAACTCGGCTCATGTTAGTTTTTAAAAAAGGAAGGTGAAACGGAAATATAAGAAGTATGTGAGTGGTTTAACTCTTAGAGGGAGAGAACAACTGGTTGGCAATGCAACTGCAGGTTGCATCACCATTTTAGATTAGAAATTAATTTTATAATATTAGAAGACGGTTCGAATCGGATGTCACTGGTAATGTTGCTTTTTGGATTTATTGATTTTATCGCTCCAGTAACGAGCGTAGTGACTTTATGATTGATTATTAAAGGCCAATTTTAAGAAACTGTTTTTCGTCTTCATGCCTCCTCGACACATAAATTTCACTGCTAGCTTTGCAAAAATTTAAATTAGCTTACCAATAAGTGTAACAAATTTGGTTATGGGCCCAGTCCATGCACTGTGTCGAGGCAGGCTAAGCAGTTGAACCAGGCCATGAACTTTGTCTATTTAAATACTGTTCCAGTCTAGAACTATTTTTTATGGACTCTGTTGCTAATACGCTAAATCGAGTAACAGGTATGGAGTTTAACAACCAGATATCAGTGTTGACTCCAAATAACTGGAACACGTGGAAGCATGATATGCAAGTACTCTTAATGCATTATGGTTGCTGGCAGTTTATAATACAGACCAAGACAGAGCAACCTGATGAAGAAGCAACATACAAGGAAAAATTAGATCTACAACTTCGTAAGGATAGATGTTATACGTTGATCTATACTAACATCAGTTCAGATTTGAAAAATCTGATAACGGAAACAACTGACGGAGTAGCGGCATGGAAGATATTAAAAGATCACTTCGAACCAGTCACAAGAGCAAGGGTAATTCAACTATTAGATCAATTTTTTGGAACAAAATACCAACCAGGGGAAGATGTTGGAATCTTCATATCTCGTGTAAAGACAGCGGCAACCAGACTACAAGAAGCGGGTCATAAATTGGACGACCTGTACATAGGCTTTCAATTAATAAGGTGGCTTCCTCAGGAATTCCAGTCTACCGTGCAACAAATCTACAGATGGAAAGAAGAGGACTTCAGAGTTGTCAAAATTGAAGCAGAGCTGATATTAGAATCCAATCGTCTTCAGTTGATGAAACAAGATTTGGAGAAAGCGGAGAATGCTTACTTGAGCAGTTTCACTTCGAAGAAGTCGAAGACGTTACCTAGTGCTACGGCTGCAGCTCATGGAGATCCAAATGGCAAGAATGATTACCAAAAGAAAAGTGGTAAGGTATTTAACTGTAAAACTATTAAAAATGTTAAACAATATATTAAGACTATAGGTCCGTGTTATGTATGTAATAAGTACGGACATCTTAAAGTAAACTGTAAAGAGAAAAAAGTCTCTACAAAAATCTCCTTCAAATGTAAATGAAACTTTTAACACAGAGTTTAATATAAATTTAAGATTTTGTGAAGCTGAATGTAGTCTTTTAGAACTAGATAAACAACTCGTAACTAGTTGTATCTTATTTGAGGAAAACTTTGATAAAGGTCTTTGGGTAATAGATACTGCTGCCACGAGTCATTTTTGTAATGACAAGAGTTTATTTTTAGATCTTAAACCGATAACTAACATGAAAATGTCGTTAGCAACGGAGGATAAAAGTTGTCCCGTAGAAGGAATCGGTACACTTAGATTTAGGGTAAAATATAAGGGGAGTTTTCATGAAATAACTTTGACTGATGTATTATTTAATCCTAAGTTGAGGAGAAATTTATTATCCGGTTCCAGATTAGAAAGTAAAGGTGCGCATTTTGTGGGTACTAAAGGTAAAATTAATGTTTTTAATAAAGACTGGATAAAATTGTTCTCGGCGACACGCCATGAAAATTTGTATTTTTTAAGCCGGATCATTATATTATACCAAAGAGTAAAGAAATTAGTTTTTTTAGTGATGTAACCGCTAAAACAAAAACGGATCAATAGAAATATGGCATCAACGCTTTTGTCATGTTAATAACAATTATTTGGTAAAAACTAGTAAAAATGATAGTGTAAATGGTCTCCCACGCTTAACTGATAATGGTAAGACTCATTGTATACCGTGTAAATTAGCAAAAGTCCAAGAGAGTTTCATTCAAAAGACGGGGGCCGTAAGATCAAAACGTCCATTGGAATTGTTGCATATGGACCTCTGTGGTCCAATGCCAACTGAAAGCCAAGGCGGTAATAAATATTTCTTGAGTATAATTGACGATTATTCAAGAAAGGTGACTGTATTTCCCATCCGAAATAAATCTGACGTATTTCGTACGTTTATAAGATTTCAGAAACGAGCAGAACGTTTTCTAAGTAAAAAGGTAATAGCAGTTAGAACTGATGGCGAACTAGAATTTTGTAATAAGGATATGGATAATTTCTTGACAGAACTGGGTATAAAGCATGAGGTAACAAATTCATATACGCCAGAAATGAATGGGGTCGCGGAGAGATTCAATTTAACCGCTCTAGATGGCATCAAAACATTGCTTAAGTCTAGTGAAGTTCCCCATAAGTTTTGGGGAGAAGCATTACTTTGTTTCATTTATGCGTGGAATCGAATTTGTCACAAAGACAGTAACAAAACGCCTTTCGAAAAATATTCAGGTAGAAAACCATCGGTATTGCATCTAAAACCTTTTGGATGTTTGGCATATGCTGGTGTGCCAAAACAAATTAGAAAAAATTCGATATGCGTGCGAAAATGGGAATTATGATGGGATACGCACAACGTACTAAGGGTTATAGAATATGGTTGATAGATGAAAATAAATTAGTCGAGACTATTAATGTAAGATTTGATGAAAATAAGAGAGGAATTAATTTTAGACAAAAGTTAATAGTAACCTTGGATATAATTTAAACCTTCCTGATTATTATGATGATGAGGATGATTCTGATAGAGTAAAAGATTCATTAACGAGTCGTTTAGTTTCAAAGACAAGTACGGAAACGCCCTCAACATCTGAAAAACCAGATGTATCTTCCGATAATCATAGCTTGATCCCATGTACAGAGGTTAAGTGGATTCGAAATATAGGTAGGAAAGTAACTGGATCTAACGTATATTACAGTATAGAAGGGGAAGCAACCCGATTGAAATCATTTAACGAAATAGAGAGATACTGTAAGAGGCATAATATTAAGTATGATCCTAGTTTATTTAATTTTAGAAAAGATAATACCGAATCCCAGGGATTTTCAGATTTGTCAGAGCAACAAGAAGCTCTTATGGTTGAAGTAACTATTCCTAATTGTTACAAACAGGCGATAAGATCCAGAGACGCATCTAAATGGCGTGATGCAATGGATAAAGAAATTAACGTAATGAAGGAACGTAAAATTTCGGATTTAGTTGATCATCTGGATAATATAAAAATTTTAGAAAACCGTTGGGTTTATACCATTAAATATGATGAAAATAATAAAATTGTTAGATACAAGGCCCGCTTAGTTGCGCGAGGTAACACACAATTACGAGGTGAGTCATTTGACGAGGTATTTCAAGAATACAAATTGGAACTTTTAAAAGTTAAATCATTAAAACTAAGATGTTATTCAGACTCAGGTTTTGCTACAAATAGGGATGATCGAGTGTCAATGGGAGGGTTCATAACTTTTATAGACGAAACTCCAATTTCATCGCGAACTTTCAAGCAAAAATCCGTTAGTCTGTCGACCATGGAAGCTGAGTATGTTAGTTTAACAGAAGCAGCTAAGGAATTCATTTGGCTAAAGAATGTAATTGATAATAAAAGTTTAAATTTGGAATTAAGTGAAAATGTAATGTGTTGTGATAATCAAGCTGCTATAAGTTTTTCAAAGTCACCGGTAGAAAATTGTAGAACAAAACATATCGATGTTCGTTATCATTTTCTAAGGAATTTGATATACGACAAGGTTTTCCAAATTAAATAAATAGGTACCAAAAATAATTTGGCGGACATTTTTACCAAACCCATGGAAAAGGAAAAATTGTTAGTATTTTGTAGAAAATTATTTCTTTTAGAGAATAAGACTTTGTTTCTTTAAGATTAAAATATTAGTTTGTTTATTACAATAAAGATTGTGAATAAAATGTATTTTTTGTGTTAAATTGTATAACATGTGATTATAGATTAAAATTAATTTACTGATTTGTAAGAGATAATGGTACGAGAGATTGGAAAAAGGGGGCCGATTGTTAGACATTTAAAAAAAAATCGGATCCAAATTTTGTCCGGTGAATATGCTGGCCAATCCATATGGGTGATATCCTCCGATTAAGGGCATTCGTCTACAATGTTTGCAAGGTGAGGACGAGCGTTGTCATCCATAAACAGAAATTCAGCACTCATGGCACCCCGAAACAAACGTACATGTTCTTCCAGAATGACATCTTGATAGATGTGGCCTGTCATCGTTACACTCTGAACATACAGGTCAGTTCTGGAACCAAGAATAATTCCTCCGCAAACGCGAGCCATCCTGCACCACCGTAATGGTGTCGTTCAATGGAGTTCTCTTGGTAGTAACGGGTACCTGGTGCTCTCCATATTGAAGTCCAGCGAGAATCAGACTGCAAACTAAACCTGGACTCGTCGGAAAACATCACACAAGACCACTGTTGTGGTGTCCACAATGCATGCTCTCTACTCCAGGTTAATCGCAGGCGACAATGAGTTGCGGTAAGTGGAACACATCTGACAGGCCTACGATCATATAGACCAATGTGCCCTAAGCGTCTGTACATGGTATGCCTTGAAGCTGTCGCACCGGTAGCTGAAGAGAGCTGACGCGACAGGTCTGATGCTGTGCTCGGCCTGTTTCTTTAGGCAGTAACTGCCAAATACCGGTCCTCATTCGGCGTTTTAACTCGGGGGCAACCTGTGCTGTAATATCTACTCATATTACCATCATTTTGGAATCGTTGCCAAAGCCTGGAGGTAACCTTCTGGGTGATTTTAAGTTCCCCGGATACTTCGAGCTGGGTACGTCTACATTCCAGTCATCCAATAATTCTACCACATAAAAAATCATCCAAATGCTTCTTTTGTGTCATAACTATGCGGTTATTGTACTAAAATGCTTTTAAAGTGTTTGTGAAAAATTTTACTTCTTTGCCACCATTCCTTATATACCTCTCTCTTACACTCTCGTCATTGTGACGTACTATTCGCACCATCTGGTGGTTTCCTGCAATTTGACTATTCTTTTTCAAGATGGGTGTGATATTTCTACAGGTGAAATTTCTGTATGATTCTGAATTATCCTTAATTTATGGGCATGAGTGTATAACTAGGGTCTGTTACTGCACAATCCTTGACAAATTGTGCAATGTTCTCATCAAGAAATAGTGTGGTATGATCACCAAAGCCTACGTCTTTTTTGCTTACAATGCACTTGCTTACGCATCTCAAACATGCTGTTATAGAATCAAATTGATGTGTCTTTGAAATTTTGTCACATACGCTCTATTCTCCTTACCCTGACCCCAGCTACTTTTTCTTATTCACAAAATTCCAAAGTTTATTACTGAGTTGAAGATTTGTCAACATAAATACTGTATTTCAAGGAATGAAACAAAGGCTTTCGATGCAATCTGCTGAGGTCTAAAATTCCGACTTCTGAAATGTATAAAATATGTGCGAGAAATGTATGCCGTTTTATGGTGACTATGTAGAAAGAAATCATAAGAATAAAGATTAAATTTATTTCTCCATAATTGCATCTCAATTATCTTTAGTAATAATTAGAGTTTTGACTACCTATCGTATTGATAATTGTTAGTGTACTTCTTTTATTTATCTTATTTTCCATTTTATTGTGTAAATAACTCTAAATGTTTCTATATTTGTCTTTTTCCATTCTGTTTAAAATAGCTTGGAGTTAACTCGTTCTTTAAAATTCCCCATATTTCATGCAGTAGAGAGATTTATTTTCAGTTTAACTCTTTATCTACCCCATTATGATTTACGGCATTTGTTTTCGTGAAATATTTTTTAATCCCTAGATTAAAAATAAGGAATAAGCATAAATGAAATACTCAACTTTGGTAAAATTAATCCGTTACAGCTAATTAATTAAATTGATACTTTGAAGACCCGTCAGTCCACAAAGGTCTACAATATTCTCATAATACGAAAAGACCGAATAATTTTTTAACGCAGTTTTATTCCTTAAAAATGCTAAATAACCAGTAAACATTAATAATTTAACACAAAATATTTATTTTTAAAAATTATATAATTTTTTTAAAACATACATTTACTTTTTTACACATGAACTTAATTTGATGATATTCAAAGAAACAATTTTTCTTTTCATTAATGCACAAAAATTCATTACACGTTGTGCATTTTGAATGTGGTTTCGATTGAATGTTTTTGAAAGCACCGCATTCTAGGGTAGGAAATGCTGTATTTTCTGATCATGATCAACTACACCTTAAGTTTTGGATAGTGTCTTGATCCTCATCTTAAGAATCTAATGAAAATTTCAGCAGATTATTTGCTGGGACTTCTGCATCTGAAAAATCATCTGTTAGTACATCATTGATTTCATATGGTGGATTCTGTAGTAAATTTAAAGACTCTTGAATACTGAGCTTTTTTTTTACAGATATTCTAAGGAAAGGAAAATACTACTACTAATAATAATAATATCACCTTAAAAATCTCATATTATTGTTAAATCTCAGTTACATATAGAGAAATTTAAATGTTGTTAATATTTTAAATAAGAGTAGATATTTTATTTAATTAATTGTATGGCAAAAAAACGAGCTCAGATTGAACATTCAAATTGTTTTGAAAATGTTAAAATAAAATAATAGAAAAGCAAAATGAATGAGTTAAGCTAAAAAGAAATGCCGAAAAGCATGATTCTATTGCACTATAGTGATGACTGTACATACACACAACACAAAAAAAAACAATAAAAAGAAACTTTAACACAAAAATAAAAAAACATGTCATCAATTCTTGCCACATACGACTCAAGACTTTTATTTTACAAACTTAATATTCCATCTCCTTATCTATTGCCATCGAAAGTTCCAGAAATTTTCATAATTAAAATTACAGTTAATTTTTATAAATAAAAGCAAGCGCGCGCGAGCATTAATAAAAGCATTAATGTAAAGCACGAGAGAAATAAAGAATTACCATTTGTTACATCCTCCCCCTCTGGTTTCGACGGCGTCCCGAAGAGGAACTAGGAGTCTGTTGGACCTTTGGTGGACGGCCACGTTTTCGAAGAGGAATAAGGGGTTTTACTTTGTCATTATTACAAGAAGTAAAGCAGAGGTGTGGTAAACACCAAGAAGTTCCCCTGGATTATCAAGACTAGCAATCTCGTAAGATGAGGGTGATCTTTGTGTTAAAATCACGTAGGAACCGTCTCTGCGTGGCATTAGTTTTGCACTTCTTCCTTGCGCAGCGTTGCTCAGCGGATGTGATGCTACAAAGACATATTCTCCAGGTTGATATGTTGGAGCAGCTTTTCTCTTTTTATCTGCGTAAAACTTCCTACTACCCTGTTGCTCTTCAACCACCTCTCTAATCTAAGTGGAAAACTTAGCGAATTTCTTGAGATAGGGAGTTATCTCTGGCACAAAATTATCGTTCTGGGTGACGATTCGGATATCATTAACAGCTTCACTTGGAGAGCGTAACTCTCTACCAAAATTAAGAAAGGCTGCCGTCTGTCCTGTCGTTTCGCATGTGGCTGTGTTGAGAGCAAAGCAGATGAAGGGTAACTTCTCTGACCAACAGTGATGCTCGTCTTGGACGAGAATTGCCAACCGTGGTTTCAGATCACTATTCTTTCGTTCAACTGGGTTAGCTTGTAGATGGTATACAGGGATCAGGGATTGATGGATGTTTAATAGGTAGCATATTTGTTGCATCACTGCTGACACAAACTGGGTTCCATTGTCCCTGATGAGGTGGCGAGGAATACCATACTTCAGTAGAACCTCTTCAATCAAGGTAATGACTCATTCTTTAGCTGTGGCATTGGGTAGTGTAAGCAGTTCAACCCACTTGGTGGTACAATCCTCAATGATGAGGATCCATCTTTTACCATCTTTACTCTCGTGTAGGGTCCCGAAGAGATCAATGGTCAAGGTTTCAGAACGTTGGGTTGGCACAGGTGTCTGTAATAGCCCTAAAGGCTTCTGATTTTAAGCTTTGTATTTAATGCAGTCAGGACAGATCTTTACAGGAGACATTCTGTATGGGAGTACAGAGATAGGAGGACTATTTCCCGTGTCAATGTGGTGCTCCAAGACATTTGTTGCTTCTCCTCCTGGTTCGAAGACATTTTGGAAGGATTTCAACAGGAGGTTAAGTTTCTCCTTCTGGGCACACACACACACAGAGGTCAAACTTTCACCTTCCCCTTCTCTTAATTGGCAGGCGTTGCTGGACATCTTCTCAATTATGGACTTGGTGTCCAATTCTTCACCAAATGGATACTTGTGTGTAGGATTGTCCCAGAAGTACCAACAAGTATTCTTCACATCTAGAACCAAACCAGCAGAACTAAGGAAATCTGTTACTAGAAGTGTTCTATTTCATTTTGCCTTTAGGAGAATTATGAATTTGGTCAGGACTGATCTCCCCTCAATTTCTACCATTACTTGGTTTGTGAGAGCCTCACCTGTGGTCTGTTGACCATCTTATAAGCTCATTGCTAATGTGGTTTCCTGGAAAAGGAGTCCCTTATCCTTAAATATCTGGAACATCTTTTCCCCAGCAATTGAATGTGATGATCCTGTGTCTGCACATACACGTCCTTTTATTCCACAGAAAGTTATGTCGATTAGGATCAATCGAGGGCTTCTGGTCTAAGCTGCGTAAACATTGATGTGATTGGTTGCTACGTCTGTTCTTTGTGAGGCGTTGAGGTTGCAGGTGGGGCACCTAGATTTTATCACTCCTTGTTTCCCACAGCCATAGCATCTGAGAGGGGATCTCTCATTTGGTACTTGATGGGTATATTTTCTTTTGGGACGGTGTTCAGGTTTCCTGAATGATACCTGTCTTCCATCATTTACGATTTAACTTGCCTTTACGTATCTCCTAGGTCCACTGGGTAGGGAACGTCGGATGTTGTCAAAGGCTTCCAGCTTATCTGCTAACATTTCTGGGAAGTTAAGTTGATCCCAGATATCCAGGTGATGTTCCTTACACTCTGGATAGCATCTCTTTTTCATTTGATCGGTAACCATCAAATTCTTCAATCCGTCAAATGAATCACAATTTTAAGCTCATTGAGCCAACCTTCAATATATGCTCCGATTTCAAAATAATAATCCTTCCACGTCCGATTTGGGCTTTTTCTGTGACGTGAAAACAGCTACCGGAATTTTTCTGCGGTTAATTTGAACCGTTGCAGAAGCATTCCTCAAATGTGGGAGTAATCCCTGCATTTCTTCTCAGCCTCACGGGCAATGAGGGAGGTTACATCACTAGGTAGGGCACCAGTGAGATAGGGTACCTACAGATCTTCACCAAGATCTAATATCTTCAATTGCCGTTCGAAAAAGGTGAAGAACAGGTCCATGTTATCAACTTCAGGATTGAATGTTGGTAGCAATTTTTTTAATTCAATTTTTGTTTGGGGCAGAGTTTGTGGACCTACAACTCATTGAGTCTCATTTTGCAGTCGTATTTTCTGCAGCTCAAATTCACGCAGTGTTTCCTCTTTTTGTTTTTTTTTCCTCGTCTATCCTATTTGATACGATTCCCACAAAGATGCATTCCACAAATTCAGGTTCTTCCTTATAAGCATCATTTGTTAAAATTTTTGTCCTTAATTCAATTATTTTTAGCTCTTCCCCATTCGACTCACATTCACCTAACTCAATAGCAAGCTTAATGAGATCAGCTTTTTTCCCTTTTCCCAGAAATGACATGACTGAGAAATTTCAGAGTTGCAAATAAATAAAAGAAATAACTACGGTCCAGGACTTATTGTCCACCAAAGCTCTTACAGATAAGGGGATACACTTTAAAATATGGCTAGCTTTAAAATCTTATAAATTATTATGCACTTCAAAATACAATTAAAATAGGTAAATAAATAAATTAATTAATAACGTATTCAAAATACCACCAAGGAACATTAATTCAAATAATAAAATAATATAAAGAAAATTTAGGAATCATGAGCTGTAATGATACAAAAATTCAATGCAATGAAAATACTAAACAAAACTAAAATAATCAGGCATGTAATGCTACCTAAATTCAATAGGAAATCAGTAAAATATCAAACAAAATAGTGATTATTAATGTGCAATTCCTGAAGTATTAATCAGGAAACGTTATCTCAGAAGAAATAAATTAATGTACAGTAAAATTAAGAATTATCATTGCATAAGAATACCAAAAAATCAATGAAATAAAATAATAAAAATTTCCCTAGCACTAACACACTGTAGCAGGATTGCTATCACTTGTATATAAAAAATGCACAAAACACTATTGCAAAAACTTTTAACAGGAAATACATTTTCTTTTTTCTTTTCTTCAGACAAGTGAAGTCAGGATGATCCACTTTCTCTCTTGATTTCCAGGGATTTTCTCTTGCTTTAGAAGGATTGCGGCGCAATACCAGTAATTTTCTTTCCGGGACAGTAAGGTTTACAGATCCGGTTAAATTTTCATTTTTCTGCGGCGTTTCGTCACAGTGGCGGTTTCTGTTTCTACGGGGTCGTAGTTCTTTGGCCACGGGTGTGGGCGCCAGTTTTAACACGGAAATAAAAAAATGTCATCAATTCTTGTCACATACATCTCAAGACTTTTATTTTACAAACTCAATATTCCATCTCCTTTTCTATTGCCATCGAAAGTTCCAGAACTTTCCAAAATTAAAATTACAGTTAATTTTTATAAGTAAAAGCACGCGCGAGCATTAATAAAAGCATTATTATAAAGCACGAGAGAAATAAAGAATACCATTTGTTACAAAACTAATTTCTTGCACTAACATACAGTGTGCTGTCAGTACATAAAAGTGCTGCAAAGTTATTCAATTCTAAAATAAATTTTATACATTTTTCACTTAAAATAAATAGTCAAATCATTTTGTAAAGTTTTCATTAATATACGAGAAAAAAATAAGACACTTACCTTTTGACAATAACTTCTTTTTCAGAAATAATGACAATCTTCGCAATCTGATCAAAATGTCAGCTGAAAACACAAATTCTGCTATAAAACTATTCACCTTCCCCTTTAAAATACTCATCATAGAACGCGTGCTGTCATATCTAGAAATAGTGGATTTAAGAGAATATTTCAGCTAAGTGTCGTGAGAGTATTCGCAAAAAATGGCCATTCTATTTAATTTTAAAGTGAGTGCTGTCGGTAGAAATAGGGTTAAAATATATGTACATTACTCTTTCAGATCCATTCTAAACTTTTAAAATAAATTAAACATAAAATATAATCGGGTAGAGTTAAAGTAACTTCTAAAATTTCCTTTTACTTTTAAATGCATTGTAAAAATAATTTATGACTATGGAAGTAACTAGTTACTTATACTGGTAGTATAACTTTGACATTTGCGTTATGTAATAAATTTTCTATTCCCTAGCGGAATGTATATGGTTCATTATTTCCGAATAATGTGCGAATGAATAATTTTTTTTCTCTTTCTTATCTGTTTAAAATGCTTTCGGGCAATACTGTTACGTTTTGAGGTTCATCAATTTTAAATTTAGTCCCAAATGTGATATACAGTGGGGAAACATTTAAGTTTACAATTTCATTTACTGAACAGAATTTCATAAGTCAACCATACAACAACGATATATTATTTAAATGACACTGAATTGCATTCATTAGTGTTTCTTATTAGCTGTCCAATGTTTCATATTTATTTTGTTTCAAACACAGCTTCATTTTTACTCGTAAATAAAAGTGTATACGAGCACATATCTTTTATCAAAGATATGGGCTGGCTTTTTCTGTATGAATATTTTAGTACAAACATGACAAAAAATTATTCTTTTTAATTAGCTTAGAGTTAACATTAACTTACATTATGAATGCAACTACTCGTGTTCATAATGTGTGTTGTTTTATGACCACAATGAAAGCGAGTTTAAATTTACACTTAGAACTTCTTCACAATTCTGAGAATAGAAAATTGAGTCAACTTCTAAAGCATACTTTAATCCCAAACTTTATTTTTTATGTCAAAAAACGTATTACACAATCTAATTTTAAGAATTTAAGTTATTTTTTTCCCTTCTTGCTTAATATTATACCTTGAAAAAGTAAAAAACGTTATCCATAACTTATTCTTCAAAAAAAAGAGAAGGCCCTCGATTTCAAAAATAAATTATATTTTCATGCAGGATATGCAAAGGACGCTAAAAAATAGTAGACAGTGCGTAATAAAAAATTTAATCTTGTAAGCAAACACACGGAAGATTCCTAAGTGCATATATGAGTGTTTGTGTATGTGTTATTATTTCATGAAAATAATGATCCCAAACAGAAATTGTTTTTGAAAATTTTAAACGTTATATATGTATATACTGCTCAAAACAATTAAAGGATATTGTAAGTTTTATATAAAATAAAGATATAAGCGATTTTTTTTTTGGCCGAAAACCAAAGAAGAGAATCACACACGAAGACGATCGTTTTGGGGTGATCGGTAAAGTACTCGCATTCGTTCGGAACGGAAGGTACCCAGAACGAACCTTCTTTCCTTCAAATTTACTACGGTACTGTTTAGAATAAAACAGACAGTTATTTTTATAACAAGTTACCTTTTTAAATAATTTTTAAACTGTAATATTCAATTTTTATTACTTGTTTATATTCATGGGACTATAATGCAAAATTATTTATTACTTATTTTCTAAAAAATGTTTATTTCTTGCTTATAAATGAGCAACATGAATGGCCGCGGTAACCGAGTAATCATGATCGAGAACTCGTGCCCGTCGAGTCGTGAGTTTGAGTCTTGATGCTACTGAAGGCTAACAATGTAGAGAGGATGATTTACATGATTTTTCCTGTCCTATGTCTTCAAGTTGTAGGTTGGGGAAGTTTGGAGAGCGGAATTCCAGCTCAGGGACCATCCTCGTCACTTAACCGAGGTTCAAAACTGCATGGTTTGCTGACAATAAATCTTAACTACACTTGTGTTGGAAACCAAGTTTGTAAAATAGTTTTCCAAAATTTGTAATTGTTCGCAAGTTCATCCTTTTTTTATCAAAGATGGTGATCCTTTCTTTTTCATGGAAATAGTAAAAAGTATATATCCTTACGTAAAATTTTATAGTTATCATTATTAAAATGCATAAAAGTATGTTTCTTAATATTGTAAATTATTTATAGCTTTTGTTAATATTGTTATTAATCACATATTTTTGAATGTATTAAATTGGTTATAATAAAGATTTTCTGCTTGGTAATTGTGGATTTGCTTATAAAACACTGAAAATATGTTATAAGTTCTCCACTGATTTGTGCTAAAATTTCCAAATATATTTTAGATATGTGCCTACATTTGAGAATTAATAATGGATACAAACGATTTACGCATTATAATTCTTTGCGTTTTGTTCCATTCAGTAAAAGGTATAGAGATGGTCGACAAACCTCTAAAATTGGTTTTAATTCCGCTAAAAGCAGTCGTTAGCATGCTATGTTTATAGCGTAGGCAGCAGTAACGTTTTTAACGTAAGTTTTTTAACTTATTCATCCATTCAATCCATCTTATCCATTTACTCTCGTCCACTTCACCCCCTCATTTACCCTCTCTCCTTCTCTCGTCTCATCCCATCTCTTTCGTCCACTCCATCCCATGTCATCCCCTCTTATCCATCCATCCCATCCCATCTCATTCACCCCATCTCATCATCTTCCCTCATCCACAACCTTTCATTTACCCCTTCTCATCCACCCCATTTCGTTCTCGCCTTTCCATCCATCATCCGCTATCATTCACCCCCACACCCTTATTCACTCCATCTTATTATTCCATCTTATCCCTCTATCTCATCTATCCATATCATCCAGCTATCTCATCCATCCCTTTCGTCTATTCTGCTCATCCATCTCATCTCATTCACCCTAACTGAAATTGAGTTGTATTGAAGGATAAATTACAATAACATTTCATTTTTTTTAATTTTATCCACCTTAACAATCAATTTATTGATAATCCGTGAGCCCCTACACGCTGCCTTTTCAATTCCTACTATTAGCTCACACTCTCTGTATATATATTTCTTTATCTTGGTGGAATTTTCAATCGTTAATAAACCGTTATACGGAAAGCAGATTCCCTCTTAGTTAATGTTAATTAAAAATCCTCACAAATTAATTATTTTTGCTTAGGGAATTTTTTTAGTTCACTTCTAAATTTATATTGTTTTTCCAAAAGAAAAAGAATATTTAAGAAATTACTGGGAGAAACCGGAACCTCAAGTTTCATTGAATAAAATGTTTAAAAAAATACTGAAAGTTAAAATAAAATGCGTCCTAAAATATATCAGTATTAATTAAGTATCGTTACTGGCTTGAGATTACATAGATCAAAATATATATTTGTTGGATAATGAACTTAATATGTTTCAGTATTTTAATGGTTATTTATGTATGTAAATATATTTGTTACGTGACTATTTACGTTAATTTTATCTAAGAACTGATTTTATTTGAATTTATTTTACCTGTTTACTTGAATAGAGTTGTATTCAAACATCAGGCCTGCATTGGCTATACATTCAAGTATCTGACAACAATTTTTATTCTACATTTCTTATATAGATATATTACTCGAAACTCAAAATGAAAATATATAAGTTGAAATTCAATTCTTTTGTTTTTAGAAAATGATTTCTTGAAAGATGATCTTGTTACTAATGCCACCTGATCTGCAAAAACTAGATCGAGGCCTACGAAATTCATCTTAGAAAAGGGTTAACGAACGCCTGTCGTTAGCCGTAGCTTTGAGCACCATACAGGTGACAGTACGATTTGGCTCGGTTTCACCCCAATTTAGACGGAGAACACCCTGAGGGGTGGTCAGAGGCCTCCCACCTCTCTTCCCCTTCCACCAACCACACGAAAGGACTTGCGGCTCAACGGCTATTTAGAGTACCCCATGACGCAAAGGCACTATACATTTACAAACATCCATGTCTTTTCCGGGATTCAAACCCAGTCCCTACGGCACCACAGTCGGTTTCACTAACCACTCTACCGGTTGGGCTATTATCTTTGTGTTATTCAACTGTGAGTAAATTTCATTGTGTTGTATTTGCGTACTAGTATTTTATGCATTATTCGAATAAATCAGTAAAAAATGTTGACATTTGTGTTCGAAATCTTTTGTTTACAGATATTCCTCATACAAACGTAGGATTAAAATTATGTCTTAATTTCGTGGTGTCTTTTTAACTCAATTAAGATTAAAACTGTTCTACAATATTCTAAACATAAACATAGGGATTATATCGCTTAAAATTAGTTCGAATTTATAGTTTTTCATCCATATTTCCTATTGTTTTTTTAAACAAAAATAAACATATTATTACAATAAGCTCTTAGAATTGTAAATTTATTATTGATTCATATTTTAAATAAGTTTTCAGTTTTAAAAAGCATATATTCTACGAAAAGAATGTTTACTTCATAATAATTAAATATTTTGTTGCATGGTACTTTCTGTTCAGTAAAAATGTGAAGATGTATTAATATAGAATATTTGGAATATATGTATATAATTTATGAAATTCACAGCTCCCTTATTTTTAATTCTGATCGTCAAGTCATGTTTAATTATATGTTCAAACAACTAAATTTTGGAAAATAAGTTACTTGTGTCATAAAAAAATAATCATTAGAAGTTTTTTTTTTCCCTAATAATACTAAAATATATTTTTCCAGTTAACTAACTGTTCGAAATTAGAACTACTGATATATTAAAAATAATAATTTAAATTCAAAATCTTTTAAAAGCTTTTGTAAAAGTTTAAAGTTATTAATATATATTAAAAAATGTCAAGTCCCCATTTTAAATAATATTTGAATATTTTATTTAAGACTGAAACACTTTTAAATTACGAAATTTCAATTTCAATCTGAAAAAATATTTACGAGAAAATAATCACGAGATGCTATAAAAATCCTTTTCAACAGTTCAAAAGAGGCAGCAAGTTAGTCAAAAAATTTGAAAGACGCAAACAAATAAAATTAGTCAAACAGTTTGAAAGAGGCAACAAATAAAATTGTTTTAAATATTTTGACAACATTTTGCTTGTTCTAAATAATTTGACAATTGCCTTTCTTTGACTTTCAAAAACTTTTAAATTAACCATTTGTATTAATTTATGTAAATTACATTTCCGCCAGGGTTCAGCATAAAACGAACTCTGTTTCTTATTTCAAATTGGAGATGTTGGATAATACTTAATTTTTTCATGAAGCTTCTTTATTTTCTAATTTACTTTACTATGCAGCTTTATCTGTTTGATAAAATAATGACAGCGAACGGTATCACTACATACAAAGTCTTGAGAAGCAAGCCTACATCAATCTTGTGCAAATTCCAAATCGTAAGAGAAGCGGTGTGATTCTGCATTTTCAAAATAAACAAACATTTGTCCTGAAACGACACATCTCTGAACTTCATAAAGTCTACTGAATTCATAATTTTCAGAAGATCCTTATGGACTTCTGAAGCATGGAAAATAATGACAAGTAAAGATGTGATTGCACTCAGAAATATCGGTCCATTTTCGAACATCGAGTCCAAATTGAAAGCAAAAAGTAATCCTTCAAGTAACCGTAAGCATTTGAGACATAATCCCGTGTACATTAAAAGCATGGTGAAATTCATTTTGTTATCGTAGTCAGCAACGATACTGATTAAATCTTTGTAAAATGCATGGAGTTTCGTCAGACTTTTTTCTCCTTTCAAACTTATAATAAAACCTTGGCAAACACTTTTTATGCCAATGCAGATTGCAATGTGGAATAACAAAGTATAAGCTGGAAAAACTTGCAACACGAAGAAAATACTAATCATCATAGCCTTAGTTATAAAACATATTGAAGGCGTCATTTCGCCAGTGTAATAGAAATAAGTAGTTGGCAAAGATTTCAAAGTATCGTTACGCATATCCAGTTTCCAAGTGCTTATAATCATAATCGTAATCAGCAGTGCGTTGAAAATTGAAAACCAAAATAAACGTTGACGGGGAATTTTTAAGTTCAGTTTGTATTCCTGTTTACCTCTCAATAATTTCAGTTTCTTGATAATATTCACCATTCCTTTCAAATTATAAACTATTGACAAATATGAAAGACATTCTAAGGGGCCATGGATAAGAAGTACCGTTCTGTAGTTTAAGTGCTTGGTTGAAGAAACTACTTGATACACATAGATTAAAAACAAATATGCACCAAATATAAAGAAGCAAAATGTGGCTTTGCTGAATCTTCTATTGGGGCTTATTGCCTCAGGATCGTGACCAATTATCTTGAAGCCTTTGATCAAAGAATCAAAGAGTGCGTTCATTTCGATAGGCATACTATATCAGTCTCAGTTTTTAATTTAAGTTTAAGGACTTGATAGTATATTTTACTTAGTTCAAATAGAGACGCTCCTTCACACGATGAAAAGTTTATTTCAGACTCTATATAACTAATCAGAACTCTCTCTTTTCAAATCGAAAGTAGAAAATAGATTTCGTGATAATACCATGGTTTCAATTCAAAACAAAACAAGAAACAAACTTTTTTTTCAAAACACGTAACGGAAGCACATAATGTGTAGGGTGATACTAAATTATTTTTTTACACTTCATAGCCTATAATTTAATTTTGTTTCAATACAGGAACATTCAATCAAGGTAAATTCTAATTCAGAAACAAGTTGCATATTCATTGTTTTTGTTTCTTTGGTTAGGTTATATTGCTCATATAACCTGAATTATTAAAAAAAAAAACATGTATTATTATTAATACGGAAATGATCTTCCGTTGCTCAATTATTAAATTTGTTTTCTATCAATACATAGTATTTTTTCAGCCTGTACCCATGGAAACGTTGTAAACTTCCCTTCGTACAAGTTCGAATGTAAAACATAAGTATAGGTTAGAGTAGTAACAAAAACATTAATTGAAGTTCGCGTTCAGACTATGGATTCAGATTCTGTGATCAAAAATTACCTCTGCGGAAAAATTTTAATTAATATGTTTAGAAAAAATCTTACTCTTCTCAGAAATTAGGGAAAAAAATGTGTTATTTTTTATTTTATACTTCTTTAAATTTCTTTCTGAGGTAGAATAGAAAAGTTAGATTTAAAGTACAGTTATTGTGAGTTTTTTTAAACTGTTATTTAGAAGATTAGAATTAATATAATTATTTTTTTTATTTATTTGAGTAAAAATTGTTTATATGATACCAATAAAATGCTCTTAGATGAGTCTAGTATACTATAAAATCTATTAAAATGTAGCGAGAAAATAATTTATTGATCGAAATCAGGCATAACAAAATATTTATTTCATTTTAGACAGCTTACAATTATATAAATGGAATTCTGAGCTTATGCGTGGGTAAATAGAATCACTGGAAAGGCCAGTTATAATTACAAGAAAAAAATTCAGAAAAATTTTAAATACATTTTATTGTTAAAAATTTATTTCACAAAGTTCTTTAATTTAAATTATTGACGTAATACAACTTAAAAATATGAATAATTACATGTTTAAAAATAGCTGCTTTTCAAATAATTACTGGTTCCCTCCAAATTTTTTAGAGACCCATAAATTATTCTATGTTTAACTTTTAAATAGAAATGACTCTGACCTTGATTCACTCGTTTTTTACACAGAATTTTTATGGCATGCTAAGACTATACTGACAATACTGTTTGATATCACAGACAGCACAAAACTTTATAAAGGTATGTAGATATTAAATAATTTCTTAATATTAGGAGTGCCATTTTGTGTAACACGCACACAAAATTGAATACTTATATTTGTGGGGAAGCAAAATTTGTGTTGATTTGCAAACGCATTTTATCCTTTCGGTGTTATTCCTGATTTCAGACATTAAGCTGTTTCTTTTCATATAATGTTAATTGTAATAGTCTATGTTAAAACAGTTTAAAAGTATCTAGTATTAATTTATTCACATAGAATAGCTTAATTTCTTGGAAAAAATTAATACATGAATTAGTGGATATATTTCGTGATGAAGGCAATGACCATTTAATGGAAAAATAGTACAACTGTTAGAGAAATTAAGGTGCGATTCCTCTTTCAATTTACTTTGGCAAAACTATTTCAATATTTTCAAGCTATTTCAGATTTTTTTTAAAAAAAAAATTGGTGCTGTAATTAAATTTTATGAAATCTTTATCTTCGTTATATTGATCTTCCAATTAATGAACTATAAATTTATATATACACACACATTCTCATTCTACTACCGAAAAAAAAGCTGATGGAATTTTTCTCATTTAAAAGGCTGAATATAAAACGTCTCATAAGGGGAGACGATTATAATACTCTGGTTTTAAAAAAATTGTTCTCATATCGCAGGTTTTAAATTTTAATAACACTTTATATACTTGTTTTAACATAAAACATTCATGAAATAGGATGCTTTACATCATTCAAACGGTCATTTGAAGGTCCTTGTGATTGTTGAGGTGGTTCATGGCAAATTAAAATTAATTTAGGGATGCTTAGACAACTTTACGGGGTTTGCGAAAGGTGTTGGATAGAAAGTAAAATTTTTGTAACCCATTCTAAGTTAAAATAAACTGCTTATGTTTTTACATATTAAAAATTTTTAGAGTAAAATTTTATATAAATTAGTGTGTAAAACTAAAGCAGAGTAACAAGCGTCATACGGCAGAAGCCGGGCCGACCGCTGTTGTTGTCGTCTGCGTGAGTTTAAACAGAAACGGGATCTTGCAACTACATGCAATAGATTGTCTAAAATAGGGCAACATAAGAGTCTAGAAATGTGAAGTATAACAAATGTTCCTTTGATAAGAGCCGAGAGCATTATTATTATTTGCATTGTTAAGAAGATTATGAACGTTACGTAAGTATTTTTGAATTCAATTGATATGTTGTTCATAAATTCATTAACTTAAGGTATCCGACTACGTTCGAAACCGTGATTTTAAAAATGCTCATAAATGGATAATTTCATGATATTTAGTGTCACTTAGATTAGAATGTTTGTATAAAACTATTTTAAGGTCATTTTGACAGAAAAAAATATTAAATACAATATTTAAAAAAAATTCACTTAGAATAACCTTTTTTCAAAACGTTCTATTTTCATAAAAAATAGTTCTATAATAATAATATTTTGCTAATATAAAGTAAAGACTTCTCCAGAGAGTCTGAACTAGGATTTTTGAAAATTTCACATTAATTTCAGAGTTACGACCAATTGAAATAATTATCGGTGTTTTTTTCCTTAAAATTTCTACTCTCTGTTGTAGTAAAATATGGAAAAATCCACTTCTAAGTTATACATTTCAAAAATTCTACTTCAGCCTCTGTGCAGACGTCTGAGCTATATAAAGGCAAAATATTATTATAATAGAAGCATTTATCATAAAAGAAGAATGTTTTGAAAATGGGTCATTCTATGTTCCTTTTTTGTCAAAATAGTGTACTTAAATATTTTTTTTATTGTTGTAATATTCTTAAAGTAATATTATATATGTTTTCTAATCTAAGGGACACTAAATATCATAAATATTACCCATTTATACGCTTTTGCAAAATCACGGTTCCAAACGTAGTCGGGTATCTTAAACAGAAAAGGGATGTTGCCACTACATGCAATAGTTTGTCTAAAATATGGCAACATAAGAGTCTAGAAATGTGAAATATAACAAATTTTCCTTAGATAAGAGCCAAGAGCATTATTATTCTTTGCATTCTTAAGAAGATTATGAATGTTACATAAGTATTTTTGAATACAATTGATATTTTGTACATAAATTCTTTGGCTTAAATATTGCTTGTGTTGAACGTCATTTATAACGTAAAATAGTCTTATTATATACTGTTTATTATTTTTCTTATCATACTCAGGACATCAACAAGTTAAAGTTGAGAGTTCTCTATGAGTTATTGAAATAAAGCTATGATGCTTGGGGATTCGTTGCCAAATGTTTGGTACAAAAAATGATTCAGGAGTGCAGTAAGTCTGTGAACCACTGTTTTATATCAAAACTTATACTCACTTCTGAAGAAGAAAACCAAAAAAGAATTGTACACATGCTTGTGAATTTAATAAAATCATTTTATTTCGAAATATTTTTGAAGTACTTATTTTTTTTGATAAAAAGATATTGCAGCGTTATTTGTTTTGAATTTCAGATTGCGTTCAAGGATATTGTTTGTTTGTTAAGAATTCCATTTTGCTCAATTTTCAAGAGATGTTAGAAGCATGGTTCATGCGCATGTTGCATTTCCTGCAAAATAAAATAAAAATATAATTATAAAAACAAATGAATAAAAATAACTTAAAAATATGTACATTTAAAGTTTAAAATCGGTAATTTTTAATACCCACTTTTTTTTAAAAAAAATTGTATTGTTTGAATTTTTATTTATATACTAGCTGGTATACCCGTTCTTAGCACGGGTGAATTAAAAATTTAAATAATACAGACTGAAGAATACAGAAGTGTTTAATGAGTTAATTTTACGTGAATTGTAAATTAAACAAAAAAAAAACAGCTTTTTGCATATCTCAGCTGAACAAAAAACCATGTTTGCTCAATTTTAAGTCTGTAGATATAATAGCTGATAAAAAAAAGTTTTTTTTTTTATTTATAACACCCCGTAACTCTTTTATGGGTCGATTTTTGAAAAAAACCTTCCTTCTGCTCAGCAAAATTAACAGATTGTTACAAATTCTGTGTAATAAACGCATTAAAATAATGTAAATAATTTGCATCTGGATATGTAACACGTTAATATTACTTTCTGATGCATTTATTTTATGTTAAATAGCTGTTACCAGCGACTTCGTCCACGTGGAATTTAACAAAAAAGTGTTTATTCAATTCGCAGAGTTCACGAAAACTTAATAATTATATATTCCACGTAAAGAAATACCTATGCTAAAAGTATAATGTCATTCTTCTACTTTGTGGATTAAAGTTTCTTTTTTGTTTTAATTTTTTTTTTGTTTTTTGTTGAGCAAAGTGTGAGAGGGACGCATGACCTTTGATACTGTCGATGAGGGTGAGGACTGGATCAAAGGACATGGACACGAAATGTCGCGAGTGGCAGCAACCTAATCAAACAAAAAGATTTCGTATAACTGCTAGAAATCGTTGAGACAGAAGGCTTGCGAAATAAAATAATCCCTGTTGAATAAAAATAATCCCCATTGAATAAAAATAATCCCTATTGAAATAAATAATCCCTATTTGAATCGGAAATTGTTCATTGATTTTAATTTTATTTCCGATGAACCCTAATATATTTTTTAAATAAAAGTAGCCCAAGTTACTCCTTATAACATTAGCTATTTGCCAGTGAAAGTTCCATCAAATTTGGTGCAGCTGTTTCAGAGATTAGCCAGAACAAATATATAGAGAGAGACACACACAAAAATTTTAAAAATTGTTTTTTTCATATAAGTACCGTATATACTTTTAAATGCATTTAGTAAAAAGCTGTTAATTTCAAAATACAAACAGGCACTTCATTTTTATTAATATGTATAGATCTTGCGCAAGATAAATGAAGTTATTTACAGTTTTGAATAAACTTACTTAATTTAAGGGTGTATGTGCACTTTTTCACCTAAAACGTAATTAAAAATATTTATTTTAGAAACAACTATCTACGTACTTAACTAAATATAACAACCTGTTGACTCTGCGATCGCCACTCAAACCATTTTCAAAATTGTTTACATTGTTGACAGCTAATGATTTTTCAATTCTAGAAGCTTGAAGAAATAAAAATATATGAATTATTAAATACTTTTATGGATAAAAACATACATTGTAACATACCAGATTCTTTAAATATTTGTATTCATTTTGTCTCAGTAGCCATAAGTCTAGAATTTTTTAAGCAATTGTTTCAAAATAGGGAAAACATATTTTTAAGAAATATGATAAGAAAATGCACCGCCTTAAAAAATTGTAAATTAGTTTGCAAATTTTAATTATCAATCTATTTAACACTTGCGGCTCGAAATTGGAAAAATATTATGATCATAATGTTTTATTTTAAAACAAATGGCATTTGTATCGCAACTTTAAAAAAATTATTGTAAAAGTATTAATATATATACAGTGGCGCAAAGTACACCCTCGCTATCCCCACAATGCGGGGGCCCCAAAACCTGACTGCTGCCAAGTACCTATCATTTGTAGAATCCAACTTGTGACTTTGTGGGGGAAGGGCTCAAATGTTCTCCGTTACGCCACTGTATATATATATATATATATATATATATATATATATATATATATATATATATATATATATATATATATTAATGGTTCTTTATATAAACAAGAGAAAGGACTCCCACAAGGGGACCCAGCTAGTAATAGTTTGGCTAATCTTTATTTACATTTTTATGAATATAATTATATTATTAATAATGACTACTACATATTTAGATATATTGATGATTTAATTAATTTTGGTAAAAATGATAATTTAAATCCCATTATTAATTTTTATCCGGCTTACTTAAACTTAGTTAAAATTAATAATAATCCAATCAAAAAAATTACCTAGATGTAACACTGTATATTAAGGATTTGAAACTACATAGTAATATTTATGATAAAAGAGATGCCTTTAATTTTAATATTATCAAAGTGCCTTACTGGAATTCAAATTTGTCAATATCTATATACAGAAATATTATTTTTAACTATATTTATTGCAATAATGTATTAGTTAGCGATAAAGCTAATATTTTTTAAATCTTAAAAAAAATTTTAATCACTGTATTGAACATGGATACCCTGCTAGCTTTCTTTGTAATTATATTAATAATGATTTTTAATGATACAATTTTGTATTACTGTAATTATTTACTGTTATTATGTTTTGTAAGGATTTTTTAAATAAATACAATATCTAATTTATTCTACAATTATTAAATAGATGGCGCCACGTGCTTATTAAATTTTTTAAATAATATATATTTTTTGTGTTTCTTTTATATTTTACACTAATTTTATATGATTATTATTTTTAAGATTTTTTAAAAGTATATATATATATATATATATATATATATATATATATATATATATATAATTTTCTTCATATAGTATCGCAATTAATTTTATGCGGTTCTGCTCTCATCCCTCGTATTTGGCAGGAACACATAACTTGTTGATGCACTCTCGGCCATCGTTTACACTCCGAATATAAGTAGTTATGTTTTTGTTCATATGTTATTTAGTTTAATGATTTTTTTATATTTAAATTCCACATATATAATTCTTTCCTTTCCTCTAAGTACATAGTATGACAAATTACAGGTGAAGGTTGGCTGGCCGCAAAACATGTTTAAACCTGCAATCCTGGTTCTTAAGTCCAGGAGTTTGTCATTATGCTACTATGCCTTCTTCCTAATTTTAGTTATCTTAGGTATATAACTATATGTTTATTTTTATATTTACCTTTATATATTTGTGTATATGTATAAATTTATAAATATATATGTGTATGTATATGTATATATTTATATATTGAATTATATATATATATATATATATATTGAATTTTATACATATATTTATATTATGTGAATAAAAAAATTATACAAATGAATATCCTACTAAAGAAAGATCGGAGAACAGGATTTTCAACAATCTGAAATATGGAACTATTGTAAATGTAAAGAAAAAAAGAGTCATTGGATGAATATATGTATACACACTCAGGAACATTGAAAACAGCGACCCAAGAAGAAAGCATCGGATTGAAATGAAACTTAATACACATAATGACACAGATGAGAGATTCACTTGATCTAAAAAACAAGACAATTAAACGAATACAGGGTGTGCAACGACACAAATACTGGGCAACTTCAATAGCGCGTTGGACCACCTCCAGCTGCAATACATGTCGCCACACGGTCCAACATTGAGTTGATCAGACACCTTATGTCAGGGGTGGCGAACCTTTTTGGGTCAACGTGCCATTTTTTCTAAAAAAACTTTTAATGAGTTATAGACGTGCCATCAAATAATTTTGACTTGTGATTATTGAAGAACTAATAAAACTAAATACGAACAAATCAAAAAATTTTATTTAATACGAAAAAATACATTTTGCACTGTATAGTAGTAAATGTTTTAGTTATACTTGTAATTTAAATTAAAATAACATTAGTGTGATTTCTGCTGTTGTAGATTAGATGACAAATAACTTATATCAGGATTATAAGATGTTACTTTTTTTTAGTAGAATGCATGCTGAATTAGAGTCGTCTGTTAAACGGTTTCTAAAAGAGTCTTTGATGTTATTTATCTCTGAAAATAATGACTCGCAGGCATAGGTAGATGAAAATATGGTTAAAATAGCATACACCAACTTCTTCAAACAGTTAAATACGTCTGGAATCGAATTCCATGTTTCCAAAATTTCGTTACTGGTATTTTTACTTATATTGCTTGTCAATCTTTCCTCTTTAATCAATTCCAACTTTTCCCTTGTTTCAATAAACTTTTGAGTCCATATTGAACTAGACTGGAAATCAATCAGTTGCATTTCAAGTTCTTCAATTTCCAACCAATAGAATTGAGACAAGTTCAGTTTATCAAACGAAATCACATCAGGGTGCATAATAAATTTGAATGTTTCCGATAATTCCTTGAACTGAGAAAATCTCACTGAAAATTCTTTGATTAAAGAATCCATTATGGAAATAAAGTCATCAATAACGTTTTCGTCATTTCGTTTCTCTTGGGCATCTAAATCTTTGATATTTTTTTTCAAGTTTGGGAAGTACTTGTAGTGTTTTGTAATAATATCGTTTCTGAAAACATATAGTTTAGCTTCAAAAGCGCGAATGAGATCCATCATGACGATATCTGTTTTATTCGGGCCTTGAAGCTTTATGTTCAATTCATTAAAATGTTGGCATATGTCTGTAAAAAACATCAATTTTAAAAGCCACAAATATCCATTAACTGTGGGTATTGTTCAATTTTGCTCTCATTTTGTAGAAACAGTCTGATTTCTTCCAAGCAATCAACAAATCTTTGAAGTACGTTCCCGCGGCTCAACCAGCGAACATTGTTATACATTATTAAGCCATTATACACCGAATTGATTTCATTCTACAAAGCATCAAACTTTCGTTTATTTAAAGCCTGCGACGATATGAGGTTGACTTTTTTTGTGACTAAAGTTATTACATTATCAAGAGATGTTAAACCACTTTTTGCACATACGGCTTGTTGGTGAATAATGCAGTGGCATTCAAGTATCGAATGTCCTACGTCTGTTTTAAATAAAGAAATGAAACCATTTTTTTTTGCCTACCATATTTGAAGCACCATCCGTGGTTACTGAAACAATTTTTTTCAAATCAAATTCTTTCTCAGCAAGCGAATTTCTTACTGCCGTACAAATATCTGGGCCCTTTGTAGTTGTTAACAACGATGTTATCGCAATTAATTCTTCCTTAATGATGTTTCCTACACAATATCGAGCAAAGACAGCTAAACGTGACGATTTAGTAATGTCAATACTTTCGTCAAGACATAGCGATATAAAAGGAGCGGAGTTAATGTCGTTTTTTTGTTGATCTGTAACATTTTCTGCCAATTTCAAGATTCTATCTTTCATTGTGTTTCTAGATAGAGGAACATCTTTGATGCGCTGAATTATCTTATCTTTATTATCAAAATCCTCAAAAAGTGAGGGTGCACATGCCAACCAAACTTCCTTCAAAAACTCTCCCTCTTGAAAAGGTTTACCATGCTGAGCAATGGCATTTGCGGCCGAGTAACGTGCCGCACTTGTGTGACAATTTTTGCTTACATATTTATTTAAACATAGACGTCGACTGTTTATTTCTGTCTTTTATTGCACTTGCAATTAATTCTTTTTGCTCTGGTTCGCTTTTTTCACAAAAGGATTTGTGATTTGTTTTAAAATGCCGTTTTACAGACGATGTACTGCATACCACTGTTCCAGAACGCAAGAAACACACCGCTTTGTCGCCTTTATTGATCATGCCATATTTATCAGCCCGCCAAGTTTGAAATTCTCTGCTACACTTACTATCTTGCACTTTTTTTTTTTTTTTGTTGAACTAGCCATGTTAAATAGCAGTTAAAAATCGTAAATTTAACACAAAACTTTAAATGTACAGTTGTGTCGATGAAATTGACTATTCTAAGTGCTCTCGCATGATTCCTCCCCCCCCACACACAAAAAAACCCCTTTTTACTGACTGCGCACGACTGCGGGTTCATGGGCAGATTTATTTGTTTTTAGGAAATTCAGTGCTTGTACGAGATTTCTGTAGTATCTGCTCTTTCGCTTTTGTCTCAGGTCATTAAAATTTTTAAAAATAAAGCAGTGAAAGTTATTTTACCAATTAAACTTTAAAAGAAAGAATTAGATCACATTAATAAATTAAATGTATACAAGCTGAACTATTAATGTAAACGTTAGAATATGTTTTTTAAACAACTTGAATATATTTAGAAATAGTTACATACACACACTATGCGTAGATAAACTTAGCATCATTAGCAATTTATAAAATACAAAGTATTTACGCAAGACATAACAAGCGAGTCTGCTCCCCGACTTGTCGGCGTCGCGACGGATCACTCTTGTTTGTTCATAATACTTCGTAGTAAACTTAATTATTTTAAGCTAAAATGCAAATCGTTTTTGTTCGATGGCGTGCCCAAAATATTCTGTCGCGTGCCATCATTGGCATTGGTTCGCCATCCCTGCCTTATGTTGTCCTGAGGCAGATGGGCTCACAAATCTTGAACAGCCAACTCTAAATCATGTACAGAGTGACACGATGGCCTCTACCATTTTAGCTGATCCCACACGTGCTCTAGTGGAGACAAATCGGGGGAGCGGGCTGGCCATGGAAGAGTCTGAAACTGATGTAGGAAGTATTGACCAACTCTTACTGTGTGAGGACGAGCATTATCTTGCTGGAAAATTGCCCCTGGGAGACCATTTAGGAAAGGTCCTACATGGGGTCGAAGAATATCATCAACGTAACATTGTCTCTTTAAGGTTCCACGCATCACAATTAAAGTGGACCAGCTATTATAGGCTATATCCCCCAGACCATTACACCAACTGTGCGGGCAGTGTGACGTAGAACAGTGTGGGGGGAATTGTACCGCCCAACAGGGGGCCTCCACACCCGTACACGGTTATCATCTGTCACCAACACAACCTTTTGCCGATCTGTGAAATTCCACAATGATCTGGCTTGGCACCACTGTATAGGCAGTTGCCGATGTTCCGGTGTTAAAGGGACTGCACGGAAAGGGCGCTTGGATTTAAGATTTGCTTCTGCAAGGTGTCTGGAAATTGTTTGTGGAACAATTGCTACGCCTACGTCTGCTTGAATCGTTGAATGAGTCACTGTGGAGACCACAAGTGCTTACCGCATGATCCTTCGATCCTCTCTCCTCGTGGTCTTCCTAGTCGCTCCAGACCCGATTTTTCGCGTGTGGGAACCTTCTCGTGTCCACTGTCCACTTCTATCATGTTTACCTGGCATGTTTCGCTTACCAAAGTCTTCCTACAATCGGCGGGTAATCATCACGTTTATGAATCTTCGAATTAGCGTTGGCTTATATAGCACCCTCTTCCTGATTGTAGCGCCACCTCGGCGTGTATGAGCATGCGTATTGGCACAGAACTTGAATCATTTGCATAACACATTAGCTGCACTTATTTGCAAAGTTTCGCAATTGTACTTAGCTTCCTTCTTGGGTCGCTATTTTCAATGTTCCTGAGTGTATATATATATATATATATATATATATATATATACATATATATACACACTGGTGTGCAAAAATTAAGGACGAGACGGTTTTTTCAATATAACTTTGTACAAAAGCTTTCCAAATCAACACATTTAATACCGTAAGATCCCCAAAACGTAAGGACATGTGTAATGTAAGCAACACTTACTAAAAGAGAAATCAGAGGAATAAAAAGAAGCTTGATTGAAAAAGTAGCATGGAGCGCAATACGAATGAAGGCCGAAACATCCCTGTGATGGGTGTCCAGCAAGAAACATCCGGTCTTTAGTACGGGATATGATCTCCCCTGACAGCTAGGCAGGTTTCACAGCGTCTGCCCATGCTGAGAATAAGGGTGTCAATGAGTTGTTAAGGCATTGCTGCCCATTCGTCTTGCAGCGCCAATCGAAGCTCCCGAATCGTTACTGGTGGTAAGGTACGAGCTGCCAAGCGTCTGCCTAGAAAATCCCATACATGCTCAATGGGATTGAGATCCGGAGATCGTGATGGCCAATCCATACTTTCAATATCCTCACTCTGTAAGATCTGTTCGGCAGCTACTGTGCGATGACATGGTGCATTGACGTCCATGAAAAGGAATTGCAGACCCATAGCGCCTCTAAAAAGACGCACATATGGAAGAAGAATCTCGTTACAATAACGGGTCCCGTTGACTGAACCTGCGTCGAAGATGTGAAGGTCTGTACGACTACCAAGCATTATGCCTCCCCAAACGAGAACACCGCGACCTCCATACCTGTCCCTTTCAATGATGTTCGAGGGATGATTGCGGCTTCCCCGCTCTCTCCAGATGAGTATGCGATGAGAATCGATACTCAAACTGAATCTGCTCTCATCTGTAAAGAGTACTCGTCCTCATTCATTGTCTCTCCAATTCCGGTGTTCCCGGCACCACAGAGAACGCCTTCTCCGATGGGCAGGCGTTAAAGGTACAAACCGTACAGGGCGTCGTGCAAACAGACCACCTCCGTGCAGTCTTCTGGCCACGGTAAAACGCGATATATCGGTCGTCCACTCGCCTGTGTCGTGTGTCTAGCGATTTCTCCCGCTGTCTGCCGCCGGTTTCTTCTGGCCTGTAAGACAATGTACCGGTCATCTGCGGGTGTGGTTCCTCGTGGACGACCACTACTGAACCCCCGGATAGTTTTTCCTGTAGTTTGAAATTGTCTCCAAAGTCGTGAAACGATGCTGTGAGCAATTCCGAACTCTGCAGCCACACTTGTCACACTGCGGCCTTCCTCCAACTTCCCAATGATTCGACCTCGGGTAAAAGCATCCGGATGTCGTCTAACAGATTGATTATTCGCCATTTCTCGCTGAGGCAGCAACTCGGTGTGATTTTAACTGCTATACGGCGTGCAATCTCTGCCAGAAATACTGATCTTACACCGACAACATGCTTTATACTACTCAGACACTCCCCCATTACATCTACCTGCATATCTGCGCATGTGCTACCGTACATCACCTTACTTAATCTTTCTTAATTGGTCTTTCTGTCCGCTCTGCCTCTTCGTTCAGCTGATATGCTAATTTTTCGACTTCGTCCTTAATTTTTGCACATCAGTGTATATATATATATATATATATATATATATATATATATATATATATATATATATATATATATATAGGGACAGAATTTAAAAATTGATTAATGATGTTCAGATTATTTATTTGCGAAGAGAAATGCAATAAATGACACTTACACTTTTTTTTAATGTCTTTAAAATTAGTCACCTCAAATAAAAGTGGAAACATAAGCTTCTCGGGACTTTTTCTGCCTGCTTATTTCAGCTTTGAACTGAGATGTGGAATTATTTCGATAAGAATTGGAGTTGTAATCAATTTATCACCGTTTAATATAATAATGTATAAGCCGTGCAAGTGTGGGCATGCCAAGATTTGCAACAAATATCCAAATATCTTTTTTGATTTATAAAAAAGAAGAAATTCACAAAACTGGAAAATTCTGGGAAATCTTCACTAAATTTAAGAAAAAATTTAACACAATTTTTCCCACAGGCCTTAGTGGCCGTGGTAGTAAAGTAGTCATGGCCGCGAACACGTAGCTGGCATAGTCAACTCGTAGATTTTAGTTCTAGTGCCACTGCAGGGATTCCTATTCCCACTTCCTAGTACATGTAAAATCTGTCGTGTTCAAAAATCCTCACACTGGTGTGGTGTGGATTGGAGATTGATTTGCCAGGCTCACAAATATATTGTCCTCGTCACTTTGCTGGGACTCGAAATTACTAGGTCTGTCACCAATTGCCCTCCTGTTGTTTCATAGTAAAAATTACTGTCCTAATAAAGATTTGTCAAATAATTCGCTATTGTATTAGCATTCTTGCTTTATATAATTCTGCAATAAATCTTTATCTGCCATAGAAAATTCGGTTCAAGAATCAATATCTTCGGTTTTTCTACTCACATCGATTTTACTGTCTCAAGATAACTTTTGTTTCTTAACGGGTACTTTTTTATAAAATATTAAGAAGGAAAGATTAATTTTCGAAAAGTTTTAGAAGTTATTAGCTATCTATGAAAGATAAAATTAGTTACACACTTGTAAATATTTTGCGACAGAAATCTCTTATTTTAATTTTTTCTCATAAGGTGCTACGCTCCAAAAACAAAATCATTTATTGATCAATTAAAAATCAAATTTTGATATTTAACTTTCCTCCAATGCAACTGAATTTAGTATTAGAAATCATCAGTTCTTAAGAACAGGAAAAAAATGTTTATAAGATACAAGTCGAAAAAGAGTCATTATAAGAAAATTAAGAGTCGTAAAAAGACATTTATCACATATTTTATACAACACGCTATGGAAAATGCAGCAGTGTGAAAGAGAGGCCAGAAAGTAAATTAACTTGAATAACAGAGAAACAGCAACGAGTAATAAGCTATGTTTTTTTAAATGATACTTCTAAAACACAGAGTGAGAACAAGTCAGTTCCATTCACATTAATACCACTATAGACGACGATACACGAGTGATTGAATATTTATTAATGTCACACTATATAAAACAACGCGAGGAGGGTTATTGGAGACGGATCTCGAAATTTTAACTATGGTTATATATATATATATATATATATATATGACAAGCATGATATTTGAGTTGGTAACTCTCTCTTAACTTTCACACCATGCCAATGTGAGGATTTTGAACCACGACAGATTTAACGTAAATCAGCCCCCCTACAAGGCAAATCTTCAGTGGGCTCCAGTTCATGACACTCTGGTTACAATTCCGTGATCCTGACCATTAGGCTAACGTGATCTCGTCGATACATGAAGCTATATGTTTAGGTACAGAATATACTAGAATAAAGGTTGGCACGCTATTCTCTATCAACCATTTGCTACAATTCGTCTTCTAAGCAAGGAACCCATTCACATCCAAGACGTGTTCCATTGGAAAGAGATTATGGGAGAATAGTAGCCAGATAAGCCTGTGTACATCTTAGAAAGCATATTAGCTAATACTTTCATGAGCTATTGGGCATTATTTTGTTCGTAAAATGTAATAGGCATTTCCTCAACGGAAGGGAAGTGTTACGAGATGTCAACCAAACTTTGATGCCACATTGTCGTATGGTAGGATGCTCTACATGACAATTAGAACAATCTGACATGTGGATATGGAGACAATCTCTAGAAAAATATGATTTAACACATAACACGACTCCGTGACACTCCATCAACCACCTCTCTCTAGCAAGGCATCATTGCAATTGAATCCATCTGTGCTGTGGAATCAACAACAGTCTTCTTAATAAATATATATGTCATGGGTGCAGATAAATAGTAACCAATCTACGGGTAGTGGATCTGATGTATACGAGTACTCCACGGGCTTAAAGCACATGCTGGAAAAAGTGGTTTGTAGGGCCACCACTACTTGTCAGTGGATACGCGAGGGCTGATGCCACTCTGACCACTTCGGTACTCCATAAATTTGTTACTTTTCTTGTTCCAAAATTTTTGTTACAGCTGGCTCATCGTAGATGAGTCTATGTAGATGTTTGTTGAGACTTGACATATGAACCAATCAATTTTCTCAGCCCAGTCACCATGCCTCTTGACAAATCGTCTGTCTGTTGGAGCTGCTTCCGTTGACTTAAACCTAGAATCCTCTAATATTACGTGTGACGTCTAAAGCAATAAAAACTTGCCCAAAATAATTTTCTAGGCATTAAAAATGATAATTTGCCCATTTTATATGTTCCTTCCTTTATATTATATTCAACGTATGCCGAAGAGCTGCTCATTTCTCATCGTTCGCATTAGTTGTGATATAAATTATCCATATAATTTGCATAATTTTCTTGTCACTTCTATTTTGTGTTACATTTTAAATTCTTCATAATGTGTTTTTGAGATATTTCAGTGCTGCATATAGGTATGTATACATAAAATGTATACGTATACATAAAATATTTACGTGCAGATAAAATTTATATGCATATATAAAATACGTATTTATTATGTACAATTGAGATTTTTATTGGTCGTAGAATGATTTTTCTCATCTAATATTACGTTTCATATATATTAAATCTGATATGGCGTTTTTGTAAATGTTAATTTTATACCTGTGTGTTGCTTATTTAAAATTAAAGGTAACTTCTGTCTCTCTCATCTCTCTCTCTCTCTCTCTCTCTCATCTCTCTCTCTCTCTCTCATATTTCATTAAATCCGACTAGGTTGAAAAAGTGTTTTTTGACAAAAAAGTCGAATTTTTTTTTATGATTGTGAAATCAAGCCCCAGCCTTTAAGATTCCAAAACAGTCTTTATTTTAATGTTACGTAAATTAGAACTCTAAGTTTAGCAATTTAAATAAGTCATAGTAGTTGAAAACGAAACCGGAAGTAATGTAATCTGGACCGGAAGTGAGCTACATATGCAGTGTTTAATTATTATTTCCCTAAAATGAAGTTTCAAAAACCAAATTTTAATTATCTGCTTACTAAACCACAGTTTGCTAATAATTATTTCAAATAATTTTATTGCAAACGATTGGCAACGGCATTTTAAGACTATCGCTATTCCGTGTTTGTTTACATTCGACGTTAGATTTACCACGCCTATTTTAATTCTTTTTTTTTCTCTATTTTGCTTTATTTTTAGAATTTAAATTATTTTAATTTAATCTTTAATTTATTTTACCTGAAATCATGGGTAAATGTCGCTCATATCGTCCCCGTAAAAGAAAATTTCATGAAAACCAAAATACAAGCACTGAAACTGCTTCATCTAATGAAGAAATTATGACCGCCAGTTCACTGAAGCTGCAGCAATGTAATGAGGTAAATAATGATGTAAGTAGCATTTCAGAACATTTAACTGAAAACAGATTGATTGATCTGGAAATTTTAATTGGTATTTTTTCCTTATTGTGTTACCCAACAAAAATGTGTACAGCAGGAAGCCTTTATCTTGTAGAAGATTCAAGGTTTGGATTATCTTCAAACTTTTCTTTGCACTGCAAAAATTGCACTTTCATATCGGCATTTTGTACTTCTAAAAAGTTTAGACAAAATGAATGAACTCAATACTCGTTTTGTTTATGGATTAAGATTGATTGGTAGAGGTGTTTCAGCAGGAAGAAAACTTTGTGCTGTTTTGAATCTACCTCCCTTTCTCTCAAAGCTTGCATTCCGCCAACAAGAAAAAAAACTCCTCAGTGCTGCTATTTCCATTGGAGAAAAAATAATGAATGACGCAGCAAAAGGTATTAGGCAATTAAAAATATCTATACATGGTATTGACACGTGGTGTTTCGATGGATGGTACCTGGCAGCGTGTGTCGTGGTTTTTCTTCGCTAAATGGTTGTGTTAGTGCAATATCTGTTGATACTGGGAAAATTATTGACTTTGAAACTTTATCTCAGTTTTGTAGAAAATGTAATTCAAAGACGGAATAACAAAATGTGAAATTGCAGTGTAATCATCATAAAGGATCTTCATCCAGCATGGAACCGGTTGGGGCTTATCGTATTTTTGAGAGGTCGGAAGATCATAGAATGTTACGATACACTGACTATTATGGGGATGGGGATTCCAAAGCTTTTGTTGCCGTGAAGAACATTTACGGGAAAGATTCTGTTACGAAGCTGGAATGTATAGGGCATATTCAAAAAAGAGTTGGAACAAGGCTTCGAAAATTGAAAAGCAGAAATAAAGGACTCGGAGGGGAAGGTAAATTAACTGAGGGTTTAATTAATAAGCTACAAAATTACTATGGGATTGCTATTCGAAGCAATATTGGGAATTTGGACAAAATGCAGTCTGCTGTTATTGCTGCCTTCTTTCATTGTTGCTCATCAAAACATCAGCCAAAACATGGACAGTGCCCTGTGGGAGATGAACGTTGGTGTAAATTTCAACGGGCTAAAGCTTCAACTATTGTGTACCAGGATAAATCTTTGGGCCTACCACAAAATATTGTTAACACGATAAATCCTGTTTATATGGATTTGTGTGACAGAAATCTTTTAAAAAAATGTTTACACGGAAAAACTCAGAATCCGAACGAAAGTTTTAATGCAATTTTGTGGCAGATACACTGGCCTCAAAAAGTTAAGGTACAACCGGGTTTTTGTGTCTAATTTGCAAATGAATGATGTAGAAACAAAAAATTTGGAGGATATGTGCATTAAATAGTTTTTTATTGAATGCGTCATAGAAATTTGTATAAGTGTATTGCAAAAACGATTTATAACAAAAAAAGCAATCTCTGCGGAAAAGTCCATTCTTGGAGAAAACAGCACATCACAGTGTTATGTGGTAAAATGGCATAAAAACAATACAAAAATGGGTTCTAATAAGGAATGTGTTCACCCCTAACTTGAATGCATTGGCGGCATCGATTTCCCATGCTGTTTATTAAGTTGTCGGACACCGGAATAGAAAGCGAAGACCAGACACAGAGTAAGCCTTGTTTCAGCTCATGTAACGACCTTGGAGGAGGATTTAAAGCAGCAACCTCTGCCAAGATATTCCCAAAGATGTTCTATCGGATTCAGGTCTGAGATCAAGCTGGCCATTCCATTCGTTCCAAACCGTGATCCTCCAGATACTCCTCAACAATCCGAGCTCGGTGAGGTCGTGCATTATCATCCATCAAAATGAAGTCGTTACCAATAGCAGCAGCATATGGGCGGACATATGGATCAAGGATCTCATCCCGATATCTAAGACCAGTTACGGTTCCTCCATGGAACACATGCAGGTCAGTGTGGCCACCGAGCGAGATCCCTGCCCAAACCAGGATTCCACCACCTCTATAACTGTGTCTTTCAACAGTGTTGGATTGATGGTATCTAGTGCGCTGTTCCCTCCAGATCAGTAGACGCCCTGAATCACTCTCCATTGTAAATCTGGACTCGTCTGTGAACAGCACAGAAGCCCATTGTTGCTGCGTCCAAGAAACATGTTCTCTTGCCCAGCATAAGCGGTTCCTTCGCTGTCGTCCGTTGAGGGGAACGCACACAACTGGTCTTCTTGCATACAGACCTGCATTGTGAAGACGATTTCGCACCGTAGTAGCGGAGATTCTTCTTCCTGATGCTTGAAAGTGGTCTGCAACGAGCTGCAGCACAGTAGTGGTTCTTCTCCTTCGTGCCGAAAGAGCTAGAAAACGGTCTTCTGCAGGTGTTGTAGCTCGTGGTTGGCCTGGAACAGGTCTTCTGGACACAGAATCTTCGGATTGGTATTGATCCCAAAGTCGCTGAACAACACTACGAGACACATTGAGACTTCTAGCAGCATCAGCCTGCGACAATCCCATTTCCATCCATCCAACTGCCCGTCACCTTAACGAATTGGGTAAACGACGTCTCTGAGACATTTTCTAAACTCTATTGACTATTGTCACCGAAACTGCCAACAACTGTTGAAAATCAACACAACTTACACACAAAAGTACGAAAGCTTGATATTTGCATATTTTTCTCTCACTCATAAATATACGTTCTTTTCTATAAAATAATAGTGGTAGCAATCGTTTTTGCATTAATGTTTTTAAAGTTCGTTATTATCATTCATGTAAACTATGCATTTTATTGTTACTGCCATTTTTTTTATGGTGAGCTTCGAAAAACATGTTGTACCTTAACTTTTTGAGGCCAGTGTATTACCAAAAGAAGTTTTCGTTGAGCATCAAACATTGCGTTTAGGAGCATATATTGCTGTTGTGCAGTTTAATAATGGCTTTCAGGAATTAATATCCATATTAAATGAAATGGGTATTGTTTCGGGATATTATACTATACGGGGACAAAAAATCTTCGATAATGAGCGCATTGCAGACTCAAAACGTCACTCACTGCCAACAGCAAAATCCTGCAGAAGAAAACTTAGGGCCATTCGAAAAAAAAGAAATATAAAAATTGAGGAAGAAGAAGGAATTACCTATAAAACTGGAGAATTTTAAGTTCTTTTTTTAATATTTACTTTATGTAACTTATAAGTATATTTTTTAATGTGTTTTTTGAAAAATGAAATTTTCACGATAATTTTTGCACGAAATCTGGGATATCTCCAGAACAATTATATAAAATTCGATGAAATTTGCAACACTTATGTTATAAGCCCTTGAGAGTGTAGCAAACCTCAGTTTTTAAGATACTTACACTTAATAACATTTTATAGTCCTTTTTAGCATAGAATAAAGAGTAATTTTGGCGAAAAATCATTAACGTGAAGTTCGAATGCTTATTAAATATTTATTTTTGAAAATATTTTTTAACCTGCGGTTTGTGACACTTCAGGTGGATAAATAAATATATCAATGCAATTAAAATTACATTATGTCCAATATATTTTTTTACGCTGTTTTTCCTGAAATTAAAATTTTTTTTAAAATTTTATTAAAATAATTTTTTTTTTCAGAAACAGAGGTGATGCATGGTATTTATTTCATAATTATAACTCTTTAAGCCTATTTATGTTCTTTAAAATAATAAAATTCTTCTGATAATCAATTTTGAAAAAATTGGTCTTCGAACCTAGTCGGGTGCCTTAATGAAATTCGAAAAATAAATTAAATAAAGTGTCAAAGATTTAATTTACAGAATTTTAACCTTTGTTCAATCCCTAATTTGACAGGCAATGTCTATAAATGCTATGACCTTACGAAGATTTCACTAGGCTGTAAACAAATTAGTATAGTACATATAGACACGAATTGTTGAGCAAAAAACATATTTATCTGTAATATGGCACTTTTTGTGGAAGAAAGATCTTTCATGCGCAGAAAATGTTTATTACAGCTTGCAACGAGGTTGGTGCCATCGGTCAGTTCCTCCCTTCTACATCAGTTCTTTTCGAACGTTTAGTATTTGCGACCCAAGCTTCAATTATAGATTTCCTCGCTCCCCCATCCATACAACGACAATGTATTCAATTCAATAATACTATACTTTGACGCTAAAGCTACAACGCGACTTTAACCTCTTAAGTGTCACCGCCGTATATAAATGTCTCGCTCAGTCAAAACATTAATTGTCCCGGACGTACGTCTTTCCGAAGTACCATCATTTTTGTGCTCTGCCATCCATTAAATAATTGCGAAGGCTTTAGATTGCAATAAAAGGACTTTGACTGCGTTCGCGAAAGATTTTACTTCAGAGGATTTGCTTATTTATTCCCCCCTTTTCTCCCTTCCCCCAATACGCGTGCCTACGTGAAAAACGGTGACATTGGGGAGAGAATCGTGTAACTTTAAATCGGTAGTTAAAAGATTAATTATAAACCGTACAAGTTATCAAGATAAGTGTTAATTTTTGTATATAATTCTTTATATATGTGTGTCACAAGCCTTAAGCATATATTCTTAACTTAGTATTATTAAATTAATTGCAAAATACATTGTGCATTACTGGTACATTTATGTCTATTATGTCAATGTAAAGGGTGTTTTTTTAGAGGTATAGATCTTTAAATTGCAATAAAACAACGATGTATTATTCGATTGACATGAAATTTTTTTTATTCGAAAGATAATCTTGTGGCATTACATTTTAATATGATCAAGCAAGGCGTAGATTCGTCGAATGGGCCCAAAACGAGATTGCCGTTGTTCCCGATTTTCATAAGCGAATTTTGTTTAGCGATGAAGCGCACTTCTGGTTGAATGGCTATGTCAACAAACTACCGCATTTGGAGGGAAGCTAATCCACAAGTGTATGTCGAAATACCGTTACATCCAGAAAAACTGACTCTTTGGTGCGCTTTATGGGCTGGTGAAATCATTGGTCGTACTTCTTCAAAAACGATGAAGGCCACAACGTTACAGTCAATGGTGATCGGTATAGAGCCATGATTACTAACTTTTTCATTCCTGAATTGAACAATCATGATGTCCAGGAGCTGTGGTTCCAACAAGACGGTGCAACATGTCACACAGCTCGTGCCACAATCGATTTATTGAAAGACACGTTTGGTGACTGCCTAATTTCACGTTTTGGACTTGTGAATTGGCCTCCAAGATCTTGTGATTTAACACCGCTAGACAATTTTTTGTGGGGATATGTAAAGTCATTGGTCTATGTGGATAAGCCACAAACGCTTGACCCTTTGGAAGACAACATTTGCCGTGTTATTGCCGATGTACGGCCACAAATGTTGGAAAAGTCATCGAAAATTGGACGTCCAGATTGGACTACATCCGATCCAGCCATGGCAGTCATATGCCAGAAATCATATTTAAAATGTAATGCCACAAGATTATCTTTCGAATAAAAAAAATTCATGTCAATCAAATAATACATCGTTGTTTTATTGCAATTTAAAGTTCTATACCTCTAAAAAAACACCCTTTATATATGTATTTTTTTTAAATATTAGAATGTATTTTTTTTTGTTTACTTTCAGTAAATTAATGATTTTTTTAAATAATCTTCTGTTTTCGACTTTTAAATAGGTTCGCACCCCCTCGTAGAGTTATCACGCCCCCTAGAGGGGCTCCCAGTTTAAACCTTTAGCGGGCAGTGGCTAATAGGTCTAGCCACATATTAAAAAAAAATTTCCAAGTGGGTGTTGGATATTTAGTCTATCCATATGTGTTAATTGAAGCTAAAACGTATAAAAATTAATACGGATGGCAGCACGATACCTTTTTTTTATAATTCATGTCCCTTGATGGGTAGTTAAAAACAGTTTTTCTCTGTGTAAATCTACAAATTCTATATTGATTACGATAAGTAAAATTTCCGATCTTTGAAAAAAAATTTCGACATGTCTTACGTATACTTTTCTCTCATCTGAATGAATTAAGCAATTGTACAATTAAAAAAAAGGTTTTATTTGGGTTTTTGGAAAGCTTTTATATTTGGATAGTGGCTTTATCCAATGCCCACATAGAACAGAAAAATGACCTAGAAATTTTCGCTTTTCCTGTACTCGAGAGAGAGAGCACTTAGAATCACGTATGAAGGTTGGGGGTCGGAAATAAAAATAAAACTTGCTTACAATATGTGGTACAAGACTTTTGGGTCCGAAAATGTTTCATTACAGCTTTTCTGCTCGGAGAAAACGTTTCCATATTATAAAGTTCCACAGTAAATAGCTCATCAAATTTGTGAAATAACTAATTTAAATCCTCAAAAATATATTACTTTATTTCTAACTTTTTATACTAAAATTAAATAAAGTATAAACTGTAGTATACGAACTTCAATGTACGTTCTAAGTATTCTATGTAAATTCTAAGTAAATATTCTTTGTTGTACAATTATTCTATTATTGTTTAATTGCACTTCTTCTTTGTATTTAATAGTTTTTGAAATAGTTATTAGCATAAATGTTAATTTATCATAAGAAAGTTTATTGTGAAATGATTCATTTTTTCTGTCCTGAAAAGTAAGTTCAATGTCGTATATGCGCTATGGCTATAACGTCTAGCCACCACCCAAGAATAAAACTCCTGATCAGATATTTTTTGTGACTAAATAGTGTTTATAGAGGATGAGAACATTAAATTTATCAAGTACTTTATCACAGAAAATTGTATTTTAGCTTTGTGCCCGTTAAAGGGTTAAGAAACGCTGCTCTAAATCGATCATTTACTGATTTGTATGTCGTTGTTCGGCTACATCCGACACAGTCGCAAATTTTTTTCAACAATATATATATATATATATATATATATATATATATATATAATTCCCATTCTCTATCAGCAACAATTTTTTCTCAGTTCTCTAACGATCTTCATGTACTTTTTGAGGCATACTGAAGCTGCTTACGCAAAACTACTGTTTTCAAAACGGCATTCTGTTCTTTCATATAGCACTTGTTGGTGGCACTACAAGCACTTATAATGTGCTGCTATGCTGAAGTGCTAATAATTTGCATATCCAGACGGGGTATGCTAAAGATGAGATTTTCACTCAATGTGAATGCTTCGTTCATGGTATTGCATTATGGGTGGCTAGTAGTGTATTTGAAAACATATAATATATAAAAATATTTAAATCTGCCTGAGTTATAAAGAGATTTAATATTGTTACAAGATGCTAGTATTTTCACTTTTTTAACACTAAATGTATATTTAAAAGTTTTTTGTGATAAGAAACTTAACTATAGATTGTACTTAATAGTTAATTTAAACAACATACCTAAAAAATTAATATTTTTAAGTTTTATTCATACAGCTACATTTTCTTAAATTTTTTGAACTTCCGTATATGATAATTATTTTAAAAAAAAGAAAGAAAGAAATGAATCTTGCTATTAACCTTATTGCTTTTATGCGTAAAATTGGAAAAAAGAATTCAAACAGAAACTATTTATGTGTATTGTTTAATTATAAAGTACGACTAGTGTGACGAACAAAGTAATTTTGAACTACGATCAGAGATGACGAAGACGGAAACTGAGCTGGCACCTCGCTCTCCAAACTTAAAAATTACCCCCAGCGTGAGGACTTCGAGCCTCTACAGAATTAAATTGAATCAGTCCCTCTACTCTCAATGTCTTATGTGACACCCAGGCTAGATCCGAGATTTCATTTTCGGAAAAAACAACACTTAAAAAAGCAAATGAAAAGGAAACTTTGTTTATCGGCTTTAGTATCTTGTTTAAGCTTTGTCATTTCCTTACATTTTTCTGTTTTATCTTTTATCATTATCATTAAATTGCGCTTTTAAGTTTCAAAGCGCCCATACTAGTTAATTCTATTTTAACTTTTATAATTAGCGAATTAACAAAATCTCTCATAACAGCGAACTCATTTTTAATTGTATTAGTTACGATGGAAATAATCATAGTTCCCAATTTTAAAGCAGAAGCAGAGACAAAAACATACATTTCTTTTATATAAAAAAATGTTTTTTATTCCTTAGGAAGTAATTATGTGTGCATCATAAAATAATAATAATAATAAAGTTTCTGATTATGTAGAATTTTTTTTGAAATCACGCCCCATTTTCCAATGCAACTTAACTCGAGTTCATAATCATAGCTTTTTATTCGAACATTAATTGGTATCCAAAGTAGTTTTCTGTAATACTCTGTGAAAAACAAATATATTGTCTAAAATGCCAAAAAATTATTTTCACTCTTGATTTCCATAAAATTATCACAATATTAAAAAAAATTAAATCTATAGTGTTTAAAAATAAAAACGAAGCTTTAATTTTATACAATTTCAGTTGCTGATGGAAAATAAAAATTAAATGTATGTAATACATCTTGTTGCGACGCCATTGATTTATTCTTGTACTTTCTCTGATCACGCTCGTGGCATCATAACTATGACGTAAGGATTAAAGTGATGTCACGCGCGCCGGTCATGGATTGGTTCCTGATTACATCACAAGATGATGTCAGATGTAGAATCAAGTGTATATATATGTAGCTCTTTTATTGGAAACTGTAGGTTTTTTGTGTGTCTGTGTGCTGTTAATAAAGATTTTTGTTGCAATAAACGTCGCAAAATATTATTTGCAGAACCTTGAGTAGTAACACATCTAATAAAAAAATATAATTGCCATGAATCGCAATGTTTCCAAATACATTGCATTCTCCCGATTGTTTGTTTGCTTGTCTACCTACCTGCCTATTTGTTTTTTGAATATATAAATTTCGAGAAGCATGCCGAAATTTTATTCAACCGTTGTTCAAAATATGCAGAGTTAATGCAAAAGAACAGCTTAGAAAATTATTTTCTAAATCAAAAAATTTCCAAGTGTACTCTTAAATGATACTCTGTTTTAAGAAATCCTAACACGTTGAATATAACCAAATTCGGTCTAGACAGATATTTTTTTTTTATTTTATTGAATAGATCTATCATTTTGGCTTTACAAAACATACTTTATTTTGTTCTACGCGACCAAGAGGCCAAGCTACAATCAATTTTATGAAGTTAGGGAAACCGGAAGAGTGGGTCTTTGATCTACCAGAAGTGGGCATTTAAATTGTTCAAAATCTGTCATGGCGAGTCTAATAACTGAAAATATTACAAATGTATTTCTGAGACTATTTGTGAACCTGATATTTATGCTATTTCCTAGAGAATACACTAAAATATATCTGATTGTATTATTACTTTTTTTAGTTAGGGCTTGTTATTTAAATAATGGTCTCAAAAACCATGTGGCTTTTCCTATAATGTTTACTCAATCAGCTCTAAAATTTTCAAATTTCAATGAAACATTAAAATTTTAGTACATTCTCTAGATAAATGCATCTAATTTGTTTTGGTAATGCTTTTACTAATATTTTATTACTTTTTCTCTAATTGCTTTGCAGTTTTACAAGAATATTGCTAAAATTTCACTTATAATTGTGATTTTTGTGAAATTTAGGCAATTTATTTTAAATATTCTTAATCAAATATTAGCATTTATTGGTATTGAATCCTAAAAAAGCATTTATAAAGTTTAAATATGTTATTTTGTCAAAAAGTACTCCGAACGCGTTCGGATTCCTTGAAACAAAATGAATTATTCGTAGAGAGTTTTAAAAACAATTTAAAATACAAAATTATTAGTTTTTTAGGCTGTTAAACAATAAATAAAAAATATTTCATCAGCTAAATTATCATCCTTAAGAGGAAAAAATATAGATTTGAAGAGAGTTCAATTTTTCACTTTTTGTATTGGTTTCATTTCATGTTATTGGCATTTTTTGTTTCTTACCTGCTAGAAAAGATATAATAAAATATTGGATTCTATGAAAATAAAGATATTTTTCAAATATCTTAACGAATAGTACATATATATATATATATATATATATATATATATATATATATATATATATATATATATATATATATATATATATATATATATATATAAACTTGTGTGTTTTTCTTTTTACTTGTTGTTTATATAAAAATATTATGCCAACTTCTGATTTTGTGCCTATAAAGTAATTGTGAATATGTTATCTATGAGTGGATTAGATTTTTTGGAATTATTGCTCATTATTTCTCTTTATATTAATGTGATTGAAAAAACTTTTGCTATTGATATTTTTTTGGGGTCCTTTCAATTTACCTTTAACTTTTAAAATAACTATGAATTTGAAAAATAACAAGTTTTATGTGACTGGCAATTTGTTATACCAGGGTATGACATTGCTCGGTGGTACAGTATAATGGTATCTGTACCATCGTCATCCATTTACCATTTTATGAGATATAGAGATTTTGTATATATTTGGGTATGGCTTTAGTTAGTTATGGAGATGGGCACAAAGGTTCTGAGTTGGCATATAAAAAAACTATAAATTTTTTAAAAAATACAAAAAAAAAAAGTGTGAATTATTTTGATAATCAGAATTTTTTTGCTTTCCCTTCTGTATCTAAACATTGTCGTGTTAGAATTTTTAAAACTCGAATTTTTTGGAACTCTAAATATAAGAATTTATCTCGTACAGCAAAACGAAATATTCATGTTTCCGATAGTATAGATGAAAATCAAAGAGATAAGGATTTTGGTAACATATTAGAAAACAGGTTTTTCAGAGATATTCATGCTTTAAAACTAAAATTTAGATCTTGCACTGATAAAAGATGCAAGGCGTGTGGCATGATGAGTAGGGAACAGTTGGATAAGGATGCAGGTTATTTATTTTGTAAGACTTTTAACTGTGTTTACAAAATGACATGCAACATATGTAAATTCGCTTACATAGGTCAGACTTCAAGCACTATCAATATTAGATTGAATCAGCATAGGTCTGATACAAGGAAATTTGATTGCAGCAATAACCAGGCTAAGATTGAGATAGGACACTTTCATAAACATGGATTCAATAACATAACTGTACGTATACTTAGAATAGTGCCAAATATTAAACAAAGATTATGGTTCGAAAACTTTTTTATAGATTCATTTAGATCATATTATCCTTATGGTTTGAATGTTATATGGAAAGGTGAAAGTGTCTTATTAGCTTTTAAACAAAAATCCGAGAATTCATTATATATTCCGAATTTTAATAAATTTATTGATAATAGTAATAATATTCGTTTAGCGAGAATTTCAAAAGCTAAACGCAGAGTTGAGTTGAGTTAATATTAACGTCGCACTGTTCAGCTACACGAGGGCTTTTGGCGACGGACCACGTAATTTTGAACCATGGTCAAGTGACGTGGACGACACCTGAGCTGGCACCCCCCTCTCCTAACTACCACACCACACCAACGGGAGGACGTTTCAGCTCTCGACAGATTTAACGTGCATCGCTGCCCTACACGGCGGGTCTTTAGTGGTACTTGGATCGAACTCATGACATGCCTGCCATGGTCGGATACCTTAACCACTGGGCTACCGCAGCCCAGCTAAACGCAGAAAAAGAGTTACTAGAGACATGTCAACCCTCAAGAATTCTATGTTAGATTTAGCTGTTAAATTTGATGATAACTACAACACAGGCTTAATTAAATCGTTTATGTTTGGCTTGAATAAAACTGAAATTAAAATTATGACAGATATTTTAAGCAGATATAAATTTCGAGATTCTCATGGTATGCATATGATTCGAGACCTTAATACCTATTTAGTACAAAAAATGAATATTAAATTAGATGCAAGTGAAAATTACTCTACAGAATATAGTACATTATTATATTTATGAATAAATCCTTTAACAAAATTAATTTTTCAAGTATATTTCAAAAATATCAATCCTTTTTCCTATTAAAAATATTATTATTAAAAGGCTTTCAAATACAACAAGAAATTAGGTAGATTTATATTTAATTATAATCAAATCTCGGAGCTTCTAAGTTCAGAATCATGTAGATGCAATCTATATCGAGACTATATTGATGATTATCATCAGCACGTTGTCACAGGAGACCTTAGCATCGTGAAAGATGATTTGTTAAGAAATTTTATGGAAAAAGGTACCGGTTTCAGACTGATGATCACAAAAAATAAATCTAACGTTATGAAACAAATCATAAAAGATTTAGATAAATTCTACCTTAAAATGGCAATTAAATACGGAATGCCGATTGAAGCATTCAATCAATTTAGATCTTATGTAGCAACAGAAATTCGGGAATTAGATTTTACTGTTGAAAATTAAAGTATGTATAAAGATCTTAAATCATCAATAGTAAATATCCAAAATGACTTCGTTATTACATATGTGTGTGTTGATAAGGTCTCTGCTAATTATGCCATAATTTGTAAATATTTTTACAGTAAAATATTAAGTAACCACATTTTAAATAATAATTCATTTCAAAAATCAATTCACAATAATAGAGAAAATGATAGTCGTCTTTTAGCTTTTAACAAAAGACTGAATATTCATCTAAATAATATTAAATATCAAGTATTTTTAACACCAAAATTTCATAAAAAGCCCTATAAAATTCCGTAGTATCACTAATGGATACAATACATATATCACGAAGTCTGGGAAGATCTTACAATCTCTTCTTCAAAATCTAATTGATAATTTACAAAACACGGCAATTATTAAAAATAGCTTAGAGATTGCTAGAGTTACTAAGGATATGATGATTTTTTCTATGCATGGTTTTGATTTTGAGGACCTTTTTAATTCTATAGATATTGACGATATGATTAAGGTTCTACAGTTAATTTATGATAAATATGAATTATATACTTCAATGAAAAAAGAAAAATTTGATATTCTTGTTAACCTCATATTAAAAGAAAATTTCATTACATTTGATCAGAATCTTTATAAACAGATCAAAGGATTACCTCAGGGTGGTCCAGCTAGTAATTGTTTAGCGAACCTATATTTACATTTTTTTGAAATAGATCATGTAAATGATTCTTACTTAATTTATCGTTATATGGATGATATAATAATTTTTGGTAAAAATAGTGAATACAAACCAAATATATTACATTCTACCCTGATTATCTCAAGCTCCTTAAAACTAACTTCAACTCTAATAGGGTGGAATTCTTGGATTTAGACTTGCTTCTTATTAACCATAATGTAGTCAGTAACATTTTTGACAAAGAGATTCGTTTAAGTTCCATATAATTAAAATTCCCGTATGGAACAGTAATTTACATATATCAATTTAAAGAAATATCATTTTGAATTTTTTATTTAGAAATGATAACTTAACTACCCACAAAATAGATAAATACAATAATATAAAAAAAAAATTTTCAATGTTGTTTAGATCATGAATAAATACCCTTTTAATTTCTTGAGATCTTATATTCATCACAAATACATTAACCGGCTTGCTACTTCGCGAATTCCAAATCCACCACACAATAGGTTTTCAAAGTCAGCATGTTAGTGGTCTTGCTGTGAAGATTATATCATAACAGTCATATCACAGTTTACATTTTTTCCACACACATCTTAAACATCTTACACATTGTTGACAACCAACAAAGGTTTATTTCCCCGTCTTCTAAAGGTATAACTCAACTTTTAATTAACCTAATTCCTGCATTTCTTTCTCTTTGTAAATATCCCCTTTTGTAAATATTTCCCTTTAACTTTAAAATAAATTCTCTTTTACTTTGAAGTATTTGTGTTTAAATGACTTAGATTCAATTAATAATTCATCCCTCGCCCTTAAATACTCACTCCTAGACAAACCACCTCGCCAATCTAAAATCCCGCCTTCTGAAGAGTCTGATTTTTATTCGAAGATTTATTCGGACTCCCACAGAAATAATTGGGGGATCGCCTGGGATTTTATTTCGAAAATCTTCTCTAAATAATAAGTTGATAACCTTCTAACTCTCTTCTTCTTAAAAAAAAACCATTTTTGGCTGCAAGCCTAATTTACAAGCGGACTGAATCGAAAATGCGGATTGCCTCTCATAACATACTAACATTTAGGTGCATAAAACAAAGCACTCCCGGAGTCAAGGGCTTCACGTTATTTCTGCCGTGTACAACAAAAACCAAGTTATTTCTGCCGAGTACAACAACTACAAGAGTTTCACAAGTCCAGTGAACACATCCAGGAGCCTTTGAAGTTTGTTTTCAAGTAATTAATCACACGTCGTCAACTGTATCAGGTACTTTTTATATTTTTCTTCAAAAGGAAAAAAATCTAAAAGAATACGTGAGTCACCGTTAATTTGATTATGAAAAAATTGTTGTAGTCGATTTCATGAAGTAATTTATATTTTTAAATATCATGTGTGTTTTTCTGAAATACTATTTTTCTATGTGTATTGAAATCGTATCAATTAAAATTTTCTACAAGTATATCTTTTAAAATATTAAGAAAGTCGTACGTAATATTCAAGTGTTTTATTTGTATGTCATTTATTATCGAATCGCATTGAATTAATTTTATGCGTGTGCGAAAAGTTTTCATTTCTTTGGTAGTTACGTCATCGACCTTGAACTAAGAGATTAATGTCTTACATTCCTAAACATTTTTTCGTTTCGAAGCAATTTAGATTACTCATATAGTGTAACATTTCTTTTTCCTGCAGCTGTTTAGTAATTAATTATTTTTTACGAGTATTCCAGAAATATATTTTGAAAGAAATATGCTATGTTTTTAAGAATTGATGAAAGATCATGTATAATCTTATTTTAAATGATGCATAATATCATTCAATATATAAGTATTTAGAGTTCATTTTGACAGAATTATTATGCTTTCTTTTGAGACATGTGTTTATCCTTAGAATGTTCTGAAGAGATCCTAAAAAGATTTTATTTTTATCGGTGTAATAAAAAATATATATGAGATTTTTCTTAATTGAATAACTTCTAATTGTTTGCTTTTTTCAGCAAAGAACTTTAAATGATTAAATCTTCATATCACAATGAATTTAATCACAGTTCCTAAACAAGATTTATATTAATTTTTTTTTCTTTCAAATTCTTTTTGCATTTATTATAACGAAATGAGATAACTGATATATCAAATGGTTTAAAAAAAAAGGGTTTTGTTTTTAGTTGAAATTAATGATTTGACTACTTTAAATTAAGCATTACGTATTTAAGCTCGCACTGTTGTCTTTACACGTTACTGGTTTAAAATATTTCTAAATGAATAGAATTTGAATATTTCAATGTATATTTAGTGTATTTTGAAGCAATATCATTTTAACTAGAGAATTTTTGTAAATGCAAACGTGAATTGCCAATAGCAACATCATTGTTTTTGTTTGAACGCGTGACAATTTTGTTTATTCCTTTGGTTACTACCTAAATTTAAATTTTAAAATGGCGTATCTTGGCAAAGGTCGACGCTAAGATTTATTTGTCTTAGCCACGGAATTAAATTTAAAATTCGATAAATCGATGACCATCGCCACACTCAAAGACCTAATTATTAGTAGTGAAAATTATGACGAAGAACTGACCAAAAACATACATTCAACGATTGTTGAGGATCGCAAAGCCAGAAAAGAATATTTACGCATTGAAGAGCAAAAAGCGCATTGAAGAGCAAAAAAAAAATTACGCAGTGAAGAACGAAAGAAAAATTACCCTTCGAACAATTAAGGTTAGATGAGCAAAAACGCAAAAATGAATTTGAGTTGGAAAAGTTAAGAATCCAAACACAATCCAAGTTAGGCGCTGATACATCCAAAGAAAGTGATACTCTAAATTTCTCGTCAAAGAAATTTCAAAGTTTATACATCGTTTTGATTTGAAAGAAGACATCAGTTTTTTATCTAAAATGATTTGAACGTCAAGCGCAGATATTGAATATTGATCAAGAAAACTGGGTTTTCATCTGTTAGGCTTGTTACCGACGGAAGTATCTCACATCATAGCGAGAGAGCCTGACGATAAAGCCAACTCTTACGAACACGTTAAAGATTTACTGCTGAAACGCTTTAAACTAACTCCAGAAAAGTTTCGACAACTATTTGTCACTCACCAAAAACTAGAGCATCTGAAAGAACATGGATTGATTTTTACCATGAGTTAAACACTTACTTCAACGGATGGATAGATGGATTGAAGATAGATACCTTCAACAAGTTATCAGATCTAATCATAACAGATCAACTCAAACGAAAAACTCCTTTTGAATTTAAAGAATATTATCTTGATGAATGGGCAAATATGAACTCCCCTGTTCAATTAGCAGAAAAACTAGAAGAATTCGAAGACTTTAAAAGGACTCTGAAACAAAAATCTAGCAGTCCATTTGTGAAGAAACAAGAATGCAGATTCACAGAAAAGAATCGCAGGTATGCAGCACCAGGAAAGTTCGAGTATAACAGGAAAGATAAGAAGTTTCCAGCGTCAACGAATTACAACAAACATTACGAAGCCCCTGTTACCAAGTACGAATCTGTTAAAAGATATCAAGACAGCGCACAGAAAGGATTTTACAACAAAAATTACGAGAAACACTCAAATCACAATGCTTCCAAGCATATATGCTCAGACGAACTATTCAAAATCGCAGAAATTCAAAGAACCTCCAAAAGAAACTTGCACACTCATCGTTAAGGAAGGTTTACGTACTAAAGAGATATTTTTTGGAAAGGTGAAAATCACGGCGCTGATAGACAGTGGTAGTACCGTAAGTTTGCTTCGAGAAAACACAAACAGAAGAATAATGAATCCAACAAAATTTTCGAAGAACAAGATGCTTCTCACAGGTATTGGTGAAGCACAAGTGACAACTATCGGTTCCTTTGAACATGAGTTCAAAATAGATGATTAAAATTACTCGTTAACTTGGCATGTTGTACCGACTGATAAATTAAAATTCGAAGCAGTTTATGGATCAGATCTTTTGGAACAAGCATCGATAAGTTTTACTAAAGAAGGAGTTAAATTCAACAGATATGAGAATCATACACAGCTTATGCAAATATCTGCTGAAAATCTTCAAGAAGAACTAGACCTACGTCATGTTGAAAATCGTCAAATCAAGAAGGACTTGAAAAGTTAATTCAAGACTACAAGCCAGAAAAAACAGCATCTACTGACGTCACAATGAGAATTATTTTAAAAGACGAAGAACCAGTCTGTCAACCTCATCGATGACTAGCTTTCACAGAAAGACAAGAAGTAAACAAACAGATAGAAGAATGGCTCAACGAAGGCATTATACGTCCGAGTTCTGCGGAATATGCAAGTCCAATCGTAATGGTAAAAAAGAAAGATGGATCTTCGAGAATGTGCATTGACTACAGAAAATTGAATCAAAGGCTTGTGAAAGATAAATTTCCGTTACCTATCATCGAAGATGTTTTAGACACTTTGCAAGAAGCAAAGGTATATTCTACATTAGATTTACGCAATGGTTTCTTTCACGTCGATGTTGACGAAGATTGCAGAAAGTATACATCCTTTATCGTCCCAGATGGACAATTTGAATTCAACAAAGTTCCTTTCGGACTAAGCACAAGTCCAGGAGTTTTCCAACGCTACGTATCAAGTATATTTAGAGATCTTACTCGGAAAGGAATTGTAATCGGTTATTTAGATGATCTCGTCATTCCAGCGAAAAACGAACAGGAAGGTCTCGAAAAACTTAAAATTATTTTTGAAGTCGCAAAGAAATACGGATTAGAAATTAAGTTCAAGAAGTGCCAATTCTTAAAAAAGAAAATTGAATTTCTAGGTCACATTGTAGAAAGCGGAACTATTAAACCATCTCCCACGAAGACACTAGCTGTCCGAAAATTTCCAGAACCAACAACAATAAAACAAGTACGAAGTTTTCTTGGTTTAACTGGATATTTCTGCAAGTACATCAAGGATTATTCAAAGATAGCTAAACCACTTAGCGATTTAACAAGAAAAGAAAACCTCTTTGTTTTCGGGATTCAACAAAAAGAAGCATTTGAAAAATTGAAGAAAATTCTGTCCGAAGGCCCAATCTTGCACCTTTACAAGTATGGAAGAAAAACAGAACTGCATACAGACGCCTGTAAACAAGGGTACGGCGCAATTTTGTTACAAGAAGCAGAAGATGGAAAGTTACATCCCGTTTACTACATGTCGAAAAAGACAAATACAGCAGAAGAAAAGTATGACAGCTACGAATTAGAGGTACTAGCAATTATCAACGCATTAAAGAAGTTTCGTGTTTATCTTTTAGGACAACACTTTAAAATAGTAACTGACTGTTCAGCATTTCAGAAGACTTTGCAAAAAAGGAGCTAATTACTCGCATAGCCAGATGGGCGTTTCAATTAGAAGAATTCGATTATGAAATAGAGCACAGAGCTGGAAGTCGTATGAAGCACGTTGATGCTCTTAGCCGATATCCCGTAATGATGGTATGCAATGATACATTAACATCAAAGCTTAAAAAAGCACAAGAAGAAGATGACAACATCCAAACATTTAAATCACTTCTAGAGAAACAAGAATCAGAAGAATTTTTTGAGCGAAATGGTATACTCTACAAGTACTTAAATGGTCGAGAATTAATTGTAACCCCTAAAGCAATGCAAGCTGAACTAATTAAATTGATTCACGAAAATGGTCATTTCTCAGTAGGAAAAACAGAAGAAATTGTGAAACAGGAATTTTTTATCCCAAATTTATCTAACGTCGTTAAAAAAGTAATAGTTAATTGTGTTCCATGTATTTTAGCTAATGAGAAAACTGGCAAAAAGGAAGGGTTTTTGAATCCTATTTCTAAGGAAAGCATTCCTTTAAGTACGTACCATGTTGACTTCATTGGTCCTTTACCCTCCACAAACAAAAGTTATCAACACATTTTCACCGTAGTAGACTCATTTACCAAATTTACTTGGCTATATCCCGTCAAAACTGTGTCTGCTGAAAGTGCCTTCGAAAAACTAAAACAGCAGCAGAAAACCTTTGGTAATCCCATCAGAATTATCTCTGATAGAGGTTCAGCGTTCACTTCAAAATTATCCAACGACTACTGTGATGAAGAAAACATTCAACATCTACAAATAGCAACAGGTGTTCCACGAGGAAACGGACAAGTTGAACGAATTCATCGAACTTTGATTCCAGTTCTCACCAAACTATCATTACACGACTCAACGAAATGGTACAAATACGTCGACAGATTACAGAGAATACTAAATAGTACTATAAGTCGCAGTACAAAATGGACACCATTCGAACTATTAGTGGGAATCAAAATGCGTAACAAGGAAGACATCCTAATCAAAGACTTACTTCTAGAAGAAATGGCGAAAGAATTACTAGAACAACGCGAATTTTTAAGAAACGAAGCAAGAAAGAACATCGAAACCCTGCAGTCTGAAAATAGAAAGACGTATAACAGAAGAAGAAAGAAAGCTTCGTTATACAAAGAAGGTGATTTAGTTGCCATCCAAAGAACCCAATTTGGAGCTGGACTGAAACTAAGACCAAAGTTCTTAGGCCCTTACAAAGTAACAAAAGTTAATTCCAAGGATAGGTATGAAGTGGAAAAGGTCGGTCAGCACGATGGACCGAACTCAACCACCACCTCAGTTGATTTGATGAAACATTTTTATTCTTAATTGAATTTTTTATATTTGTTATTATTTTTAATTTTTCTCATATCCCTCTTGAGAAATTAATAGATGTTCTATGGTAACACTAGTTTCCATTAATCATTTTATATTCACTTGTAACATTTATTATATTTTCGTATTATTCATTATCTTTCTATTTATGCGAAGGATTTTTTTTTTTATGGTTTAGTTAATTGTAGATCACAACATAGAATATTTTGTTTTTATATGCTTTATTTAAGGTCCGGAATTGTGAATATTAGGTATACATCTTTTCAGCTGTAATATTTTATTTTATTATCTTTAAGAACCATATTATTTGTCTTTATTGCATCCATATTCCAGTAATCATCAAATTTATAGTTGTAACTAAAAATAGTTTGTATTTAAAGTACTTTAGCTCTCAACATTTTGTAAGAGCTGAGAGACCAGCTCTGTCAGGAGAGGGTGATTCTGTAGGATTTTTCCTTTTAAGCATTTGTTAAAAGGTTGAGTCATATACTTTTCAGAGGACCATAAATCTCAATTCTATTTATTACTGCATTCCGAAGCAGCGCCATCTAGTGAGCTTTCGTAGCTCCGGCTTGAATAATTTTTCGGGAGAGGCCAACTAACCACTGCTTGTTCAACACGTCGCGTCTTTACCGCATTTCCGCGCCCTGCGCGGCACCACCAGTCCTAACATCCAAGAATGAGAAAGGTTTATTTCCCCGTCTTCTAAAGGTATAACTCAACTTTTAATTAACCTAATTCCTGCATTTCTTTCTCTTTGTAACTATCCCCTTTTGTAAATATTTCCCTTTAACTTTAAAATAAATTCTCTTTTACTTTGAAGTATTTGTGTTTAAATGACTTAGATTCAATTAATAATTCATCACTCACCCTTAAATACTCACCCCTAAACAAACCACCTCGCCAATCTAAAATCCCGCCTTCTGAAGAGTCTGATTTTTATTCGAAGATTTATTCGGACTCCCACAGAAATAATTGGGGGATCGCCTGGGATTTTATTTCGAAAATCTTCTCTAAATAATAAGTTGATAACCTTCTAACTCTCTTCTTCTTAAAAAAAACCATTTTTGGCTGCAAGCCTAATTTACAAGCGGACTGAATCGAAAATGCGGATTGCCTCTCATAACATACTAACATTTAGGTGCATAAAACAAAGCACTCCCGGAGTCAAGGGCTTCACGTTATTTCTGCCGTGTACAACAAAAACCAAGTTATTTCTGCCGAGTACAACAACTACAAGAGTTTCACAAGTCCAGTGAACACATCCAGGAGCCTTTGAAGTTTGTTTTCAAGTAATTAATCACACGTCGTCAACTGTATCAGGTACTTTTTATATTTTTCTTCAAAAGGAAAAAAATCTAAAAGAATACGTGAGTCACCGTTAATTTGATTATGAAAAAATTGTTGTAGTCGATTTCATGAAGTAATTTATATTTTTAAATATCATGTGTGTTTTTCTGAAATACTATTTTTCTATGTGTATTGAAATCGTATCAATTAAAATTTTCTACAAGTATATCTTTTAAAATATTAAGAAAGTCGTACGTAATATTCAAGTGTTTTATTTGTATGTCATTTATTATCGAATCGCATTGAATTAATTTTATGCGTGTGCGAAAAGTTTTCATTTCTTTGGTAGTTACGTCATCGACCTTGAACTAAGAGATTAATGTCTTACATTCCTAAACATTTTTTCGTTTCGAAGCAATTTAGATTACTCATATAGTGTAACATTTCTTTTTCCTGCAGCTGTTTAGTAATTAATTATTTTTTACGAGTATTCCAGAAATATATTTTGAAAGAAATATGCTATGTTTTTAAGAATTGATGAAAGATCATGTATAATCTTATTTTAAATGATGCATAATATCATTCAATATATAAGTATTTAGAGTTCATTTTGACAGAATTATTATGCTTTCTTTTGAGACATGTGTTTATCCTTAGAATGTTCTGAAGAGATCCTAAAAAGATTTTATTTTTATCGGTGTAATAAAAAATATATATGAGATTTTTCTTAATTGAATAACTTCTAATTGTTTGCTTTTTTCAGCAAAGAACTTTAAATGATTAAATCTTCATATCACAATGAATTTAATCACAGTTCCTAAACAAGATTTATATTAATTTTTTTTTTCTTTCAAATTCTTTTTGCATTTATTATAACGAAATGAGATAACTGATATATCAAATGGTTTAAAAAAAAAGGGTTTTGTTTTTAGTTGAAATTAATGATTTGACTACTTTAAATTAAGCATTACGTATTTAAGCTCGCACTGTTGTCTTTACACGTTACTGATTTAAAATATTTCTAAATGAATAGAATTTGAATATTTCAATGTATATTTAGTGTATTTTGATGCAATATCATTTTAACTAGAGAATTTTTGTAAATGCAAACGAGAATTGCCAATAGCAAAACATCATTGTTTTTGTTTGAACGCGTGACAATTTTGTTTATTCCTTTGGTTACTATCTAAACTTAAATTTAAATTTTAAAATGGCGTATCTTGGCAAAGGTTGACGCGAAGATTTATTTGTCTTAGCCACGGAATTAAATTTAAAATTCGATAAATCGATGACCATCGCCACACTCAAAGATCTAATTATTAGTAGTGAAAATTATGACGAAGAACTGACCAAAAACATACATTCAACGATTGTTGAGGATCGCAAAGCCAGAGAAGAATATTTACGCATTGAAGAGCAAAAAGAAAAATTACGCAGTGAAGAACGAGAAGAAAAATTACGCTTCGAACAATTAAGGTTAGATGAGCAAAAACGCAAAGATGAATTTGAGTTGGAAAAGTTAAGAATCCAAACACAATCCAAGTTAGGCGCTGATCCATCCAAAGAAAGTGATACTAACTTTCTCGTCAAAGAAATTTCAAAGTTTATACATCGTTTTGATTTGAAAGAAGACATCAGTCTTTATCTAAAATGATTTGAACGTCAAGCGCAGATATTGAATATTGATCAAGAAAACTGGGTTTCTCATCTGTTAGGCTTGTTACCGACGGAAGTATCTCACATCATAGCGAGAGAGCCTGACGATAAAGCCAACTCTTACGAACACGTTAAAGATTTACTGCTGAAACGCTTTAAACTAACTCCAGAAAAGTTTCGACAACTATTTGTCACTCACCAAAAAGCATCTGAAAGAACATGGATTGATTTTTACCATGAGTTAAACACTTACTTCAACGGATGGATAGATGGATTGAAGATAGATACTTTCAACAAGTTATCAGATCTAATCATAACAGATCAACTCAAACGAAAAACTCCTTTTGAATTTAAAGAATATTATCTTGATGAATGGGCAAATATGAACTCCCCTGTTCAATTAGCAGAAAAACTAGAAGAATTCGAAGACTTTAAAAGGACTCTGAAACAAAAATCTAGCAGTCCATTTGTGAAGAAACAAGAATGCAGATTCACAGAAAAGAATCGCAGGTATGCAGCACCAGGAAAATTCGAGTATAACAGGAAAGATAAGAAGTTTCTAGCGTCAACGAATTACAACAAACATTACGAAGCCCCTGTTACCAAGTACGAATCTGTTAAAAGATATCAAGACTGCGCGCAGAAAGGGTATTACAACAAAAATTACGAGAAACACTCAAATCACAATGATTCCAAGCATATATATATATATATATATATGCTCAGACGAACTATTCAAAATCGCAGAAATTCAAAGAACCTCCAAAAGAAACTTGCACACTCATCGTTAAGGAAGGTTTACGTACTAAAGAGATATTTTTTGGAAAGGTGAAAATCACGGCGCTGATAGACAGTGGTAGTACCGTAAGTTTGCTTCGAGAAAACACAAGCAGAAGAATAATGGATCCAACAAAATTATCGAAGAACAAGATGCTTCTCACAGGTATTGGTGAAGCACAAGTGACAACTATCGGCTCCTTTGAACATGAGTTCAAAATAGATGATGAAAATTACTCGTTAACTTGGCATGTTGTACCGACTGATAAATTAAAATTCGAAGCAGTTATTGGATCAGATCTTTTGGAACAAGCATCGATAAGTTTTACTAAAGAAGGAGTTAAATTCAACAGATATGAGAATCATACACAGCTTATGCAAATATCTGCTGAAAATCTTCAAGAAGAACTAGACCTACGTCATGTTGCTACGTATCAAGTATATTTAGAGATCTTACTCGGAAAGGAATTGTAATCGGTTATTTAGATGATCTCGTCATTCCAGCGAAAAACGAACAGGAAGGTCTCGAAAAACTTAAAATTATTTTTGAAGTCGCAAAGAAATTCGATTAGAAATTAAGTTCAAGAAGTGCCAATTCTTAAAAAAGAAAATTGAATTTCTAGGTTACATTGTAGAAAGCGGAACTATTAAACCATCTCCCACGAAGACATTAAACCATCTCCCAGCTGTCCGAAAATTTCAGAACCAACAACAATAAAACAAGTACAAAGTTTTCTTGGTTTAACTGGATATTTCCGCAAGTACATCAAGGATTATTCAAAGATAGCTAAACCACTTAGCGATTTAACAAGAAAAGAAAACCTCTTTTGTTTTTTCGGGATTCAACAAAAAAGAAGCATTTGAAAAATTGAAGAAAATCCTGTCCGAAGGCCCAATCTTGCACCTTTACAAGTATGGAAGAAAAACAGAACTGCATACAGACGCCTGTAAACAAGGGTACCGCGCAATTTTGTTACAAGAAGCAGAAGATGGAAAGTTACATCCCGTTTACTACATGTCGAAAAAGACAAATACAGCAGAAGAAAAGTATGACAGCTACGAATTAGAGGTACTAGCAATTATCAACGCATTAAAGAAGTTTCGTGTTTATCTTTTAGGACAACACTTTAAAATAGTAACTGACTGTTCAGCATTTCAGAAGACTATGCAAAAAAAGGAGCTAATTACTCGCATAGCCAGATGGGCGTTTCAATTAGAAGAATTCGATTATGAAATAGAGCACAGAGCTGGAAGTCGTATGAAGCACGTTGATGCTCTTAGCCGATATCCCGTAATGATGGTATGCAATGATACATTAACTTCAAAGCTTAAAAAGCACAAGAAGATGACAACATCCAAACATTTAAATCACTTCTAGAGAAACAAGAATCAGAAGAATTTTTTGAGCGAAATGGTATACTCTACAAGTACTTAAATGGTCGAGAATTAATTGTAACCCCTAAAGCAATGCAAGCTGAACTAATTAAATTGATTCACGAAAATGGTCATTTCTCAGTAGGAAAAACAGAAGAAATTGTGAAACAGGAATTTTTTATCCCAAATTTATCTAACGTCGTTAAAAAAGTAATAGTTAATTGTGTTCCATGTATTTTAGCTAATGAGAAAACTGGCAAAAAGGAAGGGTTTTTGAATCCTATTTTCTAAGGAAAGCATTCCTTTAAGTACGTACCATGTTGACTTCATTGGTCCTTTACCCTCCACAAACAAAAGTTATCAACACATTTTCACCGTAGTAGACTCATTTACCAAATTTACTTGGCTATATCCCGTCAAAACTGTGTCTGCTGAAAGTGCCTTCGAAAAACTAAAACAGCAGCAGAAAACCTTTGGTAATCCCATCAGAATTATCTCTGATAGAGGTTCAGCGTTCACTTCAAAATTATCCAACGACTACTGTGATGAAGAAAACATTCAACATCTACAAATAGCAACAGGTGTTCCACGAGGAAACGGACAAGTTGAACGAATTCATCGAACTTTGATTCCAGTTCTCACCAAACTATCATTACACGACTCAACGAAATGGTACAAATACGTCGACAGATTACAGAGAATACTAAATAGTACTATAAGTCGCAGTACAAAATGGACACCATTCGAACTATTAGTGGGAATCAAAATGCGTAACAAGGAAGACATCCTAATCAAAGACTTACTTCTAGAAGAAATGGCGAAAGAATTACTAGAACAACGCGAATTTTTAAGAAACGAAGCAAGAAAGAACATCGAAACCCTGCAGTCTGAAAATAGAAAGACGTATAACAGAAGAAGAAAGAAAGCTTCGTTATACAAAGAAGGTGATTTAGTTGCCATCCAAAGAACCCAATTTGGAGCTGGACTGAAACTAAGACCAAAGTTCTTAGGCCCTTACAAAGTAACAAAAGTTAATTCCAAGGATAGGTATGAAGTGGAAAAGGTCGGTCAGCACGATGGACCGAACTCAACCACCACCTCAGTTGATTTGATGAAACATTTTTATTCTTAATTGAATTTTTTATATTTGTTATAATTTTTAATTTTTCTCATATCCCTCTTGAGAAATTAATAGATGTTCTATGGTAACACTAGTTTCCATTAATCATTTTATATTCACTTGTAACATTTATTATATTTTCGTATTATTCATTATCTTTCTATTTATGCGAAGGATTTTTTTTTTATGGTTTAGTTAATTGTAAATCACAACATAGAATATTTTGTTTTTATATGCTTTATTTAAGGTCCGGAATTGTGAATATTAGGTATACATCTTTTCAGCTGTAATATTTTATTTTATTATCTTTAAGAACCATATTATTTGTCTTTATTGCATCCATATTCCAGTAATCATCAAATTTATAGTTGTAACTAAAAATAGTTTGTATTTAAAGTACTTTAGCTCTCAACATTTTGTAAGAGCTGAGAGACCAGCTCTGTCAGGAGAGGGTGATTCTGTAGGATTTTTCCTTTTAAGCATTTGTTAAAAGGTTGAGTCATATACTTTTCAGAGGACCATAAATCTCAATTCTATTTATTACTGCATTCCGAAGCAGCGCCATCTAGTGAGCTTTCGTAGCTCCGGCTTGAATAATTTTTCGGCCAACTAACCACTGCTTGTTCAACACGTCGCGTCTTTACACCGCATTTACTCATAAACAAACCACCTCGCCCTGCGCGGCACCACCAGTCCTAACATCCAAGAATGAGAAAGGTTTATTTCCCCGTCTTCTAAAGGTATAACTCAACTTTTAATTAACCTAATTCCTGCATTTCTTTCTCTTTGTAACTATCCCCTTTTGTAAATATTTCCCTTTAACTTTAAAATAAATTCTCTTTTACTTTGAAGTATTTGTGTTTAAATGACTTAGATTCAATTAATAATTCATCACTCACCCTTAAATACTTACCCCTAGACAAACCACCTCGCCAATCTAAAAATCCCTCCTTCTGAAGAGTCTGATTTTTATTCGAAGATTTATTCGGACTCCCACATATATATATATATATATATATATATATATATATATATATATATATATAACATACTATTTGTTATGCCTGAAGTATTAGGCTTATAAAACTATTGAATGAGTTTGATTCCTTTTATTCGAATTCTCTAACAATATACGAAAAAAATAAGTAATATTTTTGCATTTTTTTCATTTTTTTAAATAAAAAGAAATCTTATTTGATTCTGAATGACAATTATCTTCTTTGTGGCTGCATTTGGAGACATTTGCAATCAAATAAAAGATAAGTTTCATTTTGTATAACACTAAATACTACCGTTGTTGAAGGCCTTCAAGTGCTGACTAGTCACTCATTCACTCACGGAATACAGCACAAGTTATTTGCTTCTTTTCACAATTTTTTGAAATCTTATTATAACTATCTAACTGAACTTTTTAACTACAATTTGAATTGAAAAACGAATTATATAAATGCACTAAAATCTTTTTACTTTTGTGAAAAAAACTATTTATATTAAAACTTTCGAAAAATATACACATCATGTTCCGAACACTTCATAGTAAGAATGAAAGCGTAATTTATAATAAAAAAGAGAAAATACACATTCATAAACACATACTATTACATATGATGGAGTGCATTTTCTAATACAGTAAAAAGTATTTTTTAAGAAACAAAATTAGAAAAAAAAAAGAATCGGGCCTTACAGTAATCGCATATGTTGTGTAACACCTGACATGTTATCGCGATAAATACGCAATAGTAACTTAAATGTTGAAAAAGATGAATCAAGTATGATTGGAAAATAATTTTCTATCGAATAATTATATATTTAATGAAAATTGTATCTATTTAACACAAGGAATAAGGCAATTTTTTATCAAAAAATATTTATTCTTTTCACATTTGGGGAAGAGGGGATACCATACACTTTCAAATGGTCAAACAGGTATTTCGGTGGCCATCTACATTTCTCCGAATCAAACGTTTCAAAAAATTAAAGATTTCCTGCATTTTGTACTTTTACCAGAAACCGAAGATGTGGTTCTGCTCTTTTAAAAACAAACTACTTCCATGATTTTGAGATGGATTGAATTGAGTGAGATTGAATTGAGTTTTGAATCGAGTATGATTGGAAATAATTTTCTATCGAATAATTATATCTTTAATGAAAATTTTATTTTGGAGTAATGCAATTTTTATCATAAATATGTATTCTTGTTCAATTTGGGTAAAAGGGGGTACAATAGACCTATAATAAGTAAAATCTGACACATATACTTGTGATTTCAAAGTATTTAAAAACCATTGAAAAACAGCGTCAATAACAGTACCACAGTTAACTGTCGAAATATTTCGATTTGTATTCATTTCGAACTTTAGTTCATCAGTCAAAAAGCTATGAACAGCTCAACTTCTGGCAAACTGAAGTTGACGTTGAAATCACCACTCAAAATCCTGGGAAGCGAGTGATAGTTTATTTTTAAAAGAGCAGAACCATCTTCGGTATATGGAAAAAGTACAAAATGCAGAAAAATTTTTTTATTTTTTGAACCGTTTGATTCGGAGAAATGTATACAGCGACCGAAATCACTGTTTGTCCATTTTCAAATATGCATTCTGCCACACATATGTCACCAATATCTTGACTAGCCATACCCAGTCCACTTGTTTGACGGTAAATAATGTCCATGCAGGCCCGCTTTTCCGTTTAGGCACGTTAGACACATGCCTAGGGTGCAAGAGATTTGGGGGGATTTGGAGAGTAAATAAAAAGAGAAAAAATTAAAATTACAGAGAGAACGTACAACAACCTAGTATTTATAAAGGGTGTTTTTTTAGAGGTATAGAACTTTAAATTGCAATAAAACAACGATGTATTATTCGATTGCATGATTTTTTTTTATTCGGAAGATAATCTTGTGGCATTACATTTTAAATATGATCAAGCAACGCGTAGATTCGTCGAATGGGCCCAAAACGAGATTGCCTTTGTTCCCGATTTTCATACGCGAATTTTGTTTAGCGATGAAGCGCACTTCTGGTTGAATGGCTACGTCAACAAACAAAACTGCCGCATTTGGAGTGAAGCTAATCCACAAGTGTATATCGAAACACCGTTATATTCAGAAAAACTGACTGTTTGGTGCGCTTTATGGGCTGGTGGAATTCTTCAAAAACGATGAAGGCCACAACGTTACAGTCAATGGTGATCGGTATAGAGCCATGATTACTAACTTTTTCATTCCTGAATTGAACACTCACGATGTCCAGGAGCTGTGGTTCCAACAAGACGGCGCAACATGTCACACAGCTCGTGCCATAATCGATTTATTGAAAGACACGTTTGGTGACCACCTAATTTCACGTTTTGGACCTGTGAATCGGCCTCCAAGATCTTGTGATTTAACACCACTAGACTATTTTCTGTGGAGCTATGTAAAGTCATTGGTCTATGCGGATAAGCCAAAAACGCTTGACCATTTGGAAGACAACATTCGCCATGTTATTGCCGATATACGGCCACAAATGTTGGAAAAAGTCATCGAAAATTGGACGTCCAGATTGGACTACATCCGAGCCAGCCGTGGCAGTCCTATGCCAGAAATCATATTTAAAATGTAATGCCACAAGATTATCTTTAGAATAAAAAAAAATCATGTCAATCGAATAATACATCGTTGTTTTATTGCAATTTAAAGTTCTATACCTCTAAAAAAAACACCCTTTATAAAAGTCAATTATTCTCTTTCATTTTTATATCTAAAGTATAAAATCTTCATTTCGTTATGGGCCAAATTATTATGTAAATCTCTTGGCTTTTCTTCCTCAAAACATATTTTGTTTCATGTCTACTGTTATTAAATTGCTCTCAAAACTCGAAATAAAACCTATACCGCAGCTTTTCTCAAACTATGGGGCGCGCCCCTAGGAGGGTGTGAAAACCCTTCTTCAGGGGGGGGGCGAGCATATTGCGAAAAATTGAAAAAAAAAATTTGAAATAATTATCAATTTAATTAATTAATTTACAATTTAAAATAATTACAAAGAAAATATATTCTTATCTAAGGAAAAATGAAGTACACATATATTCACACTGATATAATACGCACTACTTATAAATGTATCAAAACTGCACACAAAGTATTTCATAATTAATTTATCAATATTCAATTAAAAACAAGTTTAGTAATTACTAGTGATTCCCTTGGGTTTGTCAAATACAATATTATATACAAAACTTAATAATTATCTTGATAATTAGTACGATTTTTATTATTAAAGTCGCATTGTATTGTTGTTTTACCATCAAAGTACATTATAATTGCGTTCAATACATTTTTATTTTAAAAAGTGAGACGCAATGAAAATTATGACTGAAAATTGGATCGCAAATATTGAAAGTTTGAGAAGCACTGTTTTATTGCAGTCTACAACACTCTTTTTTTGGTATCATGAATTCATCTAGTTTCTAAGCAGGATATCTATACACAAGGACGGAGGGTTCAATTCCCCCTTCCACTTCTCATAAGACCAGCAGATTTTTCAAATCCTACTATTAGCTCACACTCTCTATATATTTATTTATCTTGGTAGAATTTTCAATTAATAATAAAATACATTTTAAAGCGCTCCATGAAGCTGAAATTTTATAAACACGATTATTTTGGATAACAATTCAATAATTTAATCATAATTCATTAAAATTAATTGATTAAAGCTGATTATTCAAATAATTACAAATACAGCCACGTTGGCATTATTTACGACGACTTAGTGAACCTTTTGGTGACTTGTGTCAAAACTTGAAAAGGGTTTTTTTTTGTCTCTTATTCTCATTTGAGCTAAAATTTCCTATACACTATTGTTTTGGATAAAAATACGATAATTTAATTATAATTAATTAAAATTAATTGACTGAAACTAATTATTTAAAGAACTACAAATACAGTCACATTGATTTCATTTTTAGTGACTTGGGTCAAGACTTTACAAGATTTTTTTCTCGCGTTTTAAAGCATTCATTTGAACTGAAATCTTATATGCACAATGGTTTTGGATGACAATAGGATACTTTAATGATAATTAATAAAAAATAGTCACCACTTAATGTTGTAATTCTGCCATATGTATGACATGTTTTGAATCAGAATCAGACTTAATTTTAAAAAGGAACTTTATTTGATCATTTATATTTTGTAATCAAATATTATTCCTTAACTCAGTAGCGCAACAGCCCATGAGAGCCAATACCTGCTGTGCCCCCATCTCAGTATACGTGATCCTGGGCGCTGAGTTGCGTGAACAGATGCTTCGGTCATGTGGTCAATATGACGCGAAACTCTCAGTGTTTAGTTCCCAAGCAAGCATGACACTCGTTTATCGACCCACTGAAAGGATGAGTCAACCATGCACAGCCCGGGGTTTGAAACCCGCACCTGTGGTGTGGAAGCGTGATGCACGACTACTCAGCTTCAATATTATTCCTAAAATAATATATTTTCTGTGTATATGTGTGGTCAGCTTATACTTTTTATCAACATTGTAACATCTTTAAAATGTTTTACTTTGAGTGAGATTCAAAACGAGTTTGAAAACTAACGTTTTGTTCAAAATCTGTATGCCATCTATAAAATTTATAAAGTTTTTATTACATTTTATAGCATCAGAATCAATATTAATACTTATATAAAAAATTTCTCTTAATTTTACCTTTTTCGATTACGAAGTGGTAAATGTTTACACAGTCTTTAAAATCTTAAGAATAAGTTAAGTGAATATATTATCAGTTATAATTTCTTTCTTTGCCATATAAAGAAATTTTTGCATCTTAAAACAAATTTCCTTCAATCCAACAAATTTTAATTTTTAAAATCCTGAAACTCAATGTCAGCCTCTCTTTTGTTTTCCAACTAGGTTGTGTATTAAGATGACTTAATGCCAATAAATAACTTTCGCATTCGAAATAATCCAATCAAAAAAGCATGCGTTATTGCATATTATAAATCATTAATTCCATACAAACTCACCCACCCCTCCAAAAAAAAATTTTTATTACTACAGTTATTACTAAAACTTGTTACTTAGTGAAAACTTAAATATTTTTTTCAATGTACATTCCATGATCATACTATAATTTCAAATATTTTTCCTCAGTTCCTTATGTATATAAAAATAAGCTAATTTTTAAAAAATAGCGCTTAAAAATTCCCATTCACGTCTGAGCAAAGAAATTACATCGATTAAAAAATGAAAAGGAGGTATATTTGCTCATTTAAATGTGATCATAAACAAGTATTACAGACATGAAAAATTAAAAACAATATTACTTTAGAATATCACTAATTAGGATTGATATCAATGAAGTTTAAAAAGGAAATGTAAATTTTTCTTAACCAATTCGTAAGAAAATAAAGATAAACTAAATTGCCTTTAAGGTTGATAAGCATTATAGTTATTTTTCGGATCTTAGGAAATAAAAATTTTGGCATATCCGGTCTAAAGAAAATGGGTGGAGTCGGAACTTCCTCAAGAATGCGTTGGCCGTCTCTTGTCCCTTCCCCCTAGAAGCAAAGCGAAGCAGATGTCTATCTCTTTTATGGCCCCTAAATTTCTGCCAAAGATCAGAGTGAGGGAGGTCTTTGGTTATTCGTAGTGTCATTGAATATACGTCACACAGGCAATAAAGAAATATTTGTTTTTACTTTTTTTTTCTTATAAAGTTTGAACTGATCAAGTTTTCCGATGAGAATTTATTTTATTATGAGTCAACACACTATGATATACCCCTTACAATTATAACTAATTAAACCGGGATCCAGGTTTATCGTAGTCATGCTATATCAAATACATTCTCTATACATTTGAAACAAATTTTGTTACATAATGCTGTATTTTTTCTTTCTTAACTAAATTATCACAAAAATAAATCTCAGCCAATAATACAGCGGCTTGCAGATATGATCCAACATTAAAATACAGAGAATAGAATAATATGCAAAAGTTGAAATAAAAGCAAAGTAAACGGCATTTTCGATCAAATTATTGAAAATGGTGTTTTACCAAATTTAATGCAGTCGCATACTATTGAAATTGAGGCACCACAAATCTAATGTTTCCGTGTTATTTAGCAACCAATATCACAATTAGTCAACAATGTATTATATTCTAATTTTAAACTATGTTTTAGATTGTATCATATATATATATATATTTCAAAACTATTTATCAAAATAACAAATGTACTCGCGTATGTGATCAGTTGTAAATATTAAATGTGTTTTAAAAATAATAATGTAGTTTTTGCATTGAATTTACCAAATTTGTTAAAAGTCATGTGTCTTACAAGTCCCAATTTCATATAGCTTATCCTCTTTTTGTATGATATTTGGTTATTTTGCACGCTTCTTTAAAAGTTTATATATATATATATATATATATATATATATATATGAAGTTGAAGGCGCTATTGCAAGCCCCCTTAGCATCCCCCCAGAGAGGGCAATGTCCCCGACGGTTGGAAAGGAGCGACGAAGGAAGGAACATCAGAACTAAACAGAATCCGTTGGGACCGCAAGAGAGGCAGACGCGCATCGGCAGATCAGTAATAACTCTTAAAAAATAATGACAGCCAATTAGGCTACGACGCGCGTTTAAATGTTTCGCTCCATTCATTAATTGTTATTCTCCCTTTTCTTTATTCCTGTTTTAAAAATAAAGATTATTCTGGCAAATCCCAGTTTACGAATTCATCCAAGTACCAACATAACATTTGGGGGCTCGGCCTCAAATTAAATTAAAATTAAAAACCCCTAGAAAATACAACGAGTCAAGACTGGTGGACCACGCACGCTTCAACGACGAAACCGGCAACGAAAACCACAAAGACGAAACCGACAACGAAAACCACAACGACGAAATCATCAACGGTGTGAGTCCATTCCAATTTACTCCTTTATTGTTCTGAAGATATTTATTTATACGATGTGGTCTGTCTAGAGGAAATTGCTGCTATTGCGAACATATTAAAGACGGCCCCTGCTTCAACGGTGCAACTTCTGCACAAAATTGTTAATGACGAACCCTACAGTAAATCTTCTAGAAAAGAGTTAAAAAAAATTCGCGGGTTTCCCACAGAATTACGACATTGAAGCACGAAAGGATAAAATTTTAAAGGACTTTACGATAACTGAACTTATTACCGTCTGCACTATATTAGGACTGAATTGCGCGGGAAGCGCCAAAGAATTAAGCGAGCATATATTTAAAAATTTATCAGATCTTGCATCTTTAAAAAATAATTTTACCGAACAAAATTGACGGATGACGAAGACGAAGATTCGGCGCCCTTTTCGCTAGAATCTACGAACGACGCGAATAAACAAACCCCTCACCCCGCCAATTTATCACTTGCCCTCTCCGCAGGATGTTTTTGTTCCCCTCCCTCAAACACAACGAAATCAAAGCCAAAGAGGGAACGAAGAGAATGTATTTTTGTTAAAGGACCTTTTTTTTCAACTATGAGGTCGTTTACGGGAAATGATAATTACAGCGTTAAAGCTTTTTTTCGCGACGTAGAAGAAAACTTTATTTTTATCCCACACATATCTGATTTGCAAAAAATTATTTGTGTTAAACGTTTGCTTCAAGGTCCTGCAAAGATTTTTATCCAAACTATCCATAACATATTAACGTATAGTTCTCTTAAAGCTGCATTAATTGAAGAATTTAAAGATTTATTTTGTTCTTACGACGTCCACAAGGAAATGCAAAAACGGAAATTACGCCCTACGGAATCTCTATTTGAATATTTTTTGGCCATGCGTGAAATTGCTTCAAAAGCACACTTTCGTTTAGACGATCACAGCCTAATTATGTATTGTATAACTGGTATACCTGATTCTAACCATAATAAATTGATATTATATGCATGTAAAAGTATTTCAGAGTTTAAAGAAAAGTTAAAGATATATGAAAATATTTTTATGCAAAATAATTCTTATTGTATTGATAATGAAAACAAGCGTACAAAATTTAAGCAGTATGATTTTCCTACATCTAATAAAAATATGTGTTCTGATAATAAATTTCATAATAAAGATGAATTTAATGATGCTAATGTTAATAAGAGTGATGTACGTATACGTTGTTATAATTGTGGATTATTTAATCATACTTCCAATGAATGTTACCATAAAAATAAAGGTTAAAAATGTTTTAATTGTAACCAATTTGGTCATAAAAGCTCTCAGTGTGTATTTAAAAAACCTGATTTTAAAAATGAAGTTGTTAATGAGGTTCTTAGTGAAGTTGTTAATGAAATCAATTCCTCATCAGAAATGCGTAAAACTTAAAATTAATGGATATGATTTTGATGCTCTTATATTGATACGGGTAGTACTATTACTTTAATACGCGAAAGTGTTCATCAAATTCTTGGAAGACCGACGTTAAATCCTAAGAGAATAAATTTAACTTCTTTCGGTAAGAGTGAAATTAAAACCTTTGGATCTTTTAAATCCACTATTGATATTGAAGATAACAAATTTATGACGGACATTTATGTTATTAACAATTCGCAAACAACTATTGATGTAATTATTGGAACTGATGTTTTAAAACAAACTGAATTTAAAATTAGTGCAAATGGTATAGAACTAATACCTAAGAAAAAGGATCACTTTATTAATTTAATTAATGTATCTAAGGCACATAACCAATCGGAATTAAAAGATAATGCCCTAGAAGTATTACAACAAAAATTAAAAAATGCAGAAGATAAATGTAAAAATTTAGAAATGCACGTATGTAACACATCTACATTATCATTAGAAAAAACGGCGTTATTAGATAAATTGCATAAATTAGAAGAATCAAATTTAGAAAAGGTTGACAAGTTAGTTAAACTTGAAGAAAAGTACGAGATCTTACAAGAAACACTTAAAATTACAGAACAGCGGCTTGTTGAGAAAGAAATTGAATGTACATCGTTAACAGAAAAAATACTCATCGTAAACGCACTAACGGAATCAAACGATCATCCTAAAACATCGATGTCAACTAAAGAACGAGAAATTAACCCTAGCAAGCGCAAAGCTAAGAAGTCAAAGTCTAGTGGAAGAAATGCTAATAAAACAAGTTATAGTGATGAGAATCAAGCCCTTGCCAAAGAGAAAAATGGTTTGCTTAGACAGATTGATTTCCTTAACTCCATCATTTTGGATACTGTAAGATTCGCCCGGAAGTTAAAATTCTTTATAGGTGGCGCGGCCATCGAGAAGAGGAGACTTGGAGGAAGGAGGGATAGGAGAGGGGAGAATGAGCGGGAGCGTTGGCGATGAGAAAAAACAAAATGGTGTTAACTTAAAATTAAATGTATATATATAGTTAGTTTCTTTAATATGTATTTGTGCTGTGTGTGTGTGGCTATCAATCATCAATAAATTTTGAGCCACTAGACTTGGAGCATTCATTGTGCCTGGATTTTCTTTTGGAATCTTCATGAAACAAAAAGTACCTACAAAATTCCTTATTGGCGCAGTCGGCAAAATTTTAAAGATTTCATCGAAGCTCCAGGTAAGAAAGGGTGGTCCACACTCACAAATTAAAGTTATTATTGTATGTATTGTAATGTAAAGAGTGCATTATCAATAGCTGTAGTTATTTGGAATAGATGATATGTTATTGTAGTAAAAGTAAAATAAGTTACAGTTTAACTTATGTATGTTGATTCATTAGAAACCCCAGGGTAAGAAAGATTTGTCGGGTGAGTCATTATAATCATTAAATGATCACCGCGAGAAATATTTTAGTTTTCCGTCAGAGAAAACATTGTCCGGTGTGAGAGTCATTATAATCATTAAATGATCACCGCGAGAAGTATGTAGTTTTCTGTCATAGAAAACATTTTTCTAATTAATGTGGTATCATCTATTCCAAGAGGTAAAGGTATATTTGTGTTTCATCAGAAACATTATTGCATATTGGATATATATTTTAGTGAACATCAGTTCAGATAATTATTGTGTTTCATCAGAAACATTTGAAAAAATAATTAGATATATAATTCTATTGAACACCAGTTCAAATAATTAGTGTGTTTCACCACAGAAACGTTACGAAATATTAGTACATATTATTTCTTTTTCTATTGAATATCAGTTCATGTATTGTTTGTGTCAAATCTGAAACTTTGTAAAGTATTAGAATACAACTATATTTTTAATTGAACATCAGTTTATATAATTGTGTGAAAAGTATAAAATTTTGTTGAGTTTGATATTAATGTATATTAATGACTATATTCATTAATGACGCGTAATACCAAGAAAGACCTATCTGAGGCGGTTCGATGTTTTGATTCAAACCTCAAATGGAACGAAACGCCTGATGAATGATTTACGGTAGTAAAAATATTGCTCAATCTGAATTATATATATAAATCAAATGCCATTTAAGCAGAATATCTAAGTAAAAAAGCGATATATATATATTGTTTTTTATGTGAAATGTACATTAATTGTTGAAAGATTTATTCATTATTTCAATTGATTGCATAATTTTTTAAGAAGAGAATTGAGCATATATTTATTTCCTTTCTGTACACGTATGACTCGCGCAAGCTTGAAAATACGATTTTAACCATTGCTGAGTAAGGGGTTTCGAAAAGTGAGTGATTGCTCAAGGCCATAAGCTGAAGTGTGCATTTTTAGAATAAAGTGTAATAACGCTTTTTTTTTTCTCTTTTGAATATGTTAAGGAATATTATGTCTTTCAGTGCCAAGTAGAACTTGTATTTATGAGTATATTTTTTTTGAAGTATCTGATACGTCAAATATGATTACTAATGATTTTATTTTGGCTAAAAGGTTGATTTTCTTTTATTTTTTTATTTTCTCCTTCAAATAAGCTAATATTATATGGATTTATTTTGTGAAAGAGATATAAACGCAGATATATTTTTGTTATGATTTATGATGATCTTTGAATTACGATTTTCGAAAAATTGAGATATTACTGTATATATGCAGCAGGAATCTTTCTTATTATTGTAGTAATAATATTTTAGTTGAATTTAATTTTGGTCTTTCATATGTGCTAAATTTATCATCCAAGGTATAAATTTGCAAATTTTATGCGGAAGAAATACAAAACATTTATTTTTTAAAAATAATGAGATCCACCTGGCCGATTAAGCATACTGTTGAGTTGTGAAATTAGATTGTTATTGATTGATTTAGGATAACTATAGTAAGGGGATATATATATTGTTTTTATGAGATGGCATTTTTAGGAAAAGGATCAAAAGTAGATCTGCAATATATGGCTACGGAAATGGGGGTTGAAGATGTCCTTGGGATGAGAGTGTTTGAGTTGAGAGATGCAATCTTGAATAGTGAATACTTCGACGAGGAGTTTTGTAGAGAATTTTTAAACACGATTATAGAGGAACGGAAAGGAAAACTGGATGAGAAGAAAATAGTAGAAGATTTTTAGATGGAATTGGATGAGAGGAAAAGGAAAGAAGAGAGGAGGAGTTTTGGCTGAGAGAAAAGAAAAGAAGAGAGATGGAAATAGCGGAAAAAAGAAAGAAAGAAGAGACGGGCCGATTTCGAGCAGAAGATGAGGGATATCGAAATGGAGTTCGAAATCCAGAAAAAACTAATCGAGTTCGAAGGAGAAGGTCATTTCACAAGAGCATGCCTAGACATAGAACTGTCCACAAATAGAGGCAACATTGGAAACGAAGTGAGATCCAACCTTAGCAGTGAGACCAGACTCAAGGTTGAAGTGGAGGATAGACTCAAGGCTGATGAGGAAGCCAAAGAAGTGGAAGATAGACTCAAGGCTTATGAGAAAGTCAAAGCAGTGGAGGAAGGGCGGAAGATGGAAGAAGAGAGAAGAATGAACGAAATAATAGCTTTAGAAGAAGAAATGAGATTGAAAAATGAAAAATGGCTCGTGGAAGAGCAGATGCGACATGTTCAAGAGGAACATGAAACGAGCATGAAAAAACAGAAGTGTTTACCAGAAGAAAGATGTAAAAGAATGAACGAACAAAATCGATTGTTAAATGAAGAGGAAGAAAAATTTTCCGATGAAGATATGGAAGTAACCCAAGCAATCGAGAAGGTTTTTGTGTCTAAAGGTGAACAAATTCAGACGCGTAGTACGGATCAATATGCCGTAGCACAATCTGTTGTTGTGGAGAAAGAAATATCAGTTGATGTGATAAAGGATAAAGATGAGAGTAATCCCGTAATCCTTAGCAAAGAGCGAATTGACTTTGATGAGGATGAAATTGAAGAAGAAAAACTAAAATTGCCTAAAAGAAAACGCAAAAATTTAAGCAGAAGGACAGTTGACGAATTACAACAAAAAGTGAATCTAAAAGCCTCAAGCAACATGGTACTTATACCCCAGCACTGGAGTTTTAGAGGCGAATATTCGCAGGACAAAAGTGGTATAGGAAAACTTGCGTGGAAACTGACGGGTTTTATCAAGCGAGATGGTACTGTGAACATACGACGATCATCGCGAGAAAATCGAAGCACCAGAAAAAGAGTTCGACTTAAATTGAGACCACAAGACAATATCTACCGGGACGGGAAGGTTAGGGGTGAAACCCGACACCTAGACTTTAGGATCGTTGACCCATCGAGGATGAAGCAAGGAGTTGTGCACGTAAATTGAGGGAGAGTGAAATAGAATTTCAGAAACGTTGTTTTAAACGACGTGCCAAACCGAAAGTGACCATTCGGGGAGATAAAGCCTCGCCTCGCTTATATTGGGATCGAGGAAAGAGGAGTAGCAGAGACATAATCATAATGTATCTTTATAATATTTTTGGGTGTTAATATTGTACATGCATATAACCGTCATATTCGGTTAAAAGTGAAATTTTTGTAGTTTATTTAGAAAACGTCTATTATTGATTGATTTATGTATTAGCTGTTTTAGAGAGTCTAATGTATCATTATTCTTATTACTGTTTTGTTTTAATGTTGTATATGCATATATGGTAACCGTCATATTCGGTTAAAAGTGAAATTTTCATAGTGTATTTAGAAAAACGTCTATTATTGATTGATTAATGTATGAATATTTTGGAGAAAAATGAATCCTTATTCTTATTAATTTTTTTTTGTTAATGTTGTATGTGCATATAGGGTAACCGTCAGATCCGGTTGAAAGGGGAATTTTCATAGTGTATTTAGAAAACCTTTATTTTTGATTGATTTATGTATTAGCTGTTTTGAAGTATAGCATATACTTATTCTTATTATTGTTTTTTTGTTAGTGTTGTATATGCATATATGTCAAATGTAATTTCCATAGTTTGCTAGGAAACCGTCTATCATTGACTTATTTACGTATTTAGCATATTTTTACCTGTGTACTCTTAGAACTAATTAAAGAATGTTATTGAGTAGCTTGATATTCATAGTAAGATAGTGTGCACTCTCTCTTTAACTAAGGTTTAGATGTTATATGTGTGTGTGACTAACCTTTCTGGTAGCACCTGGTCATTGAAGATGACGCATGTGCTTCTGTTGGTGGGGCATGTAAGATTCGCCCGGAAGTTAAAATTCTTTATAGGTGGCGCGGCCATCGAGAAGAGGAGACTTGGAGGAAGGAGGGATAGGAGAGGGGAGAATGAGCGGGAGCGTTGGCGATGAGAAAAAACAAAATGGTGTTAACTTAAAATTAAATGTATATAGTTAGTTTCTTTAATATGTATTTGTGCTGTGTGTGTGTGGCTATCAATCATCAATAAATTTTGAGCCACTAGACTTGGAGCATTCATTGTGCCTGGATTTTCTTTTGGAATCTTCATGAAACAAAAAGTACCTACAAAATTCCTTATTGATACGAAGTTGAAAGAGCTAAACAAGAGTAAAGCCCACTTCGTTAAAAAACGCAAACAACACATATATAAAAAGACGAACCAGTGACAATCAAAAGAACCCAGTTCCGAACACGACTCAAATTACGACCCAATTTCTACGGACCCTACCTAATTAAGACCATCAAACCCCATGATAGATATGAAGTGGAGAAGGTTGGTCAACACGTAGGTCCTCATCTTACATCCACAGCTGTTGATTTCATGAAGATGTGGTCAACCGCTGATGTCTGACGATTTTACTACTGCAATTTGAGTACCCCCACCACCACCACCACAGTGACTCTCTGTGAACAGAACTTTGAAAAACGAACTGAACTTTTTCTCTTTCCCTTTTTATAGCTTTTTTTTTAATAGCTGTGAGCAGCAATGACGAACTACTTCCAGAAAAACAACACCTGTGTGAAGTACTGGAAAGCATCCCACTTGTTATTTTTTCTTTTCACTGTTTTCAATTTTTGTTTTATAGGTTTGCTTACAACATTTTGGATTTTCTTTCGCTGTGGTCAGCTCATTTTCAGGATGGCCGATTGTGAAGTTGAAGGCGCTATTGCAAGCCCCCTTAGCATTCCCCCAGAGAGGGCAATGTCCCCGACGGGGGAAAGGAGCGACGATGGAAGGAACATCAGAACTAAACAGAATCCGTTGGGACCGCAAGAGAGTCAGACGCGCATCGGCAGAGCAGTAATAACTCTTAAAAAATAATGACAGCCAATTAGGCTACGACGCGCGTTTAAATGTTTCGCTCCATTCATTAATTGTTATTCTCCCCTTTCTTTATTCTTGTTTTAAAAATAAACAGATTATTCTGGCAAATCCCAGTTTACGAATTCATCCAAGTACCAACATAACATATATATATATATATATGCAGTAGCGCACACAGGAATTTTTCAAGGAGGGGAGAGGTCCGGGGTCGAAAGTTCACCATTCTTGTATCAGGCTCCTTTTGATTTTGTCGATTTTCGCGAGCAAAACACAGTAAAAAACTAATTTTTGAATAAATAATTAGTATTAATTAATAAAATTAATCATTAATAACAAATACTTAATTAAATTTTACGTACTATATACTTAGAATTATAATCAATCGGAAAAAAATCAAGGGCTTTAGGGGGGCGGACCCCCCCTTGTGTGCGACACTGTATATATATATATATATATAATGCAATTATTTATGAAATTAAATGGCCTTTTATTTCAGAAAAAAATGCTACAGTTGCAATTTGATAAAAATTATCTGTGTCATCACCCATTTTGCGATATTCAATGCTTCACCATATTCTTTATCACTTTGCGTGATTAAATTTTTATACGTCATTATGAACTAGGATTGGCATAATTTACTGTATTTAACATTACATGAAAAGCATGTGATTTACACTAGAGGACTGTGAATATTGTCTTTGACTCAAAAGAATTTTTTTCCCACTTCAGTATTAATCAAAAAGAGCACGGAAGAATAACAAATAGAAGTAATACTATTATATGGTTGAATATAAATAAACTATTTTCAGAGTATATGCATGTTTTGAAGAGCTAAGAAGCAGAAAAAATAAAATTATCATCCTTACCCCCCCCCAAATACTAATCAGTAAGAATCACGCTTTTATGACTGTCTAAAAAGTTTGGGAGGAGGGTTGCAACTGAATAATTAAATTAAACAGGATTAAATTATGATGTCCATTATATAGGTAAACGTGTCTTAAAATTTTAGGGACATTCTTAGAACTAAAATTTAATTTTTATAATTAGATACATTTCTATGGAAAAACTCTATTTAAATTATTTAAAATTAGCAAGGGTATAAAATTACGGCCGGAAAATCTCGTAAAAAATTCTAATCACTTTTTCATAAAAAAAAATTAAAACATGCTTTGTATACTTAAATTAATATAAATTTAGAATTTTGTGAGTCGAGTTCATACATTATATGTGTAGATATATGATTATACTATGGAATGATATATACTAATTTCCGTTAGAAAATGAGTTTAATTTATAATCTGATCTAGCTTTCAAGTATGAGAAAAAAATTGTTTCTAGTTAATTTTGGAAGTCTGCTTTTTTATTTTTACAGAGGTAGAGTTTGTTACAAAGTGATAAAATATTAAGCTTTTAAAATTTTTTTCGTTTATATTAAACAAAAATATCAGAGAAACTCGATTCATTGTCAGAGTGAAAACCATAGCTTCCGGTCAATCCGTCATTCGACTTGTATCATTATGAATATATATACATATTGAATTGTTATTTGTAAAACAAGTATTTACGATTACGTAACGAATAAAATGTAATTTGATGACCCACAGAATGAGCGAAACAGATAACCGATTTAATAAAAATCTATCAATGAATATTCAGTACACAAGCTATCTAAAATTATATATACAAATTATATTTTGTAGAATAGAGAATCAAATACACGAAAATAAGCTTTTCAAATCACTTTAGTAAACGCTTTTTATTCTGTATCAAAAAACTTACCCTTTCGATTTATAGTTATAACATTTGTAAAAAATCCGACTAAATCACTTATTGTTTATATTTAAAATACTTATTCGTAACATCTACAAAATGTACAACAGAGGAGCTGCTTCTTTTTTGAATTTCCGTGCCATGAGTAATCGTATTATCTAAATTATATATATAATCCAGTATCGTTTCGTTAAAAACCCGGAGCTTCAAAAAACAATCAAACAATAATGTAAGCGCTTTCTGCTCGTATTACTTACCCCCGCAATTACATAATTCAACTTTTAATTGAAAAAATAATGAAAAAATAAATTATTTAATTTCATTTAAAATAAATTTGTTCCATGTATTTAAACTTGCTATTTCGAAAGATGGTTATATACACTCTGTCGCAAAAAAAATATATGCACCCAGAAGAAATCAAGCTACAATCACGAAACTCGGCAAGAATGTTGTCTGGTAAGAATATGCAAATGATTAAAAATTTCGAAGCCAATGAGACAAGGCTAAGTGTGCTATGCGCATATTAGTTGCGCAACTGGGAGAGTTTAAAGCATGAGTACGAGCGCCGTACGCCTATCCAAACGAATCTGATGACTTTGATAGACGATATTGAGAGTTAGGATGCCTCTAAGACGTAACCGGCGGCAGTACGAGCAGCTGACGGACTTTGATAGGGGCCGTATAATAGGCCTCAGAGAAGCAGGTTGATCGAATAGACGTATCGGCCGCCACCTCGGTCGGAGCGTTATGGTAGTTGCTCGGTGTTGGCAACAGTGGATCACAGAAGGTAGAGTGTACCGTCAAGCGCGGTCAGGACGTCCCAGGAACACAAATGATCGCGAGGATCGTGCAATCAGAAGAGTGGCCACTTCGGCACCAACAACGTCGCTAGCATCGATTCAACGCCACTTACCCTCCTTCAGACATCAGTGCCATCAAGAGAAACCATAAAGGAGACGACTGACCGAGATTGGCGAGGAGCCGACGTCCGCTAAGACAACTTACCACTGACCCCACATCATAGGCAGTGTCGACTGGATTTTGCCGACCTCGGGCAACTTGGCAGTGTGACAGACCGGGGGACGTGTCATCTTCAGTGATGAATCCCGATTCAGTCTCAGTGCTGATGACCACCGCACGTGTCTGGAGGCGCACCGGCCAGCGGTTCGATCCGGCATTTATTGTCGAGCGGCATACAGCAATTTCACAAGGTGTGACAGTGTGGGGAGCAATTTCTTGGGACACACGATCATCTTTTAGTGGTCCTTCAAGGCACTTTGACAGCTCGCAGATACGTGGACGATATTTTAACGCCGATTGTGCTACCCATGCTATCAAGTCGCCCAGGTGCCATTTATCAACAGGATAATGCTCGTCCACATACTGCGCGACTCTCCCAACAATGTCTTCAAGGATATGACGTCCTACCATGGCCTGCCAGGTCACAGATCTTTCGCCAATAGAGCATGTCTGGGACGCGCTGGAAGGCAACTGCAGCCGTCCCGAGATACAGGAGAATTAACTGCGCAGATGCAAAGACTATGGCAGGGATCTTCCACAGGGGTCATAAGTGATCTAATTGAATCGATGCCACGCCGAATTTCGGGAAGCACATGTATAGCTGCCAGAGGTGGCTTTACTACTTACTGATTTTTAACCTTTTTGCAAGCTGTAGCTCGCTTAATAAAATGATATTTTGTTCTAATTTTTAATCATTTGTTTTATTTTCATATACACTACATGCATACCAAATTTCGTGAATGTAGCACAATTTCTTCCTGGGTGCATATATTTTTTGCGACAGAGTGTATATATTTTTTATGCTTTCGATAAGAATATTGCTTTCACCGTGTGAACAGATCCACCTCTAATGCGAAAATGAATGATTGGCATCGTATTCAAAGCAAGCGCAGATATTGTGAGAAATTTGCTAAGCTCTGTAACCTGCAGACTGTCATCCCCCTGTTTCCTTCCCCTCTCCTCTTCTAAAAAAGTGCTCTTTATTTAACGACTTTGATTAAGATTAAATTCTACATCGTGGTTTTTCTGTAATTTTCAGCTAAATTTATTTCTCTTTATTAAGCGAAAAATGAAACTGACATAATTGATATTCTGTACGCTCTTATTTTTCTACCAAAATAGTTTCCGTCAACCATTTACCAGAAATAAACAGACGTAGCCAAATGCCGCGATATAACACACACACACACATTCAATGTTTGGAAACAATATTTTTTCCCACTTGGAGATATTTT